>JAIEZT010000087.1:174983-320952 GCA_019594935.1 Periophthalmus modestus
GATAAAGTCCAAATTTGTAGAACCCAGTCAAAACTCAGGAACAGAATGGAAGCACTTCCTGTATCACCAACATGATTACATCACAGGGTAGGAACAGAGTGTTTTCATTTTGAGAGAAGAACTTAAACATGTGAGAATGAAAACAAAACACCAGTCCAGGTCTGTTTGTGACGATGAAAACAACATTAGAACCGATGAGAAAACAGAGTCTTTCCCTTTTAAGTTTCGTATTTCCTTTATTAGTTTCAGTACAAGAATAAAAACTGACTCTGTGATCAGTTTTAAAGGATATGAAATTCATTTTTTGCCACAGTTGCCGACCTCTATTTAAACTGTAGAACTTGTTTGTACACTGTTAATATATTTCACGTGTTATGAGGCTGTTTCATGTTCTTATCTCATGTAATAGTTTTAGATTCTGACTCTCTGTTTGCGCCACATTCTCGTCTTTTTTCCTCGTCTTTGTGTCTCGCTCGGTTAGCTCAGTGATATAAGTGATGGTGGTCGTTCTGAACGGCTGAGGTGGGTGGGGGGGGGGGCACGAACACTCGCCACAAGTCTTCCTCAGATAAAGATAAAACATATGGCTGAGCGGCTTCCAGGCGTGACGCTTCCTGACGCGGAAACATGCTGATTATTATTATCATCGTGGGAAAGTAGGAGCGGGAACGGCATCGGGAAGCCACAAGATGTTCATAAAGATTCTCGTGAAATCGTTTTACAAATCTGGCGGTGTGCGTTCTCCAGATTCTGATGAAGATACGAGAACGTGTCGGTGCAGAAACAGCAGACGAGACAAACTTAAGATGTTGTGGGCCCCCCCGTGACTTTTAAGTGATTCGTGCATGTTTGAGTCGCTCTGGATTGTTTTGCATTTGAGGTTTGATTCACCTGCCCCCTGCCCCCTGTCCCCGCCCACCAGCCCTGGTACTTTGCTGCAGTTGTTTTAAAATGGGGGTCCAAACTTTTCTCATTAAGGGCCACAAAATAAAAACACAGACGAAGCTGAGGACTGAATGAGGGCCATAGACTCAACAACAACACAGTGAATACTTCAAATCTGTGAGTTTATTACAAGTTAGACTGAACCACTCGACCTTTGTTCATGCTACAATCCTCATTGAGACACCTTAAATACTTGATATGGGCTTGTTAAAGTAGATTTTCAGAAATGTACAGTAAAAAGTACTGTTTAAAGTAATATGAGCCAATTCACCTGGAAGCTTGACGGCCGAGAAAAATCGGTCTGAGAGCCACATTTGGTCCCCGGCCACAGTTTGGACATGCCTGTTTTAAATATCAGACTCCAGTTCACAAACCATGTTATATAGACTATTTCTGTGCTGTAGTTTTAAAACCAGAGCCTGGTAAAATAACTACAGAGAGTGCGGCCCGACCACAGAGCTGACACGGAAACGGCGCTAACACGGAAACATCGCTAACACCACCACAGAAGCGCTACGGAACACGAGCGCTAACACAGACTTTGTTTCCCTCGTCATAATGATCCGAGGATGAGGTCTTTTTATGAGACACTTTTACTCGAGTTATTTCAAAACAGGAGGATTAGTTATGGATTAACTCAAGTTTTAAAAAAAAAATGGTATTGGAATAAATACAAAATGAAAAACTTACAAAGGTGAAGAAAGTTTATTATAACAGGGAGATGTGTGGTTTAAGTGTTTGAACAGGGGAGGGCGTAAAGTAAACTCACCGACTCGAGCTGAGAGAGAGAGAGGGAGAGAAGGAGAGGAAGAGAGAGGGAGAGAAGAGAGGGCGAGAGAGGAAGAGAGAGGGAGAGAAGAGAGGGAGAGAGAGGAAGAGAAGGAGAGGAAGAGAGAGAGAGAGGGAGAAGCAAGAGAGAGGGAGAGAGGGAGAGAAGGAGAGGAAGAGAGAGGGAGAGAAGAGAGGGGAGAGGGAGAGAAGGAGAGAAGATGTGAGAGGGTGAGGGGTGAAGGGAGAGAGGGAGAGAGAGAGGGAGAGAAGGAGAGGAAGAGAAGAGGAGAGGAAGAGAGAGGGAGAAAGAGAGGGTGAGGGGTTGAAGGAGGGAGAGAGGGAGAGAGAGGGAGAGAAGGAGAGGAAGAGAGAGGGAGAGGAGAGGAAGAGAAGGAGAGAGGGAGAAAGAGAGGGTGAGGGGTGAAGGAAGAGAGAGAGGGAGAGGAGAGAGGGTGAGGGAGGGGTGAAGGAAGGAGAGAGGGAGAGGGAGAGAGGGAGAAAGAGAGGAGGGTGAGGGGCGAAGGAGGGAGAGAGGAAGAGAAGAGGGGGAAAGAGAGGGTGAGGGACGAAGGAGGGAGAGAGGGAGAGAAGAAAGGGAGAAAGAGAAGGGTGAGGGGTGAAGAAGGAGAGAGGGAGAGAAGGAAAGGGAGAGAGAAGGAGAGAGGAGAGAAGAGAGGGAGAAAGAGAGAGGAGGGCGAGGGGCGAAGGAGGGAGAGAGGGTGACAGAGAGATAGGGAGTGAGGGAGAGGAGGTGAGGAGTGAAGGAGGAAGGGAGAGAGCGAGAGAGTGAGGGAAGAGAAAAAAAAAACATGTATTCTTTCTTACTGTCTGCTCAATCTGACCTGAGACCGCAGGCTGTAGAGCAATTCTGCACCCGAAAAAGTCCCGCAGTGTGTCTTTAAAGTGTAGAAGCTGGACCCTCAGACACTCGTGCCGACTGTGTGTTTGCAGTGGCAGCGGAGTGGGGCGACTGACCTAATGATTATCTGGACTTGTTCGGTAAAGCGACGCTGGTTTCGTCTGCTGTCTCTGCCCGAGTATAAAGTCAACACTCCGCTCTTTGCTCTTGTAATTAACGGCGTATCTCTTGTAAAGCACTTGTTGTAAAATGGTGCGTTGTTTTGGCCGAGTAAAAGTGGCAGGGCGGCTTTTAAAACAGAGCAGAGCCTCATTAGATTAAAAATGTGAGCGCATTAAGCTGGTCTCTGTTCTCTGCTCGGGGCGGGAGGATCATGTCGGTGGATTTACACTGGAGGCTGCTGTAAATAGCTGCCATGAGGTAACGAGGGAGACTTGTTTTGGAGCGAACTTTTCATCGAAGACGTGAAGAGATTGAAAGTTTTGTAGCGTCAGGTGTTCAAAGCAAAATGGCGACTGCTTATAAACAGCTAGAGCTTCTAATTATCTCTCTCCAAGACCCATTCATGCATACATCCATTTTTTAAGCTTATCCGGGGCGGGGTCGCTGGGGGCAGGGACTCCCAGACTTCCCACACCCCAGACACTTCCTCCAGCTCCTCCATTGGGACCCCAAGACAATCCCAGTCCCTCCTTCCAGTGGGACAAGCCCAGAACATCTCCCCCTTAATATGTTGGGGTTTTTTTTGGGTGAATTTAGCATTTTCAAAACGATAAAAGGTAACATGAGGATCTAAATATGTTTCGTGTTAGCAGTTAAGACCCTGTAGAAGTAAAATACTCCGTCTTTGAGTGCTTTGTGTCTTTTAAAAAGCTTTGAGATTAAGGTAATTAAAATAACAGGTATTTGGCACAGATCCAGTGAGCCTGATTACGCAGCCTGCAGCCCGGAGCGTAAACCGCACTCAGAGAGGAGACGCTCGCCACAAAGAGCTGTCCTCATGCCAAAAACCGAGACGGAGAGAGACTGAGAGAGACGGAGAGAGACGGAGAGAGGCTGAGAGAGGCAGAGAGAGGCTGAGAGAGACAGAGAGAGGCTGAGAGAGGCGAGGAGAGGCGGAGAGAGGCGGAGAGAGACGGAGAGAGACGGAGAGAGGCGGATAGAGGCGGAGAGAGGCAGAGAGAGGCAGAGAGAGGCAGAGAGAGGCGGAGAGAGACGGAGAGAGGCGGAGAGAGGCGGAGAGAGGCGGAGAGAGGCGGAGAGGCTGAGAGAGGCTGAGAGAGGCTGAGAGAGGCTGAGAGAGGCTGAGAGAGGCGGAGAGAGGCGGAGAGAGGCGGAGAGAGGCGGAGAGAGGCGGAGAGAGGCGGAGAGAGGCGGAGAGAGACGGAGAGAGGCGGAGAGAGGCTGAGAGAGGCTGAGAGAGACGGAGAGAGGCGGAGAGAGGCGGAGAGAGACGGAGAGAGAAGGAGAGAGAAGGAGAGAGAAGGAGAGAGGCAGAGAGAGAAGGAGAGAGACTGAGAGAAACGGAGAGGCTGAGAGAGACGGAGAGAAACGTAGAGGCTGGGAGAGGCTGAGAGAGGTTGAGAGAGAAGGAGGGAGGCTGAGAGAGAAGGAGAAAGACTGAGAAAGAAGGAAAGAGGCATAGAGAGGCGTAGAGAGGCTGAGAGAGGCTGAGAGAGGCTGAGAGAGGCTGAGAGAGGCTGAGAGAGACGGAGAGAGACGGAGAGAGGCGGAGAGAGGCTGAAATAGGCTGGAGAGGCTGAGGGAGACGGAGTCTTGACTTGTTGTTGCATATAAACATTGAACATTTGACACAATACTCTAACAGTAAAATCTTGTGGTTTTTGGAGGTTTGAAGTTCACTCTTTGGTCTGATTTCACATGTCACATATTCAAACTCTTGGTTTTGTTCATGACAATAGTATGAAAATGCTTTTTTATTTGTTTTAATATGAAAATTTGTGTTTTTTGGCCACATTACCCAACCCCAATAATGCGTCTGTAACCTCTATTGTATTTTAAGTAGGTTGAGCTATCGTTAGCACATTAGCATTAGTGAATGGTTGAGTTATTCCTTGATGTAAAGCACTTTGAGTGACTTGAAGGTGGAAAAACGCTGTACCAAGATATGTATGATTCAACCACTAGGGGGCAGAGTAAATCAGGGATGAGCAGTGATCAGGAAAACTTCGGTAGCAGGTGTTATACTTCTGTCATACTTGCTGAAAAAAATGTGTGTGCTATAATTGCAAAAGCGATTATCCTGTATGTCTGACGTGCTGCTCGGGTCGTGTTCGCAGGTGTGCTGAAGGACTACCTGCGGGAGCTGCCCTACCCCCTGATAAACAAACCTCTGTACGAGGCCGTGCTGGAGTCTATGGCCCTGAGGCCTCTGCGGATGGGAACCTCGGGCTGTGAGAACGACCCGGCCGACTCAGAACACACTGTGGGTCTGCTCGACATCCTGCCCGACATCGAGAGGGTGAGTACGACCTACGAGCTCTACGAAAATGCTTTAAATGTTACGTAAAGTGTGTTGGATCAGGCTGTTCAGAGACAAACACAAAATGGTGGACACTTAAAAAACATTTTTTTTTTTTTTTATTAGGTAATTTTTACTTCCCCTAGTTTAAATAGTGATAAGTTCAAGTGTAAGTGAACAATTTTAACCATATATATTGCCAAAAATCTCAGAAGGTTCAGTTTACCTCCTGCTAAAATTTGGTGAGTAAAACTTAAGAATTATAGGAGCTACTGAAGATTTAAAAGTGTCAGTGACTTTTGGGCCACCCTGTATTAATGATCCGTCCACATTCGAGCTCATCCTGATGCGTTGCCGAAGCATTGTCTGAATATCATTACCAAGATAATGCAAAAAAAATCTCTATAGTCGTTATTATCCACCATTAAGTAAAACTACAGCTGATTGAGGCGACAGACAGCGCCCCCGGTGGAGCAGAGGGGCATTACAGTGGCGTGGATAATAGCAGGTCATAACAACTGTATCAATGAGGACTGTTATTACACTGCACCAGCGTCGCATTAGAAACTATTAGAGGTCGACCAAACTAACTCCTCTATCATTCCCTTTACCGCGAAATAACGCCACAAATAGTGAGAGTGTTACTGCTTTTACAGGGATGTTCCGCAGTATGGCATTAAACCTGTATATCCTGCATTTGTATTTAACTTTATTCATGCAGAGAGATAACACCAGACCCTCTTTTTCATGAGTTTTTGTTGTATTTTTAAGTTGCATTCTTATTTCCAGTCTCTCCATAGACGTGACTCGAAGTGGCACTACCTCCTTGTCAGATAGACCAGTTTAATGCCATACTGTGGAACATTCCCGTTAAAGTTGTCTGTGTAATCCTTTAAGTGTCCAGGTAGATTTCATTTACAAAAGAAAATTGAATTGTGAACTGAAGGAGCCACTTATTTCTTCTTAAAACATATAGTTTATAGGTTATAGTGGCTCAGTTGGTAGAGTTGGTATTCATCCTCTGATCTGAAGGTTGGCGGTTCAAAACCTGCTCTCGACATTGTTAAAGCCCTAACCCTAACCCTAACCACTCGACCTTCATTCATGTTTAAATCCTCAGTGGGACACATTAAATATTTGATATGGGCTTGTTAAAGCAGATTTTCAGAAATGTACAGTAAAAAGTAACGTTTAAGGTAATATTAATAATTCACCTCGAAGCTTGAGGGCCAAGAAAAATTGGTCTGAGGGCCGCATTTCGCCCCCGGGCCACAGTTTGGACATACCTGTTTTAGACCATTATATCTTGCCTAGACTTTTAATCTTTTTTAACCATAAAAATCATATTAAAGGAAGTATCAGTTTGTACTTTTGCCTTTTTTCCACAAAATTACCTGTAATTTACACCTCAATTCATCCTGGCCCAGGGTTGTGGAGTTACGGTGGTGAAAAAGCGGCGATACCGTCTGACGCTAAAGGGTTAAACTTGAACGACGCTGATGTGTTTGTGTTTTGTGTTTTCTCAGATGACTCTCCATAAGCTGCTGGACCACCTGAAGCTGGTCGCGTCTTATCAGGAGGTGAATAAAATGACGTGTCAGAACTTGGCCGTTTGCTTTGGGCCGGTGCTGCTGAGCCAGCGACAGGAGGCCACGTGTCACTCAAACCGCGTCTTCATCGACTCGGAGGAGCTGGCCAGCGCTCTGCACTTCAAGAAGCACATCGAGGTCCTCCACTACCTCCTGCAGCTGTGGCCAGGTCAGTGTCCACTCACACGCAGCGAGGAAAACAACCAAACATGAAAATCTGCTGGAGTTACAACGGCGTCAATTCAGAATGTTTGTGCTGTTTTAAAATGTGTGTGACAAGTTGTGCTGATTCTCAAATTTTGACTTAAGTTGGTGAGATAAAACCTGCTGTAAATGTAAAGTTTGTGAAGAAAAGTTGAAAAATACGTTGAAATTTACAGGAAGTAGAGAGCAAAAAGTATCTGTTTTGCATTAAATTGTTGGTTTGTATCAAGATTTTTATTCACAAACAAAATATTTGAGTGTATGAGCAGATCCAAGGAAGTAGTGTTTTATTTTTGAGCGTCGCACATTGATGACATCACATTGATGACATCACACTGGGGACAAATTTTGTCCAAAAGTTTCTCATAATTTACACAACAAACACATTTCTCTGCAACATTATTTCAACAAAATAAAGGTGTTTTCTTATATTTTTAATTGTCAAATAATAATCTCTGCACATTAGAGTTTTGGCTCAGTGTATGACTTGGTTGCTTGGTAACAGTTGTGGAATTCGTGATGTCATGATTTCCAACCAGGAAGTAAAATCTGAAATATTTTTTTTATTTTTATTTATTTATTTATTTTTTTTAGTGGAATCTTAAATTTAATGTGTTTTAGTGAAATAAGTCATCCAACCTGCCAGTTACACTTTAAAATCACTTGAAATCATAATATTTGTGTTGTTTTCACTTTTGGTGTAATGCCTCATTCGTCCAGTAGAGGTCCACAGGAGAAAAATATGGACAATGTTTTTTTTTATCTGAAGTGATTTCCATTCTGTTGTTTTAATTAATTTAGATGTGTTTAGTTACATGGTCTAACTTGGAAAACTGGAGAAAAGTAAACTTGTATATTTTTGGGTTTAAGATAAATTATTTGTTAATTAAGTAAAAATTTTATAGCTTTTTATATCATTTTGCTGAATATTTTTACTGTCCTGGGGTTCTTATACTTTGCGTTAAAACCGTATGAAAAAGTGGACTAAGCGTTCGGCTCCAGTCAAACGACGCTCATCGACGCTAGCAGTTATAGCGGCAAATTTGGAGTCATGTTGTGTATTAGGAAGTATCATGAGTATCATAGCAACCAAAGAGCCAATCCAGAGCGAGACTGTTGAACTTCACGCCTCTTAGCATGTAGCAATGCTGTCAATCAAACCTGTTGCTAACGCTAGCGGGACTGACGTCGGGGAAAGATGACGCCTGTTTGCCGCTAGCAGGTTAGCTTTGTCCTATGGTTGAAACGCTGACATTTTAGTGGCACAAATGTAGGTTCTCTGATCTTATTGTTTAACCAAGCAGCTTTTTTCTTAGAACAGGAAAGAATAATTGAAACAGTCCAACGATCTAACATCTACAAAGCTCCAAACGTATCAAATTATCACATTCAGATGCTGTTTTTTGCCGTGTGCAGGGTTGGTTTTCACAGTGCGAGTGTGTGTATCCGCATTCGCTTTGTGGTCCGGCTGCTAAAATCTGCCCCGCTTTGATCCCTGAAGTTGCCCACCTCTGGTCTGACACAGCTGACGGCTCGTGGTCACCATCTGTTGGCTTGAAACCGCAGAACCGGCCAATCGGAGCGCAGTATTCCAGCCTCAGTGTAAACCAAACTGCGAGGCGTGGCGTTGCGTCTTAAGATAAATCCAACTGCACCAACTTCTTTCAACACTGGGCATTTGTCTGTTCTTCTGTCCAGCTGTCGTCTCTCGCTCTGACAAATGAAAGAGGGAACATACGAGACCGAACTGGGGATTAGCCAAACCACAAGCAGCCAGATCGAAACAACTGCTGTGTAAAGCTGTTATACCGACGCTTGTACCTCAATCATTAAGAATCCCACTGACTTATAGGCTCTGTGCACAACAACGCCCGGCACGCTCACTGTTAGCGTCACTACTTCCTGTCTCTATGAGTTTTTTTCTTTTGAGTCGCGCTAAAATTAATAAATATTTAAAGATGAGGCAGTGGACAGGGAGCTGCAGGTGGAAAACATGTTAAACGCAACACAAATAACATCAATACTTGGAGAAAGAGGCATGTTTGTGTCTCAATGCTAACGCTAATGCTAATTTTCAGTCATAATCATATTAAAACAACACCACAAACTGAAGTATTCTACATATACAAACCTTTGGGTGTATTTTAATAGATTGTTTTTCGTTTTCTGATTTTAATAAAAGTGACTGTTAGCTTTGAGAGGCAGTGAGCTAGCTAGCATGCTACTGTGCACAGAGCCTGTTGGGTAATTTTAGAAAGGGTGTGAGCTATACAGGAACAAACGCCAATGACACAATATCCATAAATCATGATAATCCTATTAAAATGTTTTTCTGAATAAACCACATCGTAAATAAAACATTCAAGAAGTAATTAGCCCGATAGAAGGCAGTAGTGCTATGTGTCCTTGTTATGTTCATTATTAAATCTAATTATTAGTTATTATTAGTTCTTCTCCATAAAAATGAAGGTACGCGCAATAAATATTGACCCCAAGATATTACTGTTCAGTGATTAGCGCAGTGATACTAGCTTTAGCTGCCTTAAGAGTGGAAAAGTGCGATATAAACCATTCTATACGACCATTTACCATTTAATTTGCGTTCATATAAATCACTGCAAGTCGTCAGCTTTATTTTTTACAGTTGTTCTATATGTTTCTTGGCTGTAAAACCCCTCACCACACACTTTATACACTTTTCTCACACAGGCATTAACATTTTCTCACATTTCTCTCTTGTTTAAACACAAAGTTCAAACCTTCGTCGGTGTCTTTGTCGGTGCAGAACGTTTCATCGACATTGTGGGTTTTGTCGGGGAGAAAACTTGCAAACATACAGCACTTCAGAGTCACACTGCGATCCAACATTTATGTAAATTTGTCTGACACATTCTGTACTGTACAGGAGACACGGAGGAGACTGATGGACAATGGTCTACAGTCCCTCAGCCAATCAGGACGCAGAACACAATGGTCTACAGTCCCTCAGCCAATCAGGACGCAGAACACAATGGTCTAAAGTCCCTCAGCCAATCAGGACGCAGAACACAATGGTCTACAGTCCCTTAGCCAATCAGGACGCAGAACACAATGGTCTACAGTCCCTTAGCCAATCAGGACGCAGAACACAATGGTCTACAGTCCCGCTGCGCTAAAAAAAAAATCCACAAAACAGCGAGACCACGAAAGGTGAACCACGATATAGTGAGGGACAACTGTAAATAAACTGCAGATCATAGAGTTTTTTTAACGTCTTGCATTGACTCAATAAACAGACTTCATCCCCAGATCTCGCTGTTAATCCATAGACTGTTTATAAATCCCTGTAACGATGAACTTTCACCAGATCTGCTGAACGATGTCTAGAGCAGCACTGACTCTATGTCTGGCTCTTTTCTGTCTAAACTTAACTACATCCTCCAGCTCCCACATTGGGCCAATTTAGCGCTAACCACCACAGGCTCGGCACCCTCCCCTTTGCTTTACATCCACTAAAACAAGGGAGATGACGCGCGGGTGGCAGCCCAATGAGGGACTTGTAAATCCCATAAGTGCAGACAGCTTAGTCAAGTGAAAGTGCTGCTTAAAAAGTGATTGTCAGTGACTTCCACAGTCGACAGCTGTGGTTTGTGATGTTGTAGAGTTGTCAAAAGTGTCAAAACCATAGACTGTATATATGAATGGACATCGCTAACCTGCTAGCCGCCATGTTCCATAAAGGAAGTGATCATGGGCGCGCTTCCAGCTTCATCGACTCTGGCTTCAATTCACTTTCTATTGAAAAACTGTCCCCTCTCCCTGTAACTGCTGCTGTCAGACTCGTCATTTTGGTTTTAAATGTTCATATTAATTCGCTCTACATGATCCTGGGGTTTTTATTTCACTATTGTGTCTGTAAATCAAGATATGAACATTAATAACAGACGAATCAGGCGCCTTCTTTCCCCGAGGTCACTCCCGCTAGCTTTAGCAACAAGTTTGATTGACAGCGTTGCGAAGCGCCCGCTCTCTGCTTAAACAGTGGTGTGGGCAGAAAGGAGCATTACCTTCAACAGCCTCGCTCCTGATTGGCTCTTTGGTTGCTATGATACTCATGGTCAGAATTCCAAATACAAAACTCAGCTCCAAATTCGCTGCTAAAATTGCTAGCCTCGATTAGCTTCTTTTGACTGGAGCTGAACGCTGTCGGTGACGTCACACACACTTAGTCCACGTCTTTATACAGACTATGGTCAAAACCCATTGCAGTTCTAACAAAAACAGCATAAAATGGTAGTACTTTCTTTTATATTCCCACGTGTCGTTATATCTGTGTAATACCTCAGTGTGCAGTAGGTCCGTAGTGGTCCATCGGCGTAAACTAGTCTCACGCTTGTTCTCTTCACGCTAAAACCTCCAGTGTCCAGTTACAGAATTGTCTTTTGCTGCTGACAAAACTTGTATCCAGGTTTTTCCTCTTTGTTTACCCTTTTCGGACGACTTTCCTGCGTTGTGAGGGTTTGCGGTGTGGGACTCCTGGACTATAATTAAAGACATTCCAGCCTTAACCTTAGCCCTCAGGCCCCAAAGCGTCACCCTAGCATTTCACAACCATTACGGGATATTTTCAGCGGCCTCTTCACACCTCTCACACGCACACCGCACCACTGACACCGCATTGTAGTCTTTGACCTAACCTGTGCCAAAACCGTATATTAAAGACTAGTAAAGAGTCAGCTTAGTGTGGAGTTCAACAGCGACGTCAAGTCTATTTCTCATTCATTTTTCCCATAGACGTCTGAAACCTGCTCAAGGCTGATCAGCTCTATGGAAACTAACCATCATAAGCATCATTTTATTCATTTATTATGTATTTCTGACACTTTATTAACCAAACTTTTTAAGCGTGAAAAGCGTTTTGCAGATTTTTAGGTTTTAGGACAAAAAAAACGTCACACTTTTCAATCTTCTAGACACTCAAAGCGCTCTACATCAAGGAACAATTCACCCATTCACACCCATTGTAAGTGTCTTGCTCAAGGATACAACAACAACAGGATTTGAACCTCTAACCTTCAGATCAGCGGACAAACGCTCTACCAACTGAGCCACTGTCGCCCCACATATCTGTTCAGCCTCTATGGTGCCTTTAAACTCTTAATCTTTACATTTTTACAATTCGTCTATGGGAAAATGAATGGAAAGCTCATTTGGTATTGAACTTTACACCAAAACTCTGAAGTGCTGATGCTTCTATGACAATAACAATAAAATCTTCAGTCTTGAAAATGGAAAAAAGGAAAAAGACTGTTGATCTCCATGGCGACGACAGAATGTTAGGCTGTGTAATAATAAAACATAACATTTTTATTAATATAGTCAATTAGATATTACATTTTTAAAAATATTTTCAAAGCAGGATTCACACTTAACTCTACTAGAAGCTGCTTTTAAAGGTCCTATATTACGCAAAGTTGACTTTCTTGAGCTTTAACCTCCTCAAAATCTCCAAAGCCCAAAATACTCTGTTCCACCTTGTGATGTCATGAAGTGTTAGTTCTCAAGTTAACGTGTACCTTTTACTTTTAGTTCAGTAGAGATCGACAATTCCAGAGGTGGAAATGACCCAAATGATTCTAGTGAAGGTGTGTGGAGTTTAAAAACACAGTGGAGCACTTCCTGTATCACCACATGATGACATCACAAGGTGGAACAGAGTGTTTTTTGTGTGAGAGAAGAAGAACTCAGCCTAAATCTGCAGGTTCGTTTGTGTGTTTAACGTGTTAATGAAACAAAACACAACTCCAGGTCTGTTTGTGACGAGGAAATACATCAGAAAATGGCGTAATACAGCCCCTTTAAACCACACTTTGTCCAAGCTAACAGAAGGCCCTGCACTGTCTACGCGTGCACAGCTAATAATTAAAATAAGTGAATCATGTCTAGAATGGAATAACACAGTGAACACAGTGTCTGTTTTAGTTTATGTGTGTTTTGGTTTGTAATCCCAGAGTAGTTTGCAGGTTAGCACTTCAGCCACAGTTTACGAATAAATAACAATTACAGTTTGCAAAGTAATGTATGTTTTTTGGGGTAACGTTTTTGTCTATAACTGTTTTGTCCTTTCCTAAAACAGTAAGCGAGCACTAGCATCAGCAAGTGTAGATTGACAGGTAACAGTGTGGGTTGGACTGGAGTGTTTTGTGTAACTTTTGTAGTATTTTCAAGTAGTTAGTACATGAAAAAGAGATCATTATTGTCATTATTGTTATTTTTGGATCTTGGTTTGGTGTGGTTTGAGTGTCTCTGGCATGTGTATTCAAGTTAAAATGGCCGACAGCACACAAACACTAAAATTTCATTACATATTTAAAAAAGCATGGTTTTAAATCTGTGTCTTGTACCGAATATACATTAATAATACATTTTTCTTCTTTTTCATGTTTAGTTGTGGACCCCCAAGCCCGGCCAGCGCAGCCCCCCCGCAGAGACAGTGAGCCCAGCCTCCTCCCGACTTCCTGTCTGCTCCTCCAATAAGACGAAGGAAAGAGCGCCCCCAGGTGTTGAACTTCACAGACGCAGAAATGGCCGGTGTGTTGCGGCCTAAACCGGGACGCTTGGACAGTCCCAGTAACCGCTACGCTGGTGACTGGAGCGGCTGCGGGGAGAACTATTTCCCTGTGGAGATGCTGCCCCCTGTGTGTCGGGAGGAGGCGGACTACGATGATGTGGCGTCAGAGGATAACGACGGTGCCACGGAGGAGAAAAGTGAGGACATGAATAATACGAGCGGGTCAGATCAGAGCTCGGAGTGTGTGGAGCAAGAACAGCCCCCGAGTGTGGAGACGGAGGCCGATGAGGTGAAAGAAGAGGAGCAGAGCCAGACTGAGGCCGACGCCGAGCAGCCCCCAGAGGAGCAGAGCCAGACTGAAGCAGACACAGAGCAAAGACTGCCCCCAGAGGACCGGCTGTGTGAGCACATCCTGCCTCCCCTCCCCAAAGAGCCCCGAGACCACACCCCACTCCCCAAAGAGCCCCGAGACCACACCCCACTCCCCAAAGAGCCCCAAGACCACACCCCACTCCCTAAAGAGTCCCGAGACCACACCCCCATCCCCAAAGAGCCCCGAGACCACACCCCACTCCCCAAAGAGCCCCGAGACCACACCCCACTCCCCAAAGAGCCCCGAGAGCACACGTACCAGGCCTACATGAAGATCCAGGACATTAGCCCTGTGCTTAGCAACAGGGTCAATCTGAGGGACCTGCAGGAGAGCATCGACACGCTCATCGGGAACCTGGAGCGAGAGCTCAACAAGAACAAGCTCAATGTGGGGTATTAACTCATAACAGTGCGGGGACTCTGCTCTCTGACAGTGTGGGGACCTTGTCACAGTGTGGGGACTGTCTCTGCTCTCTCTGACAGTGTGGAGACCGGGGCTCTCGTCACAGTGTGGGGACTGTCTCTCGTCACAGTGTGGGGACTGTCTCTGCCTCTCGTCACAGTGTGGGGACTGTCTCTGCTCTCGTCACAGTGTGGGGACTGTCTCTGCCCTCGTCACAGTGTGGGGACTGTCTCTGCTCTCGTCACAGTGTGGGGACTGTCTCTGCCCTCGTCACACTGTGGCGACTGTCTCTGCTCTCTGACAGTGTGGGGACTGTCTCTGCCTGCACAGTGTGGGGACTGTCCCTGCCCTCACACAGTGTGGGGACCGTCTCTTCCCTGTGACAGTGTGGGGTGCTGATACTTCTCATATCAGCTGCAGACAGCCCTCTGGTGAGCGTCGAGGAGCCGGGAGATAAAGCCTGAGGTTTCCATGGAGACAGACCCGGGACAGAGGCAGAGAGGTGCAGGAGGTGCTGCTACATAAATATGAGAAAAGGCACTTCTGTATCGGACCCATAGACATTCCAAACATTCAGTGTGAGCTCCTCGTGTCTTTGTTGTTTTTGTGTTTCATGTTATGTTGCTCTTCTTATTAGAAGAACCATTGACCCTTCAGGGGTTTTTAAAAGGTGCCTTAATTGTGTGAAGGTGGTACGTCAGGAGGAAAATCGCCCTAAAACATCACCATCTCCTCTAACACCAAGCTAATCACTTAAATATAAGCTAGAAGTACGCCTGTCACGATAACACAGTTTGAAGTAAATATAGACGATAAATGAAAATACTGCAACTAATTTATGCCACTGATATAATAAATATAACGCATTTTAAACCACAAAAACTATTCTGTCTAAATCTACCATAAGAATGAAACACTTAAGTACTAGTTTTTATCTGTAACAAGTCATACAAGTTATTAATTCAACCTTCTATGGCTTAAATCTTATTGTATAGTAAAAAAATAACCAAAAACGTCCCATTACTGCAAAGAAAATGTACACACGGTGAATACTGACCCTAAAAATATTGTTCCAGGTTTCATATACTGAGTAAGTTCATATGAACGTGACAGGCCAAGGTATAAGTACTGCTGATCTATTTTTCGAAAACATTTTACTTAAATAGTGACCAGCCGAAATATCAGTATCGCTCGTCACATGTTTTTGAAAGAAATGGAAAGTCTGTCTTGTTTTTCGTCTTTGTAAACAACATGTGACGGAGCAGAACACGAGGAGAGGGTTGTGTTCTCGGGGTGAGTTTCCTCTAAAGGCAGCAGAGCTTTTTTAGTGAGGTATGAAACCGTAAATAATCTTCAACAGTGATGCACTTATGAGGCAGTGTGGGTTCTCGTTATGGAGGAAGTACAGGAGAAACAGCTGCTGCCGTCAAACACAGCTCGAACTTTACACGAGCTCACAAACCCCTGAAAAACCTTCACGTTTCAGTCTCTATTGCATAACGCTTAAATAGGATGAGTTGAATAAGACTCTCTAGAGGCTGTGTCTGAATGTCCACACTGTTCCCTACAGGGGGCGCTGCTGTTTAGGGGTTACGCCATTTTTAGTGGTGTCCGAATGTACAGTTGGTGAAAAAGTAGAGGCGCATCAGTGGTCACTACAGCGATCAATATAGACCATAATGCATTGTGAGAGTGCGGCGACAGGTGTTTAACTGAAGCAGATAGAAGCGCTGGTTTATCTCACTGTTGATCCTGATTATGAATAAAACTCTCTTAAATCAACCGTTATGGTGTAAAGTTGCTAGCTTTAGCCGTTTACCTTAGCTTGAGTTGTTAACAGAGATAATTTCCACATCTCAGGTCAAAAAAGTTCATAATCTAGTCAGTTTACGTGAGAGCTTGACATAAACTTGTCTGATTATTATTTGTCCTAAAGACTTGTCCCAGTCCAATCTGATCAATATTTATGACACAAATCAAGTTTTATCAGAGTTTAGCCTTTAGACGTTTTTCACCCAGACCCAGAGTCACATGACCAGGAGCCGTGAGCCGTGAGTCTGAATCATAGACTCTTTATATAAATGGACATAGCTAACCTGCTAGCCGCTCCAAATAGAAAGTGATCATGTGCACGCTTCCAGCTCCATCGGCTCCAACTCACTTTACATTATTCATATTCGTATACGTATTAACCCGCTCTACATGATCCTGGGGTTCATTTTTCATTTTTTTAGTTAATTTTTATTGTATTTATTTATTTTGTTATTTTGAGGATTTTTTTTTTGTTATTTTTGAGGCTTATAGTTTTATTTATTTATTTTTTTCTAGTTTATTTATTTATTTTTATTTTGAGTTTATTTTTTCGTATTAACCCTCTCTACATGATCCTGGGGTTTTTATTTTGTTATTTTGCCCATAAATCAATATATGAACATTAATAACAGATAAATCAGGCGCCTTCTTTCCCCGAGGTCACTCCTGCTAGCGTTAGCAACAGGTTTGACTGACAGAGTTGCTAAGCGCCCGCTCCCTGTTAAACCAGTGGTGCAAACAGCCACTTCAACAGCCTCGCTCCTGATTGGCTCTTTGGTTGCTATGATACCCGCCTATGTAGCGAATGAGGGTTTAGGGGAACGTTCGGACACAGCCTCTGTAATCTGGAGCCGCTTGCTAACCAGCCATTAGCTTTTTGAACCAACGTGACAAAATGTGAAGCACAATGTTTTGGAGTTTTCTTGCTGCCTAAAAAAGATATTTCAAGATCCAGGGATTCAGAATGATCAGTATTTAACCTCTATGTATATGTAAATAATTATCTATGTATTTGGAGTATATAATTTTTACAGCTTATTAATGCAATTGTGTATTTAAGTACCTCCGTTGACCTCGTAGTGTTAGCGTTAGCCGCTTTTTGCTCTGTTAAGCTACACGTACGCCTGTATTTCGCTGTGCTCGAGTATGCTAGCTGTAAAATAAATTATGCTCTTGCGGAAAAGTTGATATTTTTGTTATTTTCTGTATATATTCAACCTGTTTTTGTCGATGGTGTTGTGTAAAAGGTACAGTGCGGAACCTTGCATGGTCAAAAGCTTTACTGACGCATAAGGCGACTTCTTTGCCTTTGTAACGGATATTTATATGTAAAGATTTTTTTTTTATTTTACGTGTTGTGTCTTGCAGTTATTGGAAGCGAAACAAAAGCGACTTTCGCCAACAGCATAGCCATTTCGTGTTGCTTTTTCACAATATTTCATTGTTTTTAAACCTGATATGTAATCGTTAATGTGAATTTTGTGTTATCCAATCAAAAAGCTATACATTCCACCGCTGCTTTTCCCGTTGCAGAAGCTACACTCGTCCATGTCCTTCGAGTTCTGGAGAATAAAAAGCCACATGGAAATTGCATTGCTCAACAGAAAACTGCTTTGTATTGATCTATGGTCCTAATAAAGTATATTATTTTACATTGAAACCTGAGCTCTGTGTGTGTTTGTCTATCCGCAAGGTCAAGTGTCGCCAGCGCAGTCCTCCACAAATCATCCCCGTAATGTATTCATATTTATACAGCCATTTTTATCATGCCAGATGCCCTCCCTCACATGACCCCTAAGTACTTCACATGCAGCGCAAACACTAGCCAACTTTAAATGGAATTTCTTTGATTACTGAAGCTCCCACAGGCGATAATTGCATTGCAGTATCTAGAAAGTGAAGAGCTGAAATGGATTTTTGGTCGATGTATTTATGGACCTACACATTCTTCTTCTATTGCTATTCATGAGCTGTGCAATGAGACCAAAACACATAGATTTTCTCCACATGTCCTCAGGAAAATGAGGTGTGTGCGTCTTTGCTGAGACTGCTCCAACTCATAGACGGTAAAAAGACGAAGACGGAGTGAGTGTGACGTCACCCACAGCATTCTGCTCCAGTCAAATGAAGCTCATCGAGGCTGGAGCAGTTACAGCGGCGAATTTGGAGTCAGTTTCCATATTTGGAATTCTGACCATGACTGTCATAGCAACCAAAGAGCCAATCCAGAGCGAGGCTGTTGAAGGTAACGCCCCTTCCCGCCCGCACCACTGGTTTAGCAGGGAGCGGGCGCTTAGCAACGTTGTCAATCAAACCTGTTGCTAACGCTAGCGGGAGCGACATCAGGGAAAGAAGGCGCCTGATTTGTCTGTTATTAATGTTCATATCTTGATTTACAGACACAAAAGTGAAATAAAAAACCCAGAATCATGTAGAGGGTTAATACGAACATTTAAGACCAAAATGACGAGTCTGACAGTCAGTGCAGGTACAAAGAGAGGGGGACACCGTTTTTCAAAAAACAAATAAATTCAAAATACCTAAAAAAAAAAAAACACAAAAAAAAAAAACACAAAAAAAAAAACAACTCAAAATAACAAAACTTTTTTTTTTTATTACTCAAAATAACAAAAAAAAAAAAAAAAAAAAACACAAAAAACCCTCAAAATAACAAAAGAAAATAAATAAACTAAAAAAAAAAAATAAAATAAAATAAAAATAAAAGTACAAATAATAAACTCAAAATAACTCAAATAAATGAAGTCCAAGATCATGTAGAGCGGGTTATATGAACATTTACGACCAAAATGACGAGTCTGACAGCAGCAGTTACAGAGAGAGGGGACACAGTTTTTCAATAGAAAGTGAATTGGAGCCAGAGTCAATGGACCCGGAAGTGCGCACATAATCACTTCCTATTTGGAACGTGGAGGCTAGCAGGTTAGCTATGTATGAAACTGGCTTAACCACTTTTTGTTCATTCTGCAGTGTGATCCCAAACAAAGGCGGTGTGTGTGTGTGTGTGTGTGTGTGTGTGTGTGTGTGTGTGTGTGCGTGTGCGGGGGGTATGTGTATGCGTGTGCGTGGACTGAATCAAACGAAAGGTCAGTGCAGATGAACACAGAGGAACAGGTCTGCTCCACACACAGGTGCCTGTCAAGGATGTTTACCTAAAGAGACTCATATCTGCTCTGCGCCAGAATTAGAAAATGTACAAAAGTTCAGCCGAGTTCGCCCAAAGCAGACGCCGCGTATCCGTGACGACCCTGACAGTCCAAACACGCAGATATTATGTCTGCGCTGTGTTCAGACGGGGTTTCATTCCACCACCAACTCGACCAAAATCTATCCAAACACTACTTTTAAATGACTATTCCAACCAGGAAACTTAAATAGACAAATTATGATGCAATTAATAGTTTTTTAAATGGTTCTTTGGATTTGGCAGATGAGAGGATGGTAGAATCGTTAGGCACGGAGATGAGACGGGGGCAGAGAGTGTGCTTATAGGAATTCAGTTCAATTCAAGTTTATTTCTATAACATTTAAAGCAAATTCAGCTGACCAAAGTGCTTCACAAAGTCACAAAACGAATATACAGAACAGTAAAACACCAAGATAACCCGTGTAGCTCGTGTTAAATGCCAGAAAGAAGATTGGAGTGACTTATAGATGTGCAAATCCAGCGTCTCGTGACAAAAAATGGGAATAAATCCGCCATACTGAGCTTGTGTCTCTATAGTTCTCACACTCGTGGATCATTAAGTTATAATTTGCACATTTTAAATCACAATATTCATCGAAACGACTCAATAAACGAAACAAATCCGCTGAATTCCACATTAGAAAACTGTGGTGTTCATAGGATAAATGTAAATGTCGTCGTAATAAAGAGCCGTGTAGCTGTCGGCGCCCCCTATGGACAGCTGCACGTCACACTAGCGAACAGCAGATTTTTTTTGTACCAAAATGACGATGCGTCGCTGCCGAATCCTGCGAGTATCACCGATTAAGAAGAAAAAAAACTAGAGAAGGAAGGGCCTACGTCACAGTGGGCGTACATAGGTGGAGGTGAAAACGGGGGTTTGTGGACAAAATGGCGTCTTGAAAATAAGCGATTAAAAGATTAAACTCAAACATGAATCACTCCCAAATATGACTTCAAGAGGGTCAACGCTCTGAAAAGTAAATTTTGCAGAATAGCTTTGAGTTAAGTGTTCTTTGCTTGGAGTTAAATTGGCAACTTAAACTTTTTGTTAGATAATATTGTTTTTTTTTTTTTACTATGTTACAGTTTGATTGTTCACTGGAAACAAGGTGGGTGAGGTGTCTTGCCTAAGGACACAACAGCAGGATGCTAAAGGGGCCAATTTGAAAAAAAAATGGACCAGATTTGTCTGTAGCAGCGGCGGCGGCTAGCACTTAAGCTAGTCCCATTTATATCTACAGTCTATCTAGCTTAAGAATCAGATCAATATAAGACTTTAATCTACCTGGATTTTGCAATTTGGCCAAAACTATTTTTCATTTCCTTTGTCCTGTCGTCCTGGTTTGAGAAATATTCCCGTTTGCTACACACCTGAACACATTCAAGACTTCAAAAGACGAGTGTACTTTTCCACGTCCGTGTACGACGCTCACACTGGGCTGACAGATGAGAACATTATAGTCTGTCTCTTTAAATTATATACATTTTTAAACCGTTAGAAAAGAATTTGGCTCTGTTTCAAGAGGAGGCATTTCTTCACGTTCAGAGTTTTTTGTCAGTAATGCGCATAAAACAGAGCCGCAGGGAAAGAAACCTGGGATCGGGAACATTCTGTACCATAAAGACACAACACAAATCTGTCTACGGCAACTTAAAAAAAAAAAATGATGTGAGCCTTCGGTAACTGTGGAGACATCAAACAAGATTGAAAACCATTTAGTCCAAGTGGTGAAAGGCGGGTCTGGGTTCTCACGAGCTGTGCCAGAGATGTGTATCAGTTTGGGGCTTTTATTTTGAAAAGCGAACACGATTCTTCACGCACGATGTGATTTGAAAAGGGGAGCGCTGAGATGTTTGGTCAGAATCAAGAACTAATCATTTAAATCCATAGACTGTATATATAAAAGAGGTATAGCTAACCTGCTAGCCGCCACGTTACAAACAGGAAGTGAGCATGAACGCGCTTCCTGCTCCATCGCCTCTGGCTCTAATTCACTTTCTATTGAAAAAACTGTGTCCCCTCTCTCTGTAACTGCTGCTGTCAGACTCGTCATTTTGGTCTTAAATGTTCGGATTTATCCAAACGCCCCATAAACGTTACGCAAAAGTGAGGAAATATTTGAAGGAATTTCTGCAGTGAACATGGTGTTATGAGGCTAAACCAGGACCAACCCAGACCTAACGAGTCTCAACCAAACCAAGCCAAACCAGGGCTAAAACAAAAGACTCCATTCTACCAAGGGGTCGAAATAATAAAAATAATGATAACATTCAAGGATATTTTTTATTATTAGCCTCCCCATTAGCTTAACCTCGCTTAATAATGTCGTTTCCTCGTCACAAACAGACCTGGAGTTGTGTTTTTTGTTTCATTCACATGTTTAACACACAAACAAACCTGCAGATCTGGGCTGAGTTCTTCTCTCAAACTGAAAACACTCTGTTCCACCTTGTGATGTCATCATGTGATAATACAGGAAGTGCTCCACTGTGTTTTTAAACTTTAAACCAGTTCACAAATGCAGCGGAGTAGAAAGTACAGATACTGCTCTCAAATGTAGTGAAGTAAAAGTAAAAAGTACCAGTTTAAGATGCACTTAAGTAAAGCACAGATACATAAAAATTCTGTACTTTACTACTTTTACTTTGTTATATTTCACCACTGCTACAATCATGTCTGAAGATGCGATAAAACACAACTGTTCAAGTATTCACAAGTATTTCACATTGTCCATAAAGTGTCAAGTACAAGTAAAAAGTATCTGAAAAATACAGTTTATTCAAAAAGTTCCTGGAGTAAACTCATCCGTGCGTTTGACTGGCTGATAGAGCTGGAAAGTACGAGCCAATAAGAAGCCGTAGTCGTCTCAGAAAAGGATATTTACAAATGCGCTGGTTTTGTGGTTTTGTGAGTACATTTTTATTGGCCGGCTAAATCCATCTGCTTCTTGGGAATGTCCCCGTAGCACAGAGTCATTCCGGGAGATTCCCACAAATTCCCCGGATTTCTCTGTGTGCAGTGTAAAAGCAGAAGTCGCAGCTCAGTTTCCTCATATTAAAAACATCATTAGTTCAAACAAAGACGTCTGTTAATAGAGTTTGAGATGTTATAACAGAGAGATAGGATCGGAACATAAGCACGACGTGTTTGGGATCAAATATTTTTCCGTCAGAGCCGTTCTTGTGCCGTGAGAAAGTTAAAATATGTGCTTTGCTTTGTGTGGGCAGAAGATTAAAACAGACCAGAGCTGGACGAGCACTGCAGCCTGATGAGGATTTAGGTAAGAATATTTCAAGAGTTCATTTGTAAAAACAGAGGGAAAAAAAACCCTAAAAACTAAAAAACAAAACACATAAGCAATTAAAACAAAAAAACAAAAAAATAAAATAAAAAAACATAAAAAAAAAAAATCAAATAAAAATTTTTAACATTAAATACATAAACAATTAAAATCACAAAAAAGAAAAAAAAAAAAAAACATAACAAAATATAAAATAAATTAAATAAATTAAATGCATAAACTATTAAAACCACAAAAGAGAAAAAAAAACACAAAATAAAATAAAATACATAAACAGTTAAAACCACAAAAGAGAAAAAAAACACAAAATAAAATACATAAACAATTAAAACCACAAAAGAGAAAAAAAACACAAAAACACAAACTAAAATTAAAAATAAAATAAAATACATAAACAATTAAAACCATAAAAGAGAAAAAAAACACATAACAAAATATAAAAAAATAAAATAAAACAAAATATAATAAAATAAATAAAATACATAAACAGTTAAAACCACAAAAAAAAAAAGAAAAAAAAGAAAAATGGATTAAAAAAATTGTGTTTGAGTTTATTGATGCTGTCTGCTGTTCATTTTACTAATAAATGAACACTTACCGTAAGCTGAAGTGATGGGATGTGTTTTAGATTCTGATTCTTCAAAAACACTAAAGAGTAAACTGTAATCTTTCGACTTTTTTGTCAAATGGCACTTATCTGTTTTTCCAAATAAACAGCAAAAGTACTTTATGTATAATTTAGATTGTAAAACGTATTGTCACAGACATGAAACAGCAGTAATAGTAGTAGTCGAGTTGTACCAGTTGTGGAGGAGGCATGTCAGTAGTAGTCATACATATTTGGCCTATTATCAGTAGTAGTAAATAGTAGTAATAGTAGTAGTAGTGCAGTATAATAGTAAGTGCTCTGACTGATTGTATAAAGCAGAGTACATATTGTGTGTACAGCTGCCACGTGTTTTACTGTGTTAATCACTGTGTTAAAATGAATTTATTTAAATGCCTGTATAATGTAGGTCATGACGAGGTTTGCATATTCTCAGTTTTCTATGGTGGATTACCTCTGGTTTAGGTAACTTCAAAGAGAAGGTGGAGGTGGAGGAGGAGGAAGAGGAGGAGGAGGAGGAGGAGGAGGAGGAGGAGGAGGAGGAAGAGCCTGTACCTGTACTGTATATCAGGATGTGCAAAATGATGGCACAGCAAATGAGAAACTTGTGCTTCTTTTTAATCCAATTTGAACTCTAAACTACATAGACATTTTTATTTAGACCGTTTATATAAATGGACATAGCTAACCTGCTAGCCGCCACATTCCAGATAGGAAGTGATCATGTGCGCGCTTCCAGCTCCATCAACTCTGGCTCCAATTCACTTTCTATTGAAAAACTGTGTCCCCTCTCTCTGTAATTGCTGCTGTCAGACTCGTCATTTTGGTCTTAAATGTTCGTATTAACCCGCTACATGCTAAACCAGAGGGGTGTGGGCGGGGGGAAGGGGGCGTTACCTTAAACAGCCTCGCTCTGGATTGGCTCTTTCGTTGCTGATACTCGCTGTCAGAATTCTAAATATGAAACTCGGCTCCAAAATGGCCGCTGTACCTGCTCTAGCCTCGATGAGCTTCATTTGACTGACGCCATCCACAGCGTTCGGCTCCAGAGTCCACTTCCTGATACAGTCTATGGCCAGTTTTCGAAAAGGTTACTACAAAGTCACGTTTCATAGTTTCAGATGGAGGGCGGGGCCTATATAACTCTGTGGGAGAGTTACTGTTTCTGAAGGAAATAACAAAACTTATGATTATTCACAAATATTTAACAAACTTTCCGTATTTGCTTTGGCTCCGAGTGGTGGAAAAAGTACTCACGTTTGTTACTTAAGTAGAGGTAGAGATACAGGAGCAAAAAATACTCACGTAAAAGTAAAAGTATCATGTGAACCTGTTTAAAAATGTACTTAAAGAGCAAAAAGCAAAAGTATTTCGTACAGATTCTGAGTCTTATAAGGCTTCAAATGTGGTGATTTTGATAAAGATTTGAGCTGAATTTTGAACAGAAACAATTGAATCGACTTTTTTATTGTAAAAGTTTATATTTGTTGTTATATTTTTGTTTTTCTAAAATAAAAAAATAAATAAACCCTCAGCCTTTTCAGCAAGTTTCAGCTACAATAAAAAAAAACTTTTACTTTTGAGTCCTGTTCATAAATGTTGTAGAGGAGAAAGTACAGATACTGCTCTCAGATGTACTGAAGTAAAAGTAAAAAGCTAAAAATGTACTTAAGTAAAGCAGAGATACTTAAATGTTTCACTTGAGGACAGCACTTTACTACTTTTACTTTAACGCTGTTACACTCCACAAACTTGTCATATTCATCTTATTCAGTCCTTTAAACTGACAACACTGAGGTCTCCAGGGTTAAATACTGTCTCCACTTTCTGTCTCCTCTTTCTTCTGTTGACTCCAGCCATGTGGGGGTTGCTGGGTCACTTACACATTGTGTCCTTGGGCAAGACACTGACTGTCTGCCTCTGTCTGAGTGAATGATGGTGGTGCTAATAGAGGCTGTTAACATTGATTGGCAGCGACATTTCCGTAAGTCGCTCCAGGGCAACTTTGACTATAATTCATAAAATTCCCTAAAGAGTCCCTAACCTTTTGTGCACCACGGACCCGAATAATGTAGGTTTTATTTTCACAGAGCGGACTTCTACACGTGGCAAAAATAAGTGAAGTGCATTAAATCCAGCTCACTGTCCTGCTGAATCAGTGGGACCTGCGCTTCTTTCTTCTTTCCTTCTTCACGTTTGTTTCTTTAAAAACTCTAAAGTCTTATCTTTTCATCCAGGTGCTTAGTCTCCATGAGCCAAAGCAGTTTTGAAGGTTTCATTGCCTCGTTCTCTTTTCCCTCATATTCCACAGAGCCGACTCGTGAGACTCACCTGTCGAGACAAACCCAGATTTTAAGCAGGACTCCTGGTGTCGTCTGTTAAATTGAAATTTCTTTTTCTGGGAGGTCGTAGGCTCCTCTTCTGGCTCTTCAGTTTGGCCTTTTCTCCACAGACTTTTGTTTTTGTCTCATTTTCACTTTCGCTTGTGGCTCTACTTTTTGTGTTATACCTGATACGTCGTCATGGAGACAAGAGCAGATCTAGCACAGATATAATAAACTCGGTGTTATATCAGATGGATTTATGTGGAGATTTCCTGTCAGGATTTTCATTATGTATCCACGGACGAGCTTATTAGTGTCATGGGGGACGGGCCAAAGTTAAAGTGTTAATATTAAACATGAGACACAGGTTCTACTCCGGATGCCCTTCCTTAAACTGAACACAGAACACACTGAATGCTGTTGTAATCTGTTTCTCACAGTTCGGTCTTTTGCTTTAGACTGAACTCAGCTCACATAAAGTCAATTCAACACTGGAGCAAACTGCTGAGAGCTCTTGTTCTCCAGCTGCAGATCTGTTTCCCTCCGAGTTCGGCGTCACTGCGGCTTTTCAACACCAACAACTTACTCCTGACATTTGTTGTAGTTGGATTCTTCAGGCTGTGAAATAAGTTCCTCTGTGTTATTCTTGGGTTGGTCGCAGAGCCATGAAACATTCACACAATCAACGGTTCAGAGCTTTAGTTTAAAGATGTTCAGCCATTAAAACAAAATGTGTTCAATCCTCACTCATGGTAAGACATTGTGCCGTTGTGTCCTTGGGCAAGGCATCAAATACTAATAATATCTTGGATTTATGTAGTTACTTTTACTGAATCGCAAAGCACTTTCAATGACATTATTTCTTCCCACGAGGTGATACTAAGTAACTCACACATTACTTTTATTCTTACCTTGCCCATGGACACAACAACAGTGGGCAATGGATGGAGAGATTGAATTTAGCTTTGAATAGTAGAAAAAGAGGCAGAAAAAGTTTTAGTAAAGTAAATTATCTTTACATTTTTCCCATAGACATATTAAAAATGGTAATAGTTTAAAGGCACAACAGAGGCGTAAGTGTGAGGAGGTAAAATTGTGAAAAGAGTGAGTTATTATATAAGTAGTTTTGCACTCCATGGCCCAATTGGTCGATTGGTCCACTGGTCCACTGGTCCACTGGTCCATTGATCCACTGGTCCATTGATCCACCGGTCCACTGGTCTACTGGCCAATTCATTAGTGCAACGAGAGAGACTTCTGTCAGTGCAACATTTTCTTTGCATTCTGATAATTTTCAAGCATATTTTTCTGTATTTTAAAGAACTAACACTATATTCCCCTCAACAAAAATCGTTGTATAAAACTGGGAGAAATTAATGGTTTTGTGTAAATCTGCTGGGACAGGGGACACCAGGCTCAAAACTGGGACTGTCCCGGGTCAATAGGGACGTCTGGTCACACTGCCTATGTGACGACTACTCCATGATACAACAGTTTTTGTGCAAGAAAAAAAACCTTAAAATTCAGCTAAATATTTCTAACGTTTCAGAAAGTTTTTAATGTGACTTTATTATGTACCACCAGAACTTAATTTTCTCTAAAGTTCTACAGATTAAAAAAAACACTTCTGAAACTGAAGATCTGAGCAGGACTGAGATCCACTGGTTTAATCCTTCAATAAAACATAGACTCTGCTTCACCCGCCTTTACGTTCTGACCCACACATTCCACACATGCGTCTCTCTCGTCTGCACTACACATTTGACCAGGATCCTTCACTTCTTCTGCTCGGTTCTTCCTCCTCGAGCCTCTTTTGTTCCCATGCGTTCCAGCTCTGCAGTTGGCAGCCCATCAGAGAGGCGCGGGACGCTGACAGATTGGCCTGTTTTGCACTGACCCGATGATTATGCTGGGGGTAGGAAGGGGGGCGGGGACGGGCAGAGAAAGGTGAAAGTGAGGAATGGCGGCGTGTCTGATCCTCAAACAGCCCTCTGCCCAGCGCTCTGTCACTCACGACGGGACTATTTGGTTTTAATAAGGCTAATCCAAAGCACAGGTAGAAGCGGCTCTTCACCTCGGCTCCACAGTGAGATCTGACGGCGGCGACTTCTGCGCTTTAGGAGGGAGTAAAATGTGAAAGGTGACACTGGACACTGGCAGACGGCAGCTGTGGTCCAGGGGGGATTCTGGACTGTGCGATATAGAGGCATGATACAGGTGCTGGACTTTCACTGGGCATTCATACGACACAGGGGCGAAGTTTGGTGACAGATGTATTCGCAAGTGTCAGTTTTGCTCGTCCTTTGAGAGTAAATTGCCTTTTTGGTTTAGCAGAAAGTACGTGTTTCAGTCATCTTTGAGATTGGTGATTTCCAGTTGGTGGGTAGAGACTTATAGACTCTATGCACCACAGCGCCCTCAACCTCAGTGTTAGCGTTACTACTTCCTGTCCAGTTTTATCTCTATAAAGTTTTTAAAGATCTGGCAGTGGACAGGGAGCTGCGGGTGGATGTTAAAACTGCACAAATAAAATGAACTTCACCAGAGAGATTTCTGTGTTTAGAAAAAGCCATGTTTGTGTCTCAATGCTAACGCTAATGCTAATTGTGAGGCATAATAAACATTAAAACACCACAAACAGAAGTATTCTGCATATAAAAATAATTGGGTAGGCTTTATTTTTTTGTTAATTTGAGTTTTAATGAGTTGTATATTTTATGTTTTTAAATTTTAATAAAGGTAACTGTTAGCGTTGAGACACAGTGAGCTAGCGCCTATTACTGCAACGACTATGTAACTTTTTGATAGGTAGATAGATAGACAGACAGACAGATATATAGATAGAGACATCGTTGTACAGTACAGCTTTAAACATATCTATTTCCATGGAGACAAGCAGACGGTGTTACGAGTTACAGGTCAGATCTGTGTAGAAGCGCCCCCATGCAGGTTTTGAGCTATAACTGCACCTATAATTGAATAAACGCAAGTTAAAAAAAAAAAAGTTCAATTTGCTATATTGTGGAACATTCCAGGCAAAGCAGTGACACCTCTATGGAGACAAACCTGCAATGAGCCTCGACACTACATAAACTACAAAATGGGTCTTTAATGAGTTGTAACAAAGCAACTGGTTTTACAGTTGTCCCTTGCCTTTCGTGGTCTTGCTGTTTCGCAGATTTTTTTTGTGCAATTTTGCATGCTTTTTTACAATGTATGAACATGTATTGTGTTCTGCGTCCTGATTGGCTGAGGGACTGTAGACCATTGTGTTCTGCGTCCTGATTGGCTGAGGGACTGTAGACCATTGTGTTCTGCGTCCTGATTGGCTGAGGGACTGTAGACCATTGTCCACCAGTCTCCTCCGTGTCTCCTGTACAGTACAGAATGTGTCAGACAAATTTACATAAATGTTGGATCGTAGTGTGACTCTGAAGTGCTGTATGTTTGCAAGTTTTCTCCCCGACAAAACCCACAATGTCGATGAAACGTTCTGCACCGACAAAGACACCGACGAAGGTTTGAACTTTGAGAGAGTTTAAACAAGAGAGAAATGTGAGAAAATGTTAATGCCTGTGTGAGAAAAGTGTATAAAGTGTGTGGTGTGGGGTTTTACAGCCACAAAATATATAGAGGGTGGGTAGTCTTTGCCTCAAGTGGAGGAGTTCAAGTATCTCGGGGTCTTGTTCACGAGTGAGGGAAGGATGGAGCGTGAGACTGACAGGTGGATCGGTGCAGCGTCCGCAGTGACACAGTCGCTGTATCGGATCATCTTGGTGAAGAAGGAGCCGAGTCCAAAGGCAAATCTCTCGATTTACCAGTCAGTCTATGTTCCTACCCTCACCTATGGTCATGAGCTCTGGGTAATCACCGAAAGGACAAGATCGCACCTTTAGAGACAGGATGAGGAGCTCAGTCTCCTGGGAGGACCTCGGAGTAGAGCCACTGCTCCTTCACGTCGAGGTGGCTCGGGCATCTGCTCAGGATGCCTCCTGGACGCCTTCCTCGGGAGGTGTTCCAGGCATGTCCCAGCGGGAGGAGGCCCCGGGTAAGACCCAGGACACGCTGGAGAGGCTATGTCTCTCGTCTGGCCTGGGAACACCTTATGGTCCCTCTGGAGGAGCTGGAGGACGTGTCTGGGGTGAGGGAAGTCTGGGAGTCCCTGCTTAGACTGCTGCCTCCGTGACCCGGCCCCGGATAAGTGGAAGAAAATGGATGGATGGAAAATATATAAAATAATTGTAAAAAATAAAGCTGACGACTTCGCAGATTTCACCTATTGCGGGTTATTTTTAAAACGTAACTCTGTGATAAATGAGGGACCACTGTAACTGAACGTCCACTAAAAATAAAGTAAATAAGCTACTTCCGAATGGTTCAGCTGTCGTCTCTGTTATCTGTCAGCAGTAAACTTCATAAACAACCCAAACTCTACTTGTACTTTATACGTGAGCGTCTCTGTCACAGCCTTTCATGGGCCCCTCCACTATAACTGTTATTAAGCTGACAATGTGCAGAGGAACACATCATTTCAACGAGCTAAGGAAAAAGCTATGAGGGCTTTCCATTCTGTATCTGATCCAGCTCAGACGACTGATGCATCTATGGTTTTCATGTGGAAGGAGCTGGAGAAAAATCTGCTGATAGATTGAAATCCAAGCATTTATTTAAAACCCAAAAACCCCAGATAGAATTTCCAAAGAGAATGAATTCAGTGGTAGCAGTTGGAAAGTCTGCAGAAGTTAGTGAGGGAGCGAGGGGGAATCTGCATTATAAAGGAATAAAAGTATTATATTTGGAACATTTATGGGGAGTTGTACAGTTCATTTTCAAGTGCACTTTGGGTTACAGATACAAAGGTAAAACTACGAATGAACAATTACTCTGCATCGTCTGTCAGTGAAGGTCTTTTCTTTCAGTTTTGTAAATTTACGTAGAGGAAAAACTGGTCGTAAAGTGTTAGATAATTTCAAGTCAGTTCAAAATAGGGCTGTACAAAACTATCAGTTCCCAAAGGTTGATCGATATAAACCTAGTATTCAAAATGGATACTGGATTGTTTGCTGATCTGAAGGTTGGCGGTTGAACTCCAGCTCCCACAGATGAATGCTGTTGTTGTGTCTTTGGGCAAGACACTTAACCCAGCTCGTGTCCCCAACAGCTCTCATTTGATGTAGTAAATTACATTCACTGTCTAAAAAAAATGTCAAAAAAAGTGGAAATTACAGTTCTAGCTGGTTAATTATAGTTAATACCAGTGGTGGAAGGTAACAAAGTAAAAGTAATTTGAGTAAAATACCTCAAATTTGTACTTCAGTAAATTTTAAAGTGGATACTTTTTACTTTTACTTCACCACATTTGAGAGCAGGTATCTTACTTTTTAGTGCTGTTCAAAAATATAGTGGAGTAGAAAGTGCCAAGTATTTTTTTTAAATAGTTTGAGACTTGCTGAAAAAGCTGAGGGTTTATTTTTAAACATATCTATTTCCAGGTGGTGTTACCAGTTACACATCAGATCTGTGGAGAGGCGACCCCACTCACAATAATAATGCATGTTTTGAGCTTCGAATTCACGGCAGAGGACGCCCAGAGAATTCTACTAAAGAGCACGGATATGAGCAGTGCACTGGCCACTGAGGATGACAAGATAAAACTGGAGAGACTGAAACAAAAAGAAACACGCTTACTGATGCATGGCTCCACTCTAAGTGAGTACTGGAAAAGCAAAAAGATTCCTAGGGGTTTACGTATTCAAAAACCCCCGACAATAGGGAAGCACAGCGAAACTTTTGTAAAACGCTGGAGTGAAATCCTTAATAAATGTTCCCTGGACTTGATGCTTTCTAGTAATAGAGAAAGTTACAGAAGAAGCCCAAGAAATAAAAGTGGAAATCCAGCAACATGAGGAGGAGATGAAAAGAAAATTTGGAGACATGTTTAAGGACATAGAACTGGTAATGGCAGAGAACATAAGGAGATACCAAGAAACTCTGCAGGCATCAAAAATACGAAAGTATAAAAGAGACACAGAGGACTATCAAAGAAACCAGGTGTACAAATGGGACGAGGGAAACCAGCGCCGTGTGGAACAAAGAAATGGTGGACCAACACGCACGGATCCAACCCCTACAGCTGGGACGCGCAAAACGTGGCGAGACTGGCGCACACCCAACATGGACACCGAGGATTCTATGCAGGAGAGTGATTCTACCTACTCATCCCGGGAGTCGTCAGCGCCTTCCTCTTCTTCTTTTTTAGCCAGGCGACACCACAGAGAAAAAAGAAATGCAGAAGGGGAAAACGCGGCGCAAAGACAAAGACAGCGCCCGTGGACACGGAGTCACACCAGGACACACGGTAACGAACATCTCTAAAAAAGAGCTTACTCAAGAACAGCTCTCTCTTCTATCAAAAGGTCTCTCCTTTGTCCCTCAGAAACCCGTGAATGCCTTCAATTTACAAATTGATTTGTTTAAATGTTTTAGACAAATAAAGCTTAAATATTTTTTCAGACATCAAAAAGTTTCAAGAGAATCTGTGACCCCCTTTAGACCAAAAAGCACTTTCTGCCCTCAAGTATCAAATTCCTCCATCAACACATTTTGTAGATTGGTTGAAAGAGATGCTATGGATCTATGCAAAAATAAATATCATTATACCGATAACTTAACAAAGGAAGAAAAAGAAAGCGTTAAACGAGTTAATGAATGATACAGATATAATAATAAAACCAGCGGACAAGGGGGCGCTATTGTCATACAAGATACGGATAAATACGAAGCAGAAATACATTCACAGTTATCTGATGTTACCTATTACAAAAGACTGCCTGCAGATCCCACCCGAGCGTTTCAGAGTGAAATCTTTCAGTACCTGGAGATGGCATTATCACGCGAGTGGGTCACTAAATCAGAGTTCGAGTTTTTGCGTTGCAGTGATCCCATTATACCGGTTTTTTACACACTACCAAAAATTCATAAAAACATTGATAACCCCCCGGGACGTCCTATTGTAGCACAGATTGGCTCGTTACTGGCTCCTTTGTCGGAATATGTGGATTTTTACATAAAAGAACATGTACAAAAACTTCCAGCATATTTAAAAGACTCTACTGATTTTATTAATAAAATATCGGCAATCACTGACCTCCCTGAAGACGTATATTTACTCACGCTGGATGTTTCCAGCCTTTACACAAACATCCCACATGAGGAGGGTCTGGACGCAATGAACTTTTTTCTACAAACGCGTGAAGTGTCTCTGAAAAGCCCCCTACTGAATTCATCCTGAATCTGGCAACTTTCGTCATGAAATACAACTATTTTAGTTTTAATAAGACATTTTACCAACAGGTGTCAGGTACAAGCATGGGTACGATATGCGCACCCAATTATGCCAATCTTTACATGGGTTATTTTGAACATTTGTACATTTTCAACCTGAGCACAACCCGTACCACAAGAATATTCTGATATATTTCAGATACATTGATGACATATTCTGTGTTTTTCAAGGGAATCGTGAGCAGGTAACAGACTTTGTGAATTTAATTAATCGATTTAAATCCAATCTAAAATTCACAAGTGAAGACAGCAAAAGTAAAATTCATTTTTTGGACATGTGGATTGAAATTAGGGGTGGTCTCTTGAGTACAACACTGTATCAAAAGCCCACAGACAAGAATACGCTCCTACTGGCCACGAGCGCACACCCCACGCATTTAAAAAGAGGTCTCCCCAAAAGCCAGTTTTTTCGCCTCAGACGGTTGTGCCAGAGCACAGAGGACTTCATAGAAAAATCCAGTGAGATGAAGACAAAATTCTTGGAGAGGGGATACTCTCGACCGTGGATAGAGGAGGCATATCAAGCTGCGTTATCTAAACCAAGGGACGCGCTTTTAAGGAATAAGGACTCGGTAAATGAGAGACGTTTCTCTGCGATTTTTAGTACAGTGTATTCACCCCAGAGTCACAAAATCAAATCAGTCATTTTAAAAAAACTGGCACATTTTAAAGACTGATCCAGAATTGACGCAAATATTTCAAGATCCACCGCTGTTCACATACAGAAGAGGCAGAAAAACTTGAGAGACGGGCTAGTACACTCAGACTTTACTCATGGCAGGAATACACCAAATGCGCAAAACTCTTATTGCCCCTCTTCCTAATGGCAACTATAGGTGTGGCAGTTGCGCACAGTGCCATAATACTACCAAGACTTCTCATTTCTGCCATCCTTCTACTGGAAAGAAGTTTCCCATCAGAAGTGTCATTACGTGCGCGCGTCAACCCACGTGGTGTACCTGTTGCGCTGTCCATGCGGTCTTGCATATGTGGGTAAAACCACTCAAAAAACTAAAAACCCGCATCAGCGAACACAAAAGCGCAATAAGACGGCAGGATGCAGACTCTCCTGTCGCTGTTCATTTTAACTTGTTCAAACATGATGTGTCTTCCCTTCGCTTCTGCGGGATTGAACAGGTGCCCGCTCCGCGGAGGGGTGGCGACCACGACCGCGCGCTTAAAAGACGCGAAGCATATTGGATTTTTTCCTTACAAACTCTCAGTCCAAAGGGCTTAAATGATGAATTGTTACTTAATGTCATGTTGTGATGTAGAGTGTTTTTTGCGGTGATGGAATTCTATGGGGGTGTTTGTGATGTCACTTATGTCAAATTATGCTGTTTTTTACTGAAATCTAAAATATATTATATATTTGCTATTTTCTTTAATTGATAATAATCATTATATCTTTCTAATTATTATACATGCATTTTAATTCACAAAAAATGTTTTATAAAGGAATTATGCACAATCTGGCGGGTGATGTTGGTTGTTGGGTTTGATTGTGAATATATGTGTGTTCCACCACCATTGGTTGATTGAACTTAAGGGGCGGGTCTTTTCATTTATATAAGGGGAGCGGAAGGGGCCGCCCTCATACCTGAGGAAGGTCAGAGCGACCGAAACGTTGTGAGTGAAATAAAATTGCATTAAGAGTGAGACAGTGTGCGGGAGTTTCCTTCGTTTTTCATGTTTTGAGCTATAACAATATATATAATTGAATAAACACAATTAAACAAGTTCAGTGCTATACTGTGGGACATTTCAGACAAAGCGATGGCATCTCTACGGAGACAAACCTGCAACGAACACTAGACACCAGAAAAACTACATAGTGGATCTTTAATAAGCTGTAACCAAGCAACTGGTATAACTGAACATCCACATAAAGTAAATAAGGTACTTCCGAATGGTCCAGCTGTCGTCTCTCACTGCAGTAAACTTTTAACACAACTGTAATTTGAGCAAAAAAAATGTATATAAAAAAGAAAAAAAAGGACTTATTTAGTTGTTTCTGTTGGACAAAATTCAGCTCAGATCTTCATCAAAATCACCACATTTGACGCTTTATTAAATCTCAAAATCGGCCGCAAAATACTTTTACTTTTACATACTTTTGCTCCGGTATTTGTACTTTTACTTAAGTAACAACATTGAGTACTTCTTCCACCTTTGTACTAGTTTAAAGTTAGAATCAAACACGGACAGCATATTAGCCATTAGCAGACATATGTCAAACTCAGGCCCCGGGGCCAAATCTGACCCGTGGTGTAATTATATTTGGCCCGTGAGATCATACCAAATGTGTATTAGAGCTGTCCCGCCGCTATATAGCGCACGCACCACTCATACTACAAATCCCAGAATGCTTTGCTAGTACGCTGGAGTGTAGTCGAGACTGGTAAGCGCTCCTCCTTTTCTGCTGACTGATTAGCAACCAAGCTACTGGTCACCTCGGCCAAATTAATTACTACAGACAGAAATATAATTTATTTTATTTATTTAAATAAGAAGTGAATACTACTGATGTGTCTTTTACTTCAAATTTAATTTCTTATGATTGTAATATCAAGCTTGAGTTCTGCCAGATTTTGTGTTTAAGCAAAACTAAAGTTTGTTTCCATATGAAAAAGTTAAACATTAAACATCAGGTGCAGTCAGTTTTTTCTGTAAATATTGAGTTTGGCCTGTGAATTTGTCTTAGTTTTTTATTTTTGGTCCACTGTGAATTTGAGTTTGACACCCCTGCATTAGCAAATCTACATGCTCAGAAATTACCCTTTTATCTGGTTATTTATAGGTAATACTTGCCTATTACTGGGTCCAATGGAGGATGGATAGCGTAACATAGCAAACTTGGAATGTTAAAGGTTCACTATACAACTTTTTGATAGATAGATAGACAGAGAGCAAGATAGTTATACAATATAGCATTAAACATATGTATTTCCAAGGAGACGAGCAGTAATAATGCACGTTTTGAGCTATAACAACACCTGTACCAGAATAAACGCAAGTTAAACAAGTTCAGTGCTATACTGTGGAACATTCCAGGCAAAACAACGACATCTCTATGGAGACGTTTACTTGATATTGATTTTAAGCAGCTCTGACACATTCCTGGTGTGTCTTATCTAACTCTTAAGGACACAGCGGGCGTTGGAATCTGTTAAAAAAGCCTGTCATCATCTTGGTATCTCTGAAATCATAACTCCGTCGACAGCTTTTCTAAATGTATGTGTTTCCAAATTCACCATGAGCTACGCTGTACTTTGTGCGGTTTTGACGCGCCATCATCCTGACAAGTCGTACAAACACTGGGGTGGTATGCTCATCGGGAGGGGGCCGCGAAAATGACAAGAATCCCAACTGTCGGGAGCTTTGAAATTAGAAAATGAAAAGGAGTCAAGAGGGAACATTCCTCAGCAGTGCCCTGGTCACCTGATCTCCTATAAGGTCAAAGTTCAACTAATGAAATTTACCAGCGGGCCTCTCTGGTTTTAAAAGCGAAGCAGCTTGCGGTTTTACAGCGATGAAACTTATGGACTGACGATTTTACGGGAGATATTTTTAGCTACACTTGAGTTTTATACGTGTAGGATGACTTAGGAAAAATGAAGGCTGTGCAGTGTTATGCTAAACGAGGCTGTAATTCAAGGCGTCTATGGATAAGCACCTTTGATGTGTGAAATATATGTTAGGTCCCCCCGGTGGAGCCCAGTAGGAGCGGCGAAGAGGCCAGACGGAACAATGCCAAGGCCAGATTTACTGCCCTTCTGCACAGCACCTGCTCATATTGTTTCTGAGGATTTAGACTGAAAACATTTAAAAGACAGAAAATTCAAAATGTGCCTCCTCAGGAACATCTCCGCTTTGGCTTAGAAGAAGAAATGAAATGGGACTATTTTTTATGTTAGGCTAGCTTAGATTGTATGAAGAAGTGGACTAAGTGAGTGTGTCAAATAATGCTCATCGTGGCTAGCAGTTATAGCGGCCATTTTGGAGCCGAGTTTCCCAACCGCGAGTATCATAGCAACCAAAGAGCCAATCAGAAGTGAGGTTGTTGAAGGTAACGCCTCTTCCCGTACACACCACTGGTTTAGAAGGGAACGGGCGCTTAGCGATGCTGTCAATCAAACCTGTTGCTAAAGCTAGCAGGTGCGACTTCGGGGAAAGAAGGTGGCTAATTTGTCGGTTATTAATGTTCATATCTTTTTCTTCTTTTTTATCTTTAGCAAAAATAGTGAAATAAAAACACCAGGATCCTGTAGAGGGTTAATACAAACATTTAAGATCAAAATGACAAGTCTGACAGCAGCAGTTACAGAGAGAGGGGTGATAATTGTTCAATAGAATGTGAATTGGAGCCAGAGTCAATAGAGCTGGAAGCGCGCCCATGATCACTTGCCATGAAAAACAAACAAATTAAAAATAATTGTTGATGACCAAAACTATGACACACAAAAAATTAATAAGAGACAACAGAGACTGGAAAAATGTGGCTTGCCCTCCACAGATGGGTGTAGAGTCTCTGCCTCAAGTGGAGGAGTTCAAGTATCTCAGGGTCAAGTGAGGATTTGGTTTAGTCCTGGTTTAGACCTGGTGTAGTCCTGGTTTAGTCCTGGTTTAGACCTGGTGTAGTCCTGGTTTAGTCCTGGTTTAGTCCTGGTTTAGTCCTGGTTTAGTCCTGGTTTAGTCCTGGTTTAGTCCTGGCTTAGATCTGGTTTTAGTCCTGGTTTTAGTCCTGGTTTTAGTCCTGGTTTAGACCTTGTTTAGACCTGGCTTAGACCTGGTTTAGTCGTGGTTCAGTGAGGGGAGGATGGAGACTGACAGTTGCAGGCTGCTGCACCCAGGACCCAGCCCCAAATAAGCAGAAAAAGATGGATGGATGGATGGATGGAAAGAATATTATGTTATATTATTATTATTATTATTATTATTTTGGCCTCTCAATAGTATTTAATTTATTTCACATTTTTCCCATCCATCCTAGTACTGCTTTTGGACCTATGTTGATGTAACTCACCAATATGTAACTCTAGTTTTGACCAATTTTACCTTGCAAAATCATAATGTTATTGTAACCAGACCATTGTTACTTTGAATACAAGTATCTACTAAATCTAGACAAAGATAAAAATGTCCACTGGTTCAAATATGGTTTTATAACAACAGAAATCACTTCCTTTGCCATGAATGCTCACAGTTATGCAACATCCTCCACATCCGTACAAGACAATAATAGCCGAACACGAGGACATTCCCAGAGCGGGTTGCTGCGTTCCCAAAAGGCACATTCCTAAGTGTACTCGGGAGAAAGTGAGAGGGCAGGAGAGGCCCAGTCTGCGGCAGAGAGGAATTCCCAGGAAGGCAGGGAGAGTGTTGTTTTGGAGCTGGACAAGTACAGAACTAGGGGCCCCTTTTGTCACCCTCTGGGGCCACATGCGCTCAGCTCTGTAGCCCCTCACATCAGCCCATTCTTCGGTGACAGGACGGGCAAGTATCAATGAGTCATAGAAGGAGCGTTAGCCAACTTCTCCCCACACAATCCCGCTTCGTTTGTTCATCCATCCTACATATTCTTCCCTTGTATGGAATCTCGCGCTCTGTGGAACTAGCCACTGGACAGCTGCCCCCTCCTGTATAATACGAGCCCCCCTCCGTCTACGCCTGAGTCCCATTTTCCTGGCAGTGGGATACTGGGGCTGTCACTGGTGAATACAGGTTGGCTGAGCTGCTCTTGACCTGGGACAGACCACAGCTCCTCAGTGGGGCTGATTCTGTCCCGTGATGGAGCGAGACTAATGGAGCTAAGAGGACCTTGTAACACACACTAAGAGGTGATAGCTAATGGCACAAGAAAAGTACACTGGCAATTACTTTTTGTGGAAGAGTTGTGCAGAAATAAATAAAAATGAACCATCCATGAGTCACAAGTGTTGTCAGTATTTCAAGAAAGGCGTTACATCTATCCTTAAAGAGGAGGTATTGTGCAAAATTGTGTGTTTTTGGAGCTTTCTCACATGTTATAACGTTGTTCCCTCATCAAAAACATGCCTGAAGAGGTTTTAGATGTCATCCATGCATGTTTGAGTAATCTAGCGATCTCTCTCTCTATCTGAACCCTCTGTACGGTTAGCAGTAAGATTTGTCCAAGGCTCCGCCCACAAGCCAACAGTACATCACCTATGCTCCCACACGACAATTCTCTGAATAAATATACAAAAACATGATAGAAAATTGTACAGTACAACTTCACAAACCTGACGCGATGTGAAATAGTTTTATTAACATCAGTTTTATTAACGGTGAAGGAGGAGTGACTTTTGGATTAAAGCATCAAAAACAAAAGTGAAAATTGTAGCATTTTCAAACAATAAAAGGTAACATGGTGAGTTAAATATGTTATGTGTTAGCAATTAAGTAAAATACCCCCTCTTTAATACTTTATAGAAGTAAAATACCCCCTATTTAATACCCTACAGAAGTAAATACCTCCTTTTTAATACCGCATAGAAGTAAAATACTGCCTCTTTAATACCCCATAGAAGTAAAATACCTCCTCTTTAATACCCCATAGAAGTAAAATACCCCCTCTTTAATACTCCACAGAAGTAAAATACTGCCTCTTTAATACCCCATAGAAGTAAAATACCCCCTCTTTAATAGCCCATAGAAGTAAAATACCCCCTCTTTAATACCCTATAGAAGTAAAATACGCTCTCTTTAAGAAGTAGAGAAACTCAAACATGCTTTTTCACAACACACAAAGGTAAACCTCAAACTATTTATTGTTCCAAAGTTAAATTGGGCTCTAAACCACAGAGGGTTATTCGTAGCCGTGTCTTACCTGATTATATGTACACTGCTGAGCAACCCCCACAGGTGCCCCACTCACACGGCCCGAGCGGAAGCCCCTTATTACAGTACGACGCTGGACAGGGCCTGGCTGTGGGTGCTACAAAAATGACATGACTGTTAACAGCACACCTGGCTTACATACACTACATACTCTAGAACAAATCTGTTTACAAGAAAAAGGGTCTATTGTGCAACCACGCTTCTGAGTCCCGGAAACGAAAATATTTAACTGTAATTTTAGAACAGTTTGAATAACATAGCAATAGCAATTTTCGCTTTTTCGTATAGCGCTCAGGAATGTATAAATAAGAGGACTACAGAAGTGTGACGTCATAGCAACAAAAAGGAAGAAGGCCGATTTGTCTGTTATTAATGTTCATATCTTGATTTACAGACACAATAGTGAAATAAAAACCCAAGGAGGGTCATGTAGAGGGTTAATACGAACATTTAAGACCAAAATGATGAGTCTGACAGCAGCTGTTACAGAGAGAGGGGATAGTTTTTCAATAGAAAGTGAATTGGAGCCAGAGTCGATGGAGCCGGAAGTGCGCCCACGATCACTTCCTGTTTGGAGTGCCAGGGCTAGCAGGTTAGCTATGTCCATTTATATATACAGTCTTTGTTTGTACTTATATACAAATAAGTAGCCATTATTATTTGTTCTTCTTATGCATAAAATTGACACAGACGGTGACTTTAAAATAGCTTCACTGAAATGCAAAGTCGGTGAATGCACCACAGGGATCTATGAGCAACAACACTGAAATATTACAAAATTAAATGTACATAAAAGCATTTCCTCTGTGAGTGTCTCCAGTGGGAGGAGCAGAGGAGAGGGCACTGCCTGGTAATTGGATCTGAGGCCTGTGGATCCACTGGCATCCCCCAAGTCCCAAACCACATACCACATGGACAAACAGGTATTTTCACTAGTAAAAATGTTTATTATAAAAATATTGGTAGCTGCATTTTCAAGTTCAGTTGTAAATGTGAGTGAGAGGTGTGTTACTCTGTCAGGAGCCCCATGTTCTTCAGAATGTTCTCCTCCATGTTCAGAAAACCACCGTAGACCTTCTCCTCCTCATTCTCCTCTGGGACTTTGACCGACTTTTCAGGCTCCTGCAGACAACAAAAGTATAAAAATATTAACTACAAATATTACATTATGTTCAAAGTATAATATAGATAAATATGTGTATGTATGTATATAGATATAGTACATGATTCTCTTATCTTTAATAACTGTGCAGATATTTAGTTCTTTTATTTTTTTATTTTTTCATCCATCCATTTTTTCCAAGAAAATGGATGGATGGAAAAACAAAAAATTACATAACTAAATATCTGCACATATCTGTTGTTTTATTTATTTGATTGTATTATTTATATATTTTTTTTATGTTTTATTTATTTATTCTTTAATTTTATTTTATACATTTTTATTTATTTATTTTTATTTGTATTTTTTATTTGTTTAATATTTCAAAAAACATAATAAAAAAAGTAAAAAAAAAAAAAAAAAAAAAAAAGTATAATATAGAGCCACAAAAATACATTTATAAATATACTTGCAATTTATCAGCAGACAACTGAATATTTAGATAACAATAAACAATATTTACATTTAAAAATAGGGATGCAACGACACACTTTTATTCATGTTTGATACTGATTTTGATACCACAGCTTTAAGTATCTGCCGATGCCTGATATCAACCGATACCAGAGACTGAAAACAGCATTTATTTACTCAAAACAAGACAAAAAATGGGACAAAACTGATCCAAATGTGTTACGTAGCTGTTTTTTACCCCTCAAGTCACTACAGAACAACTTTGTATAAATAAAAGTTCACATACAAAACATTATGAGACTTTCTGGAGCAACTACGACCAGGAAATAGTCTTATAGTCCAACCAGGATATCGACTGAAGCGATATCTGATTCAGCAAATTTTTCAGTATCGGCACCAATATTCGATACCAAATCAGTGCATTCAAATGGAAAGTTGAGATTGAATGATATTTTGTGTGAATAAAACACGATGAGAATGACTGGGCAGTGAGCGGTCGTCTGGTTTAAACATCTAACTCTATATAATGTAATCTATTGTATTACAGAGACACCTGCTGTCAGAGCACGCTGTCAATCAAACCTACGTAATGGGAAATTGCGAGGTAAAACTGTCAGTCTCTGTTCTTGAGCTTATTCCCCGGGACAGCTTCAAAATTAAATGGTTTGACTTTCCCAAAGAACTCATCTTACCGCCTTCGTCTTGGGCTCGTCTCCTCCCGTGTGGTTCGCCCAGCTCTCTTCCTTTGTCATCAGATTCCTTCTACAGTTTTGTTCTAACTCAAAGTATTTCCGCACACTCGCACTCTGTCAATACACAACAGTTAAAGTTAGAGATTACAGTCGAGTTTCATTGGCCTCTGTGTTATCTGCGGTACAGTGTGTTACCTCGTTCTTTATTGGTACGTAGAAAGCCCTTGGGATTTCAAAAACACGGATCATTCCCAGGTCGTCACACACTGCCAGGAAGTGCTGTTTGGCTATGAGGGAAAACCAAAGCAAAGCAGTTAAACAGTGTGAATATGACAAAGAATTGAGGACCAATCTTTAATTCGTGTAGCTTGGATGTTCTCAGAAAGTTCCAAACTTTTTCAAAACTATCTGGAACAATTTTACAGTAAAATAATCTGTGTAATTGTGAAGGAAGTGATTGTAGACCAGGTACAGAGTTGAAAGAAGTTTTATCTCCTGAGATGAATGAAGATTACAGACAGCAGACACATTACAAAGGTATTCATCCAGTACTTATACCTCAAGAAACGTACTATCTATAGAAGGTTGGTGCTATTTACTGTCTGTACAAACACGGATGGAAAAGTGAAGGAAAGTCCTCTTTGCTTGTGGGTATCCAAAGTCGGCCTTCAATAAATTTAAGAGAGCTAAAAAACAGGACAAGATGGAATCTGAACTGAGAAGGAAAAGTGTTACCATTCCTTACACAGGGGGTGTGTCGGAAAAACTTCAGAGAATCTTCAGACAGTTTGAGATTTTGGTCTATTTCAAATCTGCAAACACTTTCAAACAAAAACTGGTTCACCCAAAAAATAAAACCCCGAGCCACAAACAAAGTAATATAGTCTACTCTATTCAGTGTAGTGAAGAGGAAGTGAGTGTTACACTGGAAAAACTAAACAGCTACTCCATAAAAGGATGTACCAACACCGGCGTGAGAGCAGCTCGGGACCCCAGTCTGCTGTACATCTCCATTTCAAAGACACTAACCACTCCTCTGAAGATAGTGAAGTTCAGAGCCAGAGAAAAGAAATGGTTTGAGAGGGGAGTTAAAGAAGCAATTTTTGCTAGGAAAGAGAATCTTTCCTTAAACAGGAATGGAGCCGGAGACATAATCTCTCCCCCGTCTATAACTCCATCCTCAGACCCAGAACAATGAGAACAATGAGGGTTGTTAAGGGCTGAATAGGGTAGTTTTAGCTGAAACTGGAGACTATAGATGTTTACAGTTTCAGTGTGGTTAGCTCCTCCCTGTAGACAGATATAAGGCAGTGTCCAGCAGCAATCTGACCAGAACTGAAGCGGCTTGGACGAGCAGCGAAACGTCTTCAATCCTACAATGATTTATCCAGCTAACAGATTTAAACTTTGTCTTTTGCCATGTCCGTATAAGGTCATAAATGCATATACCATTAGCTGTTTATATGAAGGTAGAATACGTCACTAAAAAGATGCTTTCGGTCACTGAAAAGATGTATTCCAACACCTCTTGTCAACCAAAAGATGAATAGCCGTACCATGTAACTGAAGCAGCAGGTTCCAGTGTAGACACCTTAAAATAAGCATGTGTCGCATTCTTACAGAGAAACAAGGTCACCTCAATGTTTAAGACACAGTATTCAACACAAGGTTTAAGAGTAAAGTAATAAAAGCAAAAATCATGCTTTGAATCTGTATCTGTATTGTTAGGTTTCAGATGACATCACAACTATCTATAGACCAATACTACTTAATACAGATGGGTTAAAGCTAAAATTAATATTGCTAAAATGCTGATTTCTATTGTAATTCAGTGAGTTTTTGGGTCTAGTCGCTGATAGAAGTGATCAGGTTCAACATTTGTACATTTACCTTTTGGATATTTCATAACAAAGTACAATGTGATCAATGAAATTTGAAAAGTACAAACCGATGTACAGTATCTCACTTTAAAAGGTCCTAAAAGCATTTACCCTGAAACTATAACACTGCATATGAGGGTAATGCTTTATCAAAATCTTTAAACTCTTATGACAAAACAGGGATTCATACTGTTCCTTGATTGTTTTCCATAAGAAGAAAAAAAACCCCAAAACAAACTGTATTATTTTAGGAATTAAACAAATCACTAGAATTAAAGTTATTACATTATTTTTTACATTATTTACTACAGCTCCAGACTCTGAAACCGTCTGTAGATTTGAATAATTTTACCAGAAATTTGAAAAAGTACATTTTAGATAATCAAATGTGTCCACATCAGTCTAGTTCATTTGTTCAATTCTGTTAAAACTGTAAAATCTGGACATAATTGATTTTTTAAACTGGTTTGGACTGTAGGAAACATACTGTATTGGACATGGGGATGTTTTCGTTGTATTTTCTTGCTAATGTCAATGATGAACTGTTAATCTTAGAATGTAATTGTAATTAATTTGCATTTTAATGTGTGTTCATCTGCCCAGGGACTGCAGAGGGAAAACAGCAGTAGCTACATCTCGTACAAATCATCTTTTGTTTGTAAGATTAATGAATTTGTACATGGTCCCTGTCAAATAAAGAATAAGAGAGAAAGAAAGAAAGAAACACTGCCTATGCAATACCAATGTCCACTCATATCCACCAGTTTTTTAGACAAACCTGAGGCACCAAATTCAAGGCCCTAAGTACAAACTGTCTTGTTGGGCCTGCACTAAAGAAAAATGCACATTACAGACTTTGTGAGCGGCCCCGACCTGCACGGGGCCCTGGTTAAACCATACCCTTTACCCCCCCCCAGTCCGACACCCCTGAGTGGCCTCTTCCCAAACAACATCAAGTATTTCCTTGAGGAGTTTAACAACTTACACACGATGCGTTCCACGGTTTGATGCATCTGATCTTGGAGGTGATGATGTGAGCCAGGATCTGTGTGGGCTCATTGGTTTTCTCCAGCAGATTCCACAGCTCGATGGTGCCGTCATCTCTCCCCACGAAGAAGACAGCTGGTCTGGACAGAGACCAGCACCCTGCTGTGTAAAGCTGCTCCGAACAGGCCGACTGGAAGACAGGCATATCCTGGACACCAAAAAATAACCATAATAATAATTCAAATACTGATAAAACACAAAACAGAGAAAGGCAAAGGTTGTAATAGAGTGTAATATGCAAACATCAAAATTTACTCACATAACATAACTGCTAAACTCATAGTCTCAGCCTCTATAAACTGTATTACCAAATGCATTTTTAGAGTCAAGCAATGCATATAATAATAATTTAGACTGTGAACTGAATCAGGATTTGAAAATAATTTGTGAAGCTAATTGCAAAACACAGTTTCTTTTTGTCTTGTTGTGCAGCGCTTTATTGGCAAATCCAGACTGATTTCTCTCTGTATTTTATAACAGGTATAAAATGAGGTATCTCATTGGTCGCTTATGGATTACAAATAAAATCGAATTTCTCTCACCTAAGATTAACAGAGTTTAGGCTTCGTTCATTGATTCTGAAGAGATCTGCAAAACCCCCCGTGATACATATATTATTTTATTTTATTTTTGGATGGACCATGCATGTCTCTAATTGGCTAATCCACCTGTCAATCACACGTCAATATTTGAAAACCGGAAGATTCACAGGTAACGAGACTCACATCTTCGTAAAGTATTGAAGAAACGTGTGTTCTGGATCCCAGGTGAGTGCAGCCCCAATCTGATCGTACAAAAGTCACTGACAGTTGAAAAAAATCATAACTCTTTTGTTTCTAAATATTTTTCTTTTATTTTTTCAGAGCATTTAAAACTACCCTTCCGACCTTAATATGAGCAAATACAGCACCGAGGAACAAACCCTCATTGTGCAGTGGTACTTTGAGTCACATGGGTCAAATTCACAAACCCAGCGGTGTTACCGTCGACATTTTAATACCAGAGATACCCCAAGAGTAAATGCCATTAAAGGAATAATAAGTGTTTTTCAAAGACAGGGGGCAGTATGTGATCTCCACAGACCTGACTAGTCCCGATTTCTTCCTGTGGCTCTATCTTAAAGAAAAGGTGTTTGTGAATAAACCTCAGACAATAAACGACGTACAACATAATATCAAGGATCAAAAATAAGAACCATAAGCTGGAAATGCTTTAAATGTTCTGTAAAGTGTGTTGGATCAGGCTGTTCAGAGACAAACCCAAAATGGTGGACACTTAAAAAACATTATATTTAAAAATTAGGTAATTTTTACTTCCCCTAGTTTAAGTAGTGATAAGTCCAAGTGTAAGTGAACAATTATAATCGTATATATTGCCAAAATCTGGGAAGGTTCAGTTTATCTACTGTTAAAATTAGATGAGTATAACTTAAGAATTATAGGAGCTACTGAAGATTTAAAAGTGTCAGTGACTTTTGGGCCACCCTGTATATATACACGGTTATAGTATTAGCAGTTGATATATACTAGCATGTTGTTAGTACTCGTAGCTGTTATGAAACATCTTAAATGGCACGTATCCTCACCATGACTCCCTCCTTCCAGATGGCAAAGTTCCAGCCTCCTGTTGTCAAAATAATATCCCTGAAGAATGGCGAGCGCTGTACCGTGTTTACCAACCAGTGATGAACGTTCAGGCAGTGAAGAGGCTTGGCACCTGGGACGAGAGGAGACGTCACAACACTGATACACATCCTGTCATTTAGCAGCAATTACGTGATAAACATGGCAGAATAATTAACATGTTTGTTTGTATTTTTCATCCAATAAAACTGTTTTGGTAACAGGTGATGACATCAATACCACCCACAGGAAACAGGGGAAGTCTTGCAGTTGGAGCGACAGTAGCTCAGTTGGTAGAATGGTTTAATTTAATAGATTCTTTATTCAAAACTGCCAAAAAATGACTAGGAAGAGGAGATAATGTGATTCAAAGACCATATACAGTTGTCCCTCGCTATATCACGGTTCACCTTTCGTGGTCTCGCTGTTTTACGTAATTTTTTAGTGCAATTTTGCATCGTTTTTTTACAGCATATGAACATGCATTGTGTTCTGCGTCCTGATTGGCTAAGGGACTGTAGACCATTGTGTTCTGCGTCCTGATTGGCTGAGGGACTGTAGACCATTGTGTTCTGCGTCCTGATTGGCTGAGGGACTGTAGACCATTGTCCATCAGTCTCCTCCGTGTCTCCTGTACAGTACAGAATGTGTCAGACAAATTTACATAAATGTTGGATCGCAGTGTGACTCTGAAGTGCTGTATGTTTGCAAGTTTTCTCCCCGACAAAACCCACAATGTCGATGAAACGTTCTGCACCGACGAAGGTTTGAACTTTGAGAGTGTTTAAACAAGAGAGAAATGTGAGAAAATGTCAAGATAAAAGTGTATAAAGTGAGTGGTGAGGGGTTTTACAACTGCAAAACTTATAGAATAATTGTAAAAAATAAAGCTGATACTTCACAGATTTCAACTATTGCAAGTTATTTTTAGAATATAACCCCCAACATAAACCAGGGACCACTGTACACAGTTTAGTTGTGAAAAATGTGGATTTAATGTTTAGTTCCACGTTAAAATCTAAAACAAGTTTGGAGTTATTTTGAGTTTATTTGTTGGACCACTGTCGGACAACCAGACACGTCACGGCAACATCACGTGACCACTCTGAGGCGCTAGTGAGCAGTGCAAACGGTCAGGGATGAAAATAAACTAAACCTTGGTCTGAAAAAAGACTCTGATGTTCAACCTCATTGGACTATGGTAGAGCGTTTGTCCACTGATCGAAAGATTGGCAGTTTGAATCCCACTCTCGACATAAACAGTATTGGTAAAGCGGTCAGATCCATTAGCCCACAGGTTGGCGGTGCGATTCCAGCTCCAACAGATGAATGCAAGGGCAAGACACTTTCGCTCACACGTTCATACACCAGTGTGTGGGTAATGGGTGATTGGTTCCTTGATGTAAACCAATTTGAGAGCCTTAAAGTTGCAAAAGCGTTAAATAAGAATGTGCTTATTTACCACGACCGATGCGACCGATTGGTATCAAGGTCACGAAGTGCAGTAGTTAGGTTCTATATACTTTGGCTTCAGGGGGAGAGCAGTTTTGATTGAGGTAATTCTAGCTATAAGGTCAGCATGGTGCCCCACAGCAGGAGCGCAGTTGTGGTTCACTGATATCACTCGAACTTGTTATTTTGAAAGTACTGGGGTCATGAATAATAGATTTCGGGCTGATTCGGATTGACTTTGGTACAAGCTCAAGGTTACATGTCTTAGTAACTTACTCTGTGGTCGACCTGAGTCATCCTTTTCCATTTTCCAGTCAGTATAAACTATTTCTCCATCCTAGCAAGGGGGAAAAACAAAATAGAACAAATGTTTATTAATTGGGTTATATATTCTGTGGTATTATCATCTGAAAGGCACAAATTTCACCTCTGTTCCGATGTAAAGCTTCGTGTTGACGTCTTTAAGCGCGGTGAGTGATTTTGCTGAAGGGATTCTGAGCTCGCCGTAGTTTGGAATGACCTTTGAACTCTCGTCTCCATCTTCATCTGCGACAAAAGAGCAAAAACAATGTAGGATTTTAACAATATAGCCAATTTATCTTTTTCATCTTTTGCTAGGTAGAGATTGGAAATTCCAAGGTTGAAATCATGAAAATGATTCTAGTGAAGGTGTATAGAGTTTAAAAACACAGAGGAGCACTTCCTGTATTACCACTTCATGACATCACAAGGTGGAACAGAGTGTTTTCAGTTCAGCCTAAATCTGCAGGTTTGTTTGTGCGTTAAACATGTGTGAATGAAACAAAAAAACACAACTCCAGATCTGTTTCTGACGAGGAAACAACATTATTAAGTTTGAATTTACCAGATGAGATGCTGCAGTTAAAATAGTATTCCCAGAAGTGGGTTTGATTATAACCTGTTTACAGTGGTCCCTGGTTTATCGCGAGGGTTAGGTTCTAAAAATAACCTGCAATAGACGAAATCCGTGAAGTATCAGCTTTTTTTTTTTTACAATTATTCTATATGTTTCTTGGCTGTAAAACCCCTCACCACACACTTTATACACTTTTCTCACACAGGCAGTAACATTTTCTCACATTTCTCTCTTGTTTAAACTCTCTCAAAGTTCAAACCTTCGTCGGTGCCTTCGTAGGTGCAGAACGTTTCATCGACATTGTGGGTTTTGTCGGGGAGAAAACTTGCAAACATACAGCACTTCAGAGTCACACTGAGATCCAACATTTATGTAAATTTGTCTGTACTGTACAGGAGACATGGCACGAGACTGATGGACAATGTCCCTCAGCCAATCAGGACGCAGAACACAATGCAAGTTCAAAAAAATTGCACTAAAAAAATCCACGAAACAGCGAGACCACGAAAGGTGAACCACGATATAGTGACAGACAACTGTAGTACCAAAATACAGCTTTGGTCTTCATCACATAAAACTGCACAAAAAAATATCTGTAGTCGCTTCCCAAACAAAATAACTTATTGGAGAGTTTAATGATTTACATGATGCTGATCTTGGCTTCAGACGCTGCAGTTAAAACAGAAGTTTCATAACTGTTTTGCATTGGTTTGTCTAAACCGCCTGCTGCTCAAGACACTGGACCTCTTTCTAAACTCATCTTTTTATTGGAAAAACTAACTGCTGAGAGAAGAGGTGGGCGTTAGATTAACTTATCAATAATATTATGAATGTTGCTTCTCAAAATGCTGCATTTTTACAAATAAAAATCAAAAAACTTGTGTTGTAATCTTTCAGGAAACATAAAGTGACACTACTTCTGAAACATAAACCTCAGCTAAAACATACGGCAAATTTTAGCCTATTTCCGTTTCTGTTGCTAAGGTGAACAATACAAATAAAGACTTTGAATTGTAAAAATGGATGACGCAGACGGAGGAGAAGAAGCCTTTCCCACACAAAAGGCTCGCCGTCTGACTCTGATAGGGGCAGTGTTGTTCCGTCTCTTATCAGCAGACTGTTCCCATTCAAGTCTCCATCCCTTCGTCCCTCCATCCCTCCTGAAACGAGCTCACAAAGGGCAGCTCTCACGTCCTCAAACTTTCCTTAATAAGATGATGTAAAGATAGACAACGAGACAGATAACATGAGCTTGTTTGCATTCACTTCAGCAGCTATCAGTGACTGGAATGGTGGACCAAAATATTTATGATTTATCCCATGTTTTGAGTAAATGTCTTTCCCCAGCACAGACCCTGGGGGCGTGATGCTGACTGCAGGCCCTAATCTGAGTTTTATCTGACCACAATCTGACTGTAAATAACTGATTTAGCTACAACGATAACAGGTGAGATGATTTGTGCTGTTATACAAGTCTCTCTCACATTACATAACATTACAGTCACAAGTTAGCTAGCATTAGCCAACAGTTTTTCAGTTTGTCCCTCTCGCTTTTTGTGTTGAAAGTCAAACTCCTAAACATGATCGTAAGCACTCGGATTCATCTCAGGCTCCTGAAAATATGTTGGCTAAATCGATTTAGTATTTTTTCTTGAATTGTCAGACTATCTTGAAACTTTTTCCGTCCTGTTTTATTTTATTTTATTTTTTTTAACGCCCTGGTTTAATCCTGGTTTAGTCCTGGTTTAGTCCTGGTTAGCCCTGGTTTAGCCCTGGTTTAGCCCTGGTTTAGGCCTGGTTTAGGCCTGGTTTAGGCCTGGTTTAGGCCTGGTTTAGGCCTGGTTTAGTTCTGGCTTAGTCCTGGTTTTTAGCCCTGGTTTAGCCCTGGTTTAGTCCTGGTTTAGTTCTGGTTTAGTTTCTGGCTTAGTCCTGGTTTAACCCTGGTTTAGCCCTGGTTTAGTCCTGGTTTAGGCCTAAGGTCTAATTATAAAACATTTTTATTGTCCAATAATCAGGACGTGCATGTTAGCATGCTAGTTCTTGTTAGCTGTACTCTCAACTCAACACGATGAATAATGTGGATGCACAGAATGCATAAGATGAACAAGGAAGAGTTTTTCACATTTTTAAGATGGTAAAAATCAGGTACAGCGCCTTTAACCACGATGAAGATTATTGGAATAAAATACCTTTAAATTGCAAGTTGAGAGCCGCTACTACAAGTCTGAGGTTGGCGATGACAAATCACCAGTATTATCCATAAACCTCTGTGTCTGTTTCTGTTACTAGGAGGATAAAAGGGGCATTTTTATAAATAGTAATAAAAATACAAAAAATACTAAATAATACTAAATAAAATACAAATAAATAGGTAATAAAATTATTATAAAAATGTAAATATCAAAATAATAATAATAATAATAATATAATAATAATAATAATGATAATAATAATACAGTGCCACTATAAAATGACCTCATGCTAAAAAAAGCATAGTAATTTCCTCACTCATCAGGACCCACCCATTATACAGCCGAACCATATTAAATCACATGGGGACTTGATTAAACCATAATAACAGTGTGCCTATGGGCTACTGAAAAAAAAACAAGCCACGGATTTATTGCTGTAGTTAGCGAGCGTATTAATTCTACAGCCCCCAGTGGCCAAAGCTATGATTACACAGCCCGCCCTTTCACTGCACAAAGACGGGCTTCTTCTTGCCCAGTCAGGACACACGCCGCCGTCGTCTGAAGCACAGGGAGAAGGAGCAGCATATTGCAAAGAGCTGACAGTGAGTGAGCCTAATGCGCCGCGACTATGAGGGCCTTGTTTTGGACGTATCACTTAATATAGGCCTATGAAACTGGAGGAGAGATCAGGAAGACACAGGGGAGTATGTGGGTATAGTATAAAGACACTGGGGGCAAGGCCTAATGAAATGAAAAGTCCATGTATAGAACCACATCTTAATCTTAGCAAAAAATAAATATAAAATAAATAAAAATTAAATAAAATAAGTCCATGTATAGGACCACATCTTAATCTCAACATAAAATACATAAATATAAAAATAAAAATAAGTCCATGTATAGAATCGCATCTTAATCTCAACATGAAATAAATTAATCAATAAAAGTAAAATAAGTCCAGTATAGAACCACATCTTAATCTCAAATAAATAAAATAAAATAAGCCCATGTATAGAACTACAACTTCATCTAAAAAAAAAAAAAATAAATAAAATAAAATAAAATAAGTCCACATATAGAACCACATCTTAATCTCAAAAAAAAATTATGTTTTGATGTTGATAAATAAAATAAATAAATAAAAATAATTAAATTAAATAACCAAAAATAAAAATAAAATAAAATAAACAAGGAGGTAGAAATTAATTAATTAATCTTTGGCTCACCACATAAAACAACACAAGGATGACACGAATGCAGAAAATCCTATTACTGTTACAGTATATGTCAACATTGGTGGGATTAACAATGCAAAAATTAGGACAGTACTCGTTAAAACTGACAAAACAAGACTTTAAAAATATATTAAACTTGATAGGTTGTTTTAATCCCTGTTTAAGTTTAGACTTTCTTTTTTAGTATTACAATAATATTTTTCTCTTGGATATATGCTAATGCTTTGTCTGGAATGTTTGACAGTATGGCATTAAACTTTTTTTTTATATCTCCATGGAGACAAGAAGGTGGCACCACAAGGCCAAGATCTGTGGAGAGGCGACTGAGATCACAATAAGAACGCATGTTTTCAAGGTATATTTGAGCAATAACACTTTTAGTTAAATAAATGCAAGATGCAAGTTAAATGTCAGACTATTGAACATTTCAGGCAAAGCTATATCATCTCCATTTTGTAACAGCTACATTTTTGGTATTATGCAATGACATATTTGATCATGATTTTGTAATACCGTATAGCGCTCCCCTGCATAAACTCCTCATTGACTCACCGAGGCCTGAAGAATCTGAGAGATAACGAGACGATAACGAGAGCGAACGTCAGGTCAGAACTCCTCACCTGCGTGCTTCCCTTTCTTTACTGTTACAGGTGTAGTCTTCAAAGCTCAACTTCAAAGGTGCGTAGTCTCCAGTGGCTTCGATCTTTGGCAGAGACACCTGACACATGACAGAGCAGAGGAAGAGCCGCTATCAAGTCTAAAGGCCGGGCAGCTTTTATTAAAAATCTAATTAAGTAACAAGCATGGTTGTGTTTGGTTTGATATCACAGGCTGTAATCAGGAGGAATTACCCGGAACAGTGGAGTCCATGTCCGGTCCAGGTGTTTGAATGTTTCGGGGGCGCTGTAGGGGGACGTTTGATCCATTTTCAGCTTTTTGTCGGTCACAGGTTGGGTCAGCAAGGTCGCGACTCTGATGTCCCAGAATAACACATAACTGGACAGGTAGAATATAAAGGAAATGATTAAGAACGATAAAAACGATACTTATTTAAGAAATGCTATGTAACTTTTCTGTTCTGCTTGTCTCCATGGAGATGTTATTGCTGTGCCTGGAGTGTTCCATGGTATGGCATTAAACATGTCTGTCTCCACAAAATAAGAAGATGTTGCCTCTAGACCAAGCTACAGGTCACGTCTCTGGAAAGGCGACCCCGCTCACAGTATAAATGCATGTTTTTCAAGGCATTTTTCAGGAATAAAAACACCAGTAAAGGCAATATATATATATAAGTTTAATGTTATATAGTGTAACATTACAAGCTAAGCACATCTCCATGGAGACAGCAGATAGCACACACTCCACCAACAAAGTTACATAGTGCACATTTAAGACTGTATATTTAAACGGACAACAGTAGCTAACGCGCTCTCTCTGTAACTGCTGCTGTCAGACTCGCCATTTTGGTCTTAAATCTTCGTATTAAACCGCTCTACATGATCCTGGGGTTTTTATTTCGCAATTTTGTCCGTGAATCAAGATAATAATAGACAAATCAGGCGCCTTCTTTTCCTGAGGTCACTCCTGCTAGCGTTAGCAACAGGTTTGATTGACAGCGTTGCTAAGCGCTCGCTTCCTGCTAAACCAGTGGTGCAGGTGAGAAGGGACGTTACTTTCACTAGCGTCGCTCCGAATTGGCCCTTTGGTTGCTATGATACTTGTGGTCGAAATTGCAAATATGAAACTCCTACACCTGCTCTAGCCTCGATGAGCTTCATTTGACTGGAGCTGAACGCTGTGGGTGACGTCACACTTAGTCCACGTCTTTATACAGTCTGTGGGTTGGACAGAGCGTACCTGTCAGGGGAGCAGGTGATGATCTGAACTGACATGTTATACTTGTTCTCCATGGGAACTCCTGCTTTGGTCACCTAAAGAGACAGAATCAGAGAGGGCGTAACCTTCTACCTGGGTTAGCAATACTTAAAACAGTGTGACGGTGTTATTTATGTTTTAGTAAAGGACAATATTTTCTTCTTTTTTATTGAAATTCACATTCTGAAAATCATCATAAGGAAAGACTGGTGTGGCCTGTTAATAAGACCCCAGATCAGTTCTCTCGACACTGAATTAGCATGACTTCCTGCTACCTGGGAAACTCTGCTGGATTGTGTACATGTTATATCTAAAAATCATTGACATTGACATTATCAAAAATATGTGGACTGGATGAGATTAGGAAAAGAATAGTTGAATTGTGCTTTGTTCTGTCAGTAAATAAAATAGCACTAAGTCAAATCAGCTCTGTTACACTGGACGAGGTCACACAGTAGCAGGAGGTGGAAGGTAACGACGTAAAAGTAGTACAGTTTTAGGTATCTGTACTTTACTTAAGTACATTTTAAACTAGATACTTTTTTACTTCACTACATTTGAGAGCAGTATCTGTACTTTCTACTCCACTACAATTTTGAACAGGACTGGAAAGTAAAAAGTACTTTTCATGTTTGTGGTACGTTCTGACTTAAGTTTTCGTGTTCAAGCTTCGGCTTTGAGCAAAACAAAAAATAAATACACAAGATCATAAGGAAAATTAAGATTCATATTGGTACTGGGACCAAAATATATCAAATTTTTAATCAATATCACTACATTTACACTAAAACAAATGAACAACACTTGGGGTAAAATACTTTTACTTTTTTACTCTTAAAGTACATTTTGAAACAGGTACTTAAATACTTTTAGTTAAGTAGATTTTTTCATTTTACTTGAGTAACTTTTTACCTTTGTATCTGTACTTTTATTTAAGTAACAAAGTTGAGCACTAAGACACTGATTGTATTGTTACTGTTGAATCTGAATAAATAGCTCTAGTTTTACACTTTAACAAATGAACAAAACTTGTGTGAAATACTTCTACTTTTTACTCTTAAAGTACATTTTAAACAGGTACTTAAATACTTTTACCTTTTATGTGTACTTTTACTTAAGTAATAAAGTTGAGTACTTCCTCCACCCCTGACAGTCTTCTTTTCCCTCAGCTCATACTCACCTCAAATGTTTGTGGGACCCAGTGGACGTCAGTGATCGGGGCTTTGTATCTGTTCTCTAAAGCAGACACAGCACAGGGACGCACGACTGGAGTCTGGTTCTCTCTGCCGTCGTCCAGGTCCTAGAGAGAGACAGAGGGACAGAGGGAGAGACACACAGAGGGAGACACACACAGGGACAGAGGGAGACACACACAGAGGGAGACACACACAGGGACAGAGGGAGACACACACAGAGGGAGACACACAGAGGGACACACACAGAGGGACAGAGGGAGACACACACAGAGGGACAGAGGGACACACACAGAGGGACACACACAGAGGGACAGAGGGAGACACACACAGAGGGACAGAGGGACACACACAGAGGGACACACACAGAGGGACAGAGGGAGAATGGAGGTGAAGGTACCACAGAGTTTAGAGCTTTGAGAAAACTACTACTACTACTGCAAATATAGAAGTAAAAATAGACAAAGCAAGTTTCATTTGTATGGCACAATTCATACACAGAGAAATTCAAAGTGTTTTACAGATAAAGACATTAAAATCACAATACAACACATCAAAACATAAATAATCGTAAATAATCATCATAAAATGAACATTAAAAAAGAAGAGACAGAATAAAAAACCCTTTCAGTCATATGCACATTGTCGTTCAGTATTAATGGTGAGTACATTTTCTTTTTGGGTGTTGTTATCGTAATATGATAAGATTTGAGCTGTGGAGGGGTGAATACGTCTCTTTTATGGCTAATTATTGGCACATTCTGCTGTTTATTTTGTTGCAGCTCATGTCTTTTAATGAAACGGTTTATTTTAAAATGTTTACCCGGGATTATCTTGCAGTACAACAGTCTTAATTAGTGACATAAAGTAGTTTCAATGTTATTTTTTATTGCAATATTTCTGTGTGTGCTTTAAAATTTGAATCATGACAGGACTAGATCACAATCAAGTGCAATGTAAAGCCTCTAAAGACATTATTATCATGTTAAATATCTGTATTCTGCATCAATAATACAATTTCATTAGGTCAGTTGCATATAAAAAGTTGAATCTGTACCAAATGTGTCCTTCTGTTAAGTCTCTTTTGTTCAAAACATCCAGTTTGTCAAATGTAATACGGTAACACAAAAAATAACTCATGTAAAATCAATGCAGACAGATATAGATATGGCTGAACCGTCGCTTTAGCTTTATGACCTCTTGTACTCATGTGAACACAGCCCAGATCTGCTCAGAAACGGTGTAATTGGTGGTTTGTCTGATAAGCAGCAGGTGCTACTAGGCGAGTGTGGCTTTTCTCAGCTCCATGCATCAATGTAAAAAGCTTTTAGCCGATAGCGTTGGCTGATGTTTACAGTGCAAACACAAAGCTGAACTGATTTCCATGTGTGCCGCGGAGGGCTTGTGTAACAGCTGGACCGTGTGAGCCCACGCTGTTGACTCTGGAGAATGAAGCGCAAACAAGGACGGAGAGAATAGAGGGAGGTCCGAGGGGTGGGAGAGGAAGAGGACGAGAGGAGGAAGTGTAGAAGTATAGAGCAGAGTGGGAGCGGGACAGCTGCTCCACTGTAGAGCCCATAAAACACACAAAGCAAATGAGGGCTGCATGATAGAGGCATATGTGGCCGTTTCAATTAGGCGGCTCAGTGGAGGGCGTCACGGAGGGTCAGGCTGTGGACAGGGGCAATATAACACCAAGCACTGCGGCGCTGGAGAGCAACACTAAAAAGTTTTTAATGTTTGGGATTTAGAACAAAGTGCATTTGTACTTGGCCTTGTTCTGAAGTTGTTCATAGCATCTACTTAAATACTTTTACTTACTTTTACTACCGTAGATTTTCTCATGTGATACTTTTACTTGAGTAACTTTTTACCTCTGCATCTGTACTTTTACTTACTACATTTACACTATAACAAACTTGAATTTACTTTTTACTCTTAAAGTACATTTTTAAACTGATACTTAAATACTTTTACTTGAGTAATTTTTCATCTCTGTATCTGTACTTTGTTTTGGATTCAGAACAAAGTGCAGTTGTAAATAGCATCTACCGGTACTTAAATACTTTAACTTAAGTAGATATTCGCATGTGATACTTTTTCTTGAGTAACTTTTTACCTCTGTATCTGTACTTTTACTTAAGTAGAGTTGAATACTAAAGACATTGATTTGTTACTGTGACCAAAATATGTCTAATTTTAATCAATATCTCTACATTGACACTTAAACAAACTTTAATTTACTTTTTATTCTTAAAGTACATTTTTAAACGAGTATTTAAATACTTTTGCTTTCTCTTGAGTAACTTTTTATCTCTGTATATTTAGGCTTTAGAACAAAGTGCATTTGTACTTGGCCTTGTTCTGAAGTTATAACATCTATAAACTCTGTTCTGCGTCCTCCTTGAGAAGTGGTGTTTAGGCCTGTCATGATGATCACTATATTGACTTATCGTTTAATATTTGAGAGACTAATGGGGAACTTTTTCTTATTTTTTCTGAAGGTTTGAGCAGTAATAGGTTGAATAAGTAACTTCTCTGATTCATTAAGTGTTTCATTGATATATTGCAGCTCATGTTCATTAAAAATACTGTACATATAGAATATTTTTTGGGGACTTTCTGTTTTAGGGTGATCGTGTCTGTGGCACAATGGCATTGAATATTATGTTTAATGTCTATATTTTCTTCACCAATATATCACACTTCAAAATGTGTTATCGTGACAGACCTAGTGTTATTCACATGGTAAGTTGGGATCATGATGTGGGTCAGATTTATTTGGATTTGGAGGTAAATTTGCAATATTCAAATGAAATATCTCATTTAGACACATTTTGCTGTAGTTGTCCTGACACTAAACGCTCTGATGTGTAACGCTTATATTTATTTATGTTTCTTTATTAAATATGGGACAGTGCACGTTAATCAGCAGGTGTCAGTACAGCATGAAAATGTGCCAGAGTTACCCACAGTGGCAGGTTGATGGCAAAATAGAAAACAGGACATAAGGACAAAACATTCAGTCCAAACCACAGACTGTGTAAAGACGTGGACTAAGTGAGTGTCACTCACAGCGTTCAGCTCCAGTCACATGAAGCTCATCAAGGCTAGAGCAGGTATAGCAGGTGAATTTGGAGCCAACCACGAGTATCATAGCAACCACTAACACTAGCAGGACCAACCTCAGGGCCTGATTTGTCTGTTATTAATGTTCATATCTTGATTTACAGACACAATAGTGAAATAAAAACCCCAGGATCATGTAGAGGGTTAATACGAACATTTAAGACCAAAATGACGAGTCTGACAGCAGCAGTTACAGAGAGAGGGGATACAGTTTTTCAAAAAATAAAAAATAAACTCAAAATAACAAAAAAAAACAAACATAAAAAACAACTTAAAATAACTTAAAAAACCCTCAAAAGAACTCAAAAAAGTTAAATATAAACTAAAAAAAACCCTAATAATAATAATAATAATAAAATACAAAAATAAACTCAAAATAAATAAATAAACTCAAAAAAAATTACCAGGATCATGTAGAGGATTAATACGAACATTTAAGACCAAAATGACGAGTCTGACAGCAGCAGGTACAGAGAGAGGGGCGATAATTATTCAATGTAAAGTGAATTGGAGCCAGAGTCGATGGAGCTGGAAGCACGCACATATTCACTTTCTATTTGGAATGTGGCGGCTGGCAGATTAGCTATGTCCATTTATATAAACAGTCTATGGTTCTTACAGAAGACAAAGGCGTGAATGATCAGTGAGATACAAAATGCTAAAAACACACACGGCAGATATATTAAAGAAAACCGACAAAAGTCACATTCTCACAACAAAACAGAGACATTTAGATGTTAAAACACGTATAGATTAGCCCATGTTATGCTCTCATGATTGTGAAGTGAATCCTGGTGCCTGCTTGACTTCCTCCTTGCGTAACTCTTTAATAAACCCCACATTTCGGAGCTTGAATAGACCCGTGTGTTGTCCTCTTTGTTATTATATCTGTAATCTGTTGTCTTTAGCCTGTTCCGCTAACGGGCCTCAACATCTTGGTTTCATATGTGCAGTGTATTTCGTATAAGACCTTTTACGGGTTTAGATTTGACAGTTTATTACAGCTCATGGATGGTTAGAGCAGCATTAGGGTCTCATATTCACATTTAATGACAGAGCAGACAGGCAAAACGAACCCGGTCAACATGTGATCATCTCTAAATATCCCTGTGTTTTCTGAATGAACCACAGTGACATCACCAGCTGTTGCCAAAGGTCTTCGGGAGTAACTGAGAGCACATGTACGCTTCAAAATGACACAATATACTACACTTTTGTGTCCACATACTTCTACTTACAAAAGCTTTAGTGTTGACGGACCCTTTTCTCCCACCAGGCTGTATTCCTTGTAAGTGAGTGACGTACCCAGAGATGTCCCATAAAACTAACTGAAAGGAAAGAGCAGAGAAATACAGACTTCACCATGACATAACAGTGTAATGTAATAGCAGTAGTAAACCAGGCCTGTCACGATAATCACTATATCGACGTAACAATATACAGGGTGTCTATAAAGTTTTTAATATGTAATTACACAGGCACTTAATAAGATATGTTAATCAGACTTGTTCTGTTGTATTCAGGAGGAGTCTTTTTGAATGAAGTCCTAAGAAATGTCTCATCCTCAAGAGAAAACGCAGTGTGTATCATGGTTCTATGGGGCTGTGTTAAAGATGTCGTGTCTGGAACAAAGACACGGGACATTACTGAACTAAAGCAAAAGATACAGATGAGATTGAACCATTGATGAGGCTCAGCTACAGCGAAACATGTTAAGAAACTCAGTCCTGTCTCGATGTGCCTCGTCCCTCTAATAAAGCCCATACAGAGGTGGATTAAATGAGGTCAAACACTTTGGAGTAAAACAAATCTGAATAATATGTCTGAACAATCACCTTTTAATGCATTTGTTTTTTATTCTAAAGAGACTTTATAGACAACCTGTATTTTGGGGATCAACATTTATTGCGACTAGGCCTGGGACGATATTGAGATTTTCTGTGTTGATTATCATGACCAAACAATTGCGATTAATGATTATATCACGATAATGATTAAAGTTCTTATGGATATGAATAATTATAACTTTAACAGAGAATATTAGAAATTTTGAGGCCCGCGGCAATAAGCCTCACATGGCCCCCCTATAATACAAATTAATATGGGCCCCCCCACCGTGATATAACGGTGATTATCTTTGTTGGCGATCATCCTGATTATATAAAATGTTCCACAAATGATTATTGTCAACCCTTTTTAACACGAGAAACGATATTATTGTTTATTGTCCCATCTCTAATAGTGAGTACAAGTTCTTTATAAAAATGAGGAGATTTGGGCTGAAAAGGGTTGAACGTGACTTCTATGCATAATCACTGCTTCATTCTGTATTTATTGTTGCAGCTCAGGCCTGATTCTGTACATTTAAAAATGGTTCACTGGAAATATCTTACCTTATTGTGTTTGTGTTGTTTTTCGTGAAAAAACAAAAAATGCAGTTCTAAAATTGATTTCAAAATGTGTATTGCATTTAAATAGCTAAAAACTGTTTAATTTGATGGGTAATTACTTTTATTTTTTAATTTCATTGTACATTTTATTAAACGAGGGGCGTGTTACTAAGAATATTATACAAAAGGAGCGCATTGATTATTTTTGTGTGTAAAAAGTCAGAAAACAAAAACGTGCTTGATGTAACCAATCCGAGAACTGTGGTTAAAGTTGTCAAAAAACTCTAACGAATGTGAGCCTCTTGCAACAACGTTCGTTTCAATATTATCGCAGTGTAACTCTGTGCCAATATATAGTGCTTCAAAATGTGTTGTCTTGACAGACCTAAACTAAACTGTGACTTCAATCAAACATAGAAAGGAAAAGTATAAGTTGGATCATTACCTGACCATTAACGCAGCCACCGACTATAATGTTGGGATCTGATGGTGAAAATTCAAACACTAAAATGTCATCGGGACACTCCAGCAGCAACTGTGAAACAAAATACAAAAAAAAAAGTCAAAACTGTTTCAAATATATGTGATTTGTTAAGAATATAAAGTATAAAGGTCACAACTACAGCTACTGAGCTGAAGGTCGACCTGTTTTTTCATTAAAGGTCCTAAATTACGCAAAACTGACTCTTGTGAGGTTTACGTCATGTTACCTCCTCAAAAACAGACCTGAAGTTGTGTTTTGTTTCATTCACACATGTTTGGAGATGTAGACAGACTAATAATAAAGGGTTACTCAAAGCTCAAAATGCTCTGTTCCACCTTGTGATGTCATGAAGTGGTAGTTTTCAAGTTAACCCTGGAGAACCCACAGGATCAAATTTGGCCACAGTTAATTGCTGAATGCAAAATGAAAAAAGGAAAAAAAAAAAAAAAAAGTCAAATTTCAATTCAAAAAGCCCAGAGTGCCACTTCTGGCCCCTGCAAAGAGACACCTAGTGGATGAATATTGAACTACAATGAGACAGAGTGATAGTGACAAGATGGCTGACCACATGCTGTTTTGTTGAGCTGGAAAACCACCCAAACAAAATCATCCTCTCAGCAAACCAGAGGTTGATAAAATTGTGGGGGTTTTTTTTGTTAATCTTTTTAGTAATAGCTTACAGAATGTCTATATTCTTTTTGGATAAATTAGTGAGCCCAATGGGTCAAATTTGGCCCTAATCCTAAATTAGGGAATAAAGGGTTATAATTGGAAAAAGTGGATATTTCAGTGTTCAGTGAAATATCCACATATTGCATTGCATTAAATTGCAGTAATTTAATGCAATGTTACAAAGAAAAAAAAGGGTTCTCGGGCTCTCCAAGGTGAACAGCTCCTTTTACCTTTTCCAGAGCTGAAATCATCATCATCCAAATGTTTGTAGTGAAGGTGAATGGAGTGTAAAATCACAGTGGAGCACTTCCTGTATTACCACATGATGACATCACAAGGTGGAACACAGCGGTTTCAGTTTGAGAGAAGAACTCAGCCTAAATATGAAGGGTTAGATCATAAACAGGATAATATGGGCCAGAAAATAAGATCAGAAATGTAATAATATGGGCCCTTTAACATTAACATATCTGTGACAGTTACAAATCAAATGTAATGACACAAAATACACAGCGTAATCTCAAAAATGTTTATGTTTACGTTCGTTCATTTTGTTCACCTTTATCGAATAACCAAGCAGATTGAGCTTCTCGCTGGGTTGCCAGATCCTACAACTAAAACCAGTTTGTAATAGATCTAAAAGGCTTCCTGTCATACGACACGCTGACAGTAAACGATAGCTCGTGTCATCCCGGGTCACCATTTTGAATCCACTGAGCCGCAGCTGTTACCTTTAGGATTTATTGTATTGCTACTAAAGTTTCCCTGGCGTGCTCTGGGTAGTGTTTTATTTTGTCACACGACTCCAGCAGACAGCAGTGAAACCAAAGCGTGACTAATAAGCCGTGCGTCATGCAGAACTCACGTTACGGCGGCGACATTAGGCAGATCAGTTTTATTGATTAAGTGTCTGGGTCAAATCAATTCAATGTCTCAGATTCTCCTTGAGCAAACGGTGCTATCGAATGACGACGCACAAAAGTGAGGATGGCAGATAATTAGCTTTAGTAATTATAGTTATAGTATAGTATTATGGGAGTATTCTTGATTTTCCCACACAATATTCAAAACCCTCTGTTCCTGAGTTGACTTTGAGGTCATCTGCATGTATAACAGTGAAAACAGGAAGTTGCTCAGATATTTTTCCTGGTCTTTCAGGTTTTTAATAGTCCCAGCACACTTTTATCTTTGTATTGAATTCATTTTATTATTTTAACATCTGCAACCCAACTTCAAATGCAAACCTGTTCTACCAAAGGGTATATAAAAAGTGACTTCTCTCTGCCAATAATTTTACAACACTGTCTTTTGACTTCTTTACAAGACGAGTACATTCACGTGTGTTAGAATGAGAGATGCACCGAATATACTGAAGATATCGGTTCAGTATAAGGCTGGGTATCATTAAGATTTTGCTGATACAATACAAACCTCGGTACACAGGCCACGATACAATATATATGTCGATACAGCAATTTTTTTTCGATTCAATACGACAGATTTCAAATCGATTCGATACGATTCAGTGAAAAATCTAGGCTTTCATGACCCTTAATGATCAGCCCCATTTTTACAAGAAATAAACATTAATGGGACTTTATCTTTCGTTTACTGAAGATGAATGAACATAAAGTGGATTTTGTTTAGTGTATTTTGCTAACTAGAAGCACACATCAGACTGTTTCATTGGTCAATATTATTCATCCAGTTTATACGAGCTCCACATTTACATTTACACAGAGACATGTGCAGTTTAACAACTCTGAAGGATCAAAACGTATCGACTAAAACAGCTGAGACTGAAAGACTTTGTTAAACCAAAGATAATAAGAAATACTCCTGTTTTAATAATCAAAACTGAATCAAATGTCAAATGTTCTGCATAAATGAGTTTCTTTCCTCTAATAATGAATAATTTGGTAAAATATACAAAACATATCAATACGGCAGCCCACGATATCAATACTGTATCATTAAATTAAACTATACGATATATTGATATTTCGATATTTTTGCACAATCGCTGTTCATTTCGATATTCTGGTTGGACATATAGATCCATAAATCTGTTACTGGCCCAGAAATTCTAATAATGTTAAAATTTTTATTTATACAAAGCTGTTCTGGAGTTAGTTCACAGCTACATAACACATTTGGATCAGTTGTATTTTATTGGCCCTCGCCGCTCACGAAGTGACGGCGAGGGGTATTGTTCTTCGAAAGTTTCTTTTTCTTATTATTATTATTATTATTATTATTATTTTTCTCCCCCTGGGATCGCGATTTTCACCCCCTAAACGTCGACGGAAAGTCTCACATGGGGGTATCAAATCGATCGGCCTCGCGAAAAATTCGAGAAAATATGCATCACAAAAATGACCCAGACACGCAGGCTCGACAGCGCCACCTAGAAAATTGCAAATTTTCGAATGAATTGGGAGCCGACTCGCATATTTCGCCGTAGCAAAGCCAAATTCGCAACAGTGATAGAGCTCATGGAGACGAGCAAAAAAGCCAATCATAGTGCTGCCCTAAGGCGGACAGGAAGTCGGTCATATTCGATCGAATATTCGCCACATTTCTCGCCGCCTGTTTTCAAAATGTAATCAGTCACAGGTTTCTCATCCAAAAGACGTCAGATTTCACATGTCACATCTGGACACATGGGGTTTCATGAAACATGCTTTTTTTTGGGACAATTTCATGTCGTTCGCCCGCACGCCGCCATCGAAAAACGCCTTCGTTTCCTGTAATTTCGTTGTCCTCTCACGACCAGGGGCATTGTCCTACAGATCTCACATTCACATGACATATGTGTAATTATGGCATGTATGGACTGGACTATAAAGTATTATGAAAATGAAAACTCTAGCGCCCCCTAGCATAGACGTGAAACGTCAACATTATTGGATTACAACCAAATTTGGGGAATAAATCTGGGATATGACGATGAACAAAAAATTATATTATGGGCATGGGTCATTTCACACAACTGGCCAGTAGGGGCGCAAAGACTCCAACAAAAAACATTTAAAAATATATTACTCACACGGGCTTTGCCCGACACATCTCAAATTTAAGTCACATATGTTTCATTTGGCCCTGAATCAAATGAGTTATAACGTCTAATCAAAATGAACACTCTAGCGCCCCCTACCATAGACGTGACACATCAATATTATCGGATTCATACCAAATTTAGGGAATAAATTTGGGGCCCGAAATGGAGCAAAAAATTATATTACGGGTATAGGCTATTTCTTACAATTGGCCAGCAGGGGCGCAAATACTCAAACAAAAAACATTTAAAAATCTATTACTCACACGGGCTTTGCCCGACACATCTCAAATTTCAGTCAAATATGTTTAATTTGGCCCTCAATCAAATGCAATATAAAGTGTAATCAAAATGAACCCTCTAGCGCCCCCTACCATAGACGTGACACATCAATTTTATCGGATTCATACCAAATTTGGGGAGTACATTGGACACCTCAGAAGAAGCAAAAAAATTATATTACAAGCATGGGTTATTCTCACGGTTGGCCAGCAGGGGCGCAATGACTCCAGAATAAATCATTGAAAAATCTCACTTTCGCATACGTCTTTTTGAAACCTATCTACTCCTACGTTTTTCATCCCAATGAACTGAAACTCCACATGCCACATCTATACAGATTGATTATCAATAATCATCCATTTTTTGGGGGATATTCATTATAGTTTTTGTGTAGCTCACTGTCAAAATAGGACTTGATTATTAGTTTAAAATTCCCACACCACTTTGACATATGTGTATATTAAAGCTATCTACTCTTAAATTATACATCTAAATGACTTCAAACTCCACAGGCCACATCTACAGAGGTTGATTATCAATAATCATCCATTTTTTGGGGATATTCTTCACGGTTTTATGTGTAGCTCGCCGTGAAAATATGACGTCATTTTTGGATTGAAAAAAACCACTCCACTTTCACATTCGTTCATATAAAACCTTTCTAGTCTTAGGTTTTTCAACCAAACTACCTGAAACTCCTCATGCCACATCTATAGAGGTAGTTTCTCAATAATCATCCATGTTTTTGGGGATATTCATTATAGTTTTTGTGTAGCTCACTGTCAAAATAGGACTGAATTATTGGTTCGAAATTCCCACACCACTTTCATATATGTGTATATGGAATCTATCTATTCCTATGTTTTTCATCCCAATGAGCTGAAACTCCATAGGCCACATCTATACAGATTGCTTATCAATAATCATCCATTTTTTTTGAGGATATTCATTATAGTTTTGTGTAGCTCACTGTCAAAATAGGACTGAATTATTGGTTTGAAATTCCCACACCACTTTCATATATGTGTATATTAAAGCTATCTACTCTTAAATTATACATCTAAATGAATTCAAACTCCTCATGCCACATCTATACAGGTTGATTATCAATAATCATCCATTTTTTGGGGGATATTCATTATAGTTTTTGTGTAGCTCACTGTCAAAATAGGACTGAATTATTGGTTTGAAATTCCCACACCACTTTGATATATGTGTATATGGAATCTATCTACTCTTACATTTTTAATCTAAATGATTTTAAACTCCTCATGCCACATCTATAGAGGTAGTTTCTCAATAATCATCCATTTTTTCGGGATACTCATTATAGTTTTTGTGTAGCTCACTGTCAAAATAGGACTTAATTATTAGTTTCAAATTCCCACACCACTTTGACATATGTGTATATTAAAGCTATCTACTCTTAAATTATACATCTAAATGAGTTATAACTCCACATGCCACATCTATAGATGTAGCTTATCAATAATCATCCATGTTTTGTGCCGTTTGTCCATACCTCACCGTCAAAAAACACCTTTATTTCCTGTTTCCTTCATTCCCGCTCACAGACACATGGATGTGTCTAAAGAGCTACAACTATCCCCACTGATGTAAAATAAAAATGTGAATACAGCAGAGTAATCAGCACGTGACCAGTGGACTCTATAGCGCCCCCTATAATACAATTAAAACACACAACTTTGTCTGATTGGCATAAAACTTGGGGAGATAAATGTAGACCTAAAACCAAACCAAAAAGTCAATGACACTATACCTGTATTATGCACGAGTTTGATGGTTCTAAGTCACAGACTCCACCAGTTTAATGCAATGATCCCACTGCACTATGGAAACAGTGTGAAGGGCGGGGGCGGGGGGGGGCGTGCGGCCGGGGGGTGGCCGGGCAGGGGGAATGATGCGTGGAGGCGGTGGCTGGACCCCGGCGGTCGCGAGGGGAGGCGGTCGCGCCGTGGCGAGGGCCATCATCGCCGCTTGCGGCTTTAATTATTATTATTTTTTTTACTTATTAATTGTTTTATTTTAGTTTTAAGAAAATGCCTTTTTCAGCCTCTGCACTGATATCGGCAGATACTTAAAATCAGTATCAGCCCGCCTCGCCCTGCGCTCCCCTGGTGTCTATTTATCTGCGTGTCTTCATCTCATACGCTAAAACGCCGTGGTGATCCTGTCTCCAAAGTGGTCGGCTCCCCTTGGGTTGGTTTCAGTTTCCTGTCCGGTGTTTAGCATTACGCTCTCCCGCGCCACTAATCCACGGCCTCAGCTCGTCTTCGCTCATGTCTCTGTGTTAACGTTAAACCTGTGTGTCATTTGTAACAGACACTAGAGGTCACTAGCAGCCAACTCGATTGTAACTGCTAAGTTGGCTCAGATTTGTCAAATGTAACTTATATTCCTTTACTTTATAATTAAACAGCTACTTATTATGTACGTCTGTGTAATCCTTCAGTCGTCCAGGTCTGATCCATAGTAGAGAGAGAAAAGAAAGAAGAGAGAAGAGAAAATTTAAATGAGCAGTGAAACCTCTTCTCTCCAACAACTTTTCATCCAGTTGATTTAAAATGTTTCTTTTACTGTACTTTCCAGACTATAAGTCACTCTGGAGTATAAGTGACCCCAGCCAAAAATGCATAATAATGAAGAAAAAGGCATATATAAGTCGGACTGGACTATAAGTCAAAATCTGAGACCACGAACAGACATTTTATCTGAATAGCAGGACAGAGCGCTATAATCATTCAGCTACATGAAGCACAGACAGAACTGAACATGTGTCTGGTTTGTTAATGTGAGATATTAACAGTTAATCACAAACTAAACCAGAAAAAACAAGTTCACTCTGGATCTCACTCCAAATCACTAAATCCACTGAATTCTTCATCCTCGGTGTCACTTCTGAACAACTCCACCATCTCCAGAAGAAGATGAAGCAGAATATGATTTTCTTTTAGGGGCATTTTTGTTCAGTCTTTGTCAGATGTCTTTTAAATCACCATACTGTTGAAATTTTAAATGTTCAGAGGTTCATGAGGAGTAGACACTGGTACAAGTCTAGAGCGCCCTTGTGTGGTTCTCAGTGTGACAATAATGAAGATGCAAAATAATATCTTTTAATAATTTCACATATAAGTCGCATCTGAGTATAAGTCGCACCCCGATAAACTATGAAAACGGTACTATACTTTTTATACTATTTCCTCGTTTACCATCTGGATTGTTACTTCCTGTCATCCGTAGGAAAGGTTTAAGTGTATGTGGTGCGTCTCTATTTGAATTCATACCTGAGGAGTACAAGGATCGGCAAAGCTGTAGAACAGGATGAAGGACGGCGTTACTGCTTTTCGCAGCTCCTTTTCAGCACTTCCTATTGTAGATACAGTGACAACACCTAAAATAAAACCATAAAACAACATTACATTAGCGGAAAACTAAAACAAACTACAAGCCTGAGCATCTACGCCACGTTTACCATAGACCGCTGGGTGCCAGTTTATGCAGCTAATCTTCTTGTCTTTAATGTTCTTGTGGTCAGTAAACGTCTGATACAGCATTAACCCCTCTGTTGCCTTCACAGACCAGTCGCTCTCGTCGTTGTCTGCTGCCTGATCCTTCCAGTCGTCTATGAACACGTTCATAATCGTTTCCTGCTGAAGAGCGTGAATGACCCTGTAAGAACATAACACATTTACTAGCACAAAAATACGTTTCTATAAAGCTAATTATATTTATACCAGCTTTACCTCGGAGTGACTAAATCCAAGAAGTTCTTCATATTTTCTGACTGGACGAGCTGTTCGGTTTCCTCACTCGGTAAAAGCTCAGGTTCGTACTGCGTGCACATGTTTTTCTGATGCTTCCTGTAGAAATAAATAGGAGTAAATAGATTTGTTATAAATAAAGCTTGATCTATGTGACATTTAGAACATTATAAATCTGGCAGGTGCGATTCCAGCTCCCACAGATGACTGCTGTTGTTGTGTCCTTGGGCAAACTATGTTGATTTGAGATCAAATAACAAATACATGGAATACAGTTGTCCCTGGTTTATCGTCGGGGTTACGCTCTAAAAATAACCCACAACTGACGAAATCCATGAAGTATCAGCTTTATTTTTTACAATTATTCTATATGTTTCTTGGCTGTAAAACCCCTCACCACACACTTTATACACTTTTCTCACATTTCTCTCTTGTTTAAACACTCTCAAAGTTCAAACCTTCGTCTGTGCCTTCGTCGCTGCAGAACGTTTCATCGACATTGTGGGTTTTGTCGGGGAGAAAACTTGCAAACATACAGCACTTCAGAGTCACACTGCGATCCAACATTTATGTAAATTTGTCTGACACATTCTGTACTGTACAGGAGACACGGAGGAGACTGATGGACAATGGTCTACAGTCCCTCAGCCAATCAAGACGCAGAACACAATGGTCTACAGTCTCTTAGCCAATCAGGACGCAGAACACAATGGTCTACAGTCTCTTAGCCAATCAGGACGCAGAACACAATGCAAGTTCAAAAAAATTGCACAAAAAAAATCCACGAAACAGCGAGACTGCAAAAGGTGGACTGTTATATAGTGAGGGACAACTATATACGAATATGCATCTATGTGTTTCTTATAGTGTTAAAGACGCACTATGGGACTTTTCAACAGCCTAAGCATATCTATTTCACATTTATTTTTTTTAATTACCGGCATCTTGAAAACTGTGAGCAGGTGCATCACTCCACAGAACTGACCTATGATTTGGCCTCTTGGCTGTCTCCATGGAGATAAATGAGCATAATGCCATATTGAGGAACGCTTCAGACACAACAATAATATCTCCATGAAGATGACCAGAAGGTTACATAGTGGATCTTTAGAGTCCATATTACTCTGATCTGTTCTAATGTTGTTTCCTCGTCTCCTCGTCAGACTAATGATAAAGTGTTACTCAAACATGTGTGAATGAAACAAAACACAACTCCAGGTCTGTTTTTGACGAGGTAACAGCTTTATAACATGACTTAAAGCTCATAATAGTCAGTTTTTCGTAATATAGGACCTTTAAACTTGTAGTATTATTACATTAAATGTGTATGAGTCGTTGTTTTCCACAGTAGCTCGCTAGAACACTGCAGTGCACAGTATTGATAAAGTACAGTGTCAGAGGTTACATCAATAACAACAATCGATTTGAAAATGGTGGAATAGTGCAGTCATGTTGTTTGCTTAAAGGCCTTATATTACGCAACATTGACTCTTGTGAGCTTTTAGGCGTGTTATAAAGCTGTTACCTCCTCAAATACATACCCAAAGTCGTTGTTCAAAATGCTCTGTTCCACCTTGTGATGTCATGAAGTGGTAGTTTTCAAGTTAACAGCTACATTTACCTTTAGTTCAATAGAGATCGGCCATTCCAGATATGAAATTATCCAAATGATTCTAGTGAAGGTGGAGTTTAAAAACACAAAAACACAGTGGAGCACTTCCTGTACCACCACTTCATGACATCACAAGGTGGAACAGGGTGTTTTTGATTTGAGAGAAGAACTTAGAAGCCTAAATCTGCAGGTTTGTTTGCGTGTTAAACATGTGTGAATGAAACAAAACACAACTCCAGGTTTGTTTGTGATGAGGAAACATTATAACAGCTCAAAAAACAGCGTAACACGAGCTCTTTAATTCTCTCGTTTATATATCCGTATGCTGTTGTAGCCCCAGGAGACACATTAGCGTGTTTAGCTTGTACGTTCTAATCTGGCTGTTTACCATAGCGTCTGTGCGCTGCTGCTGTGGAGCTGGGGCACTGCCTGCATCCCCACGTCCCTCTGGATCTGTTTGATGCTGAATCTGCTGTCCGGGTACGAAGCACACTCCAGGTGGCCATCTTTAACATCTGCAGCGCTGCGGTCAGAGAAACACAACGCTGCGCCAAACTTACGCCGCACTCGAGAGAACTTGAACCGAACCTGGCAACAAAGGAAGGAGCTGAGAGTAACAGAAGGAATGTGCAGTGGTTTAAAGACGCACTATGGAACTTTTAAAGTGAGAGATCCTTCGTCTGCTTGACTAATGGAGGTGTTCCACTGTATGGCATTCAGTGTATTATTTTTCATGAAGACAAGCAGTTTAAAGGTTAGATCTGTGAAGAGGTGTTTTTCTAGGTATTTTTAAAAGTCCTATATTACACAAAATTGACTCGTATGAGATTTCAGTCACGTTTTAATGTTGTTATCTCCTCAAAAACAGACCTGGAGTTGAGTTTTGTTTTCATTCACACATGTTAGTCTGTAACATCTCCAAAGCTTAAAATGCTCTGTTCCACCTTGTGATGTCATGAAGTTTATATATAATTAAAAGTATGTATGCATATATGTATATGCGTTTGTATTTATTTATGTATTTTCCAAGTGTCTGTGTGTATGTATGCACACAAATAAGCAAACATGTATGTCTTGATCTTGTTCTTGTTTTTTGTTTTTTTTCTTGATTTTGTTATTATATACATCACAAGATGGAACAGTGTGTGTGTTTTCTGTTTGAGAGAAGAACTCAGCCTAAATCTGCTCGGTTTGTGTGTTAAACATGAGTGAATGAAAGAAAAACATGACTCCAGGTCCGTTTGTGAGGAGGAAACATTAGTATAGAGATCTGAAAGTAGCATAATATAAACCCTTTAAGATACTGTTAAGACCATACCAGGCACTAACATCTCCATGGACACAAGCTGAAAAGTTACACAGTGCAGTTTACATGAAGAGTAACCTGGAGTACCTTTTCTCGTGGATCTTTAACAGCTTCTTCTTCGATCTCTAACTCACTGCCAAGAGACACCCAGGGTTTAGGTTCTGGGGTTTTGGGGATTTCAATAACAGACTCCACTGGTGTCGGAGGCTTTGGAGGCTGCGCAGGACAAAAACAAAAGGCATGATTCATTTCACATGGTTTATCTTTTTCAGGACTCAGTTTGTTGAAAACACGAATGAAAATAAACTTGTACAAAATAAACATAAAGGCCACAGCAAAGCAAAAGCTCACGTTGAGTAATCTGTCCTTGGCTTCGGGTGTGAGAACCAGATAGAAGCCCTGACCGTAGGTGAAGTCTCTGTCGTACACCAGCAGCAGCTCATCGTCTGGATAATCCTGGAAACAGATAAAACACGAACAGTCAGAGGTTTGGACACACGTTTCTACTTTATTTCTATGATTATTTATATTTTAGATGATTTAGACACGGTAAACTGTCACATTTTATACAGCGCTTTCCCACTTTCAAGGTACTCAAAGCACTTTGCATCAAGGAACCACTAGGGATGAGACGATATACGATAATATTGTTAATCGCGATAAAAAAGGTCCACAATTAATCTTTTGTGGCATTTTGTAATAATCGTGATCATCGCACATGATTATAATCGCCTTTACGACACCAGACTGCCTCATGTTTCCTGTTTTAGTACAATAATTAGATGTTAGTTCTGGTAACATCATGCACACATTCACAGTCACTGGGGGCGAGGTGGGTTAAGTGTCTTGCACAAGGACACAACGACAGCATTCATCTGTAGTCGCTAGATTCGCACCAACAACCTTCAGATCAGTGGATAAACGTTCTACCAACTGAGCCACTGTCTAACCACACTCACACTGTTCATTCTTAACTATGAATGAACAGATATAGAGTGTAGTGAGAAAAAACATAACTCAAAATAACTCAGAATGTCTTCTAGGTTTTAGATTTGTAAAAATAGTTCCTTCGCTTTGAACCTCAGTTTGCAGTTTGGGCGTTTCTTGACCCTGACGTGGCACAGAATTTCAGGAGACTTCATCTAGAAGATCAGTGAGAAAAAAGGGTTTTCATCACTATCGACAAATCTTTTCTTTGATACATAACTTGATATATGTTGCCTCATATAGTTGATGTCTTCTGTGTGTGTGTATATGTGTGTGTGTGTGTGTGTGTGTGTGTGTGTGTGTGTGTGTGGTATGTATATATATATATATATATATATATATATATATATATATATATATATGTAAGTAAAATAAAATAAATGTAGAAAGAGAAAAAAATAAATGAATGAATACATAAATTAATTAATTAATACATAAATAAATAAATACACAAACAATTAATTAAACAAATAAACAAATAAATTTTAAAAAAAACATGCCCAAACGTGTTCAAACATATGACTGGTCATGTGTGTTAGAAGTTTGTCTTTTGGGCTTGTTCCAGAAAATACTTCCTTTAAGTGGACAGTGATTGGCTCAGTGTGTTTTAATGGATTTTACATCCTTTTCCTGGTGCATCCTGTTTACGACTTATGACAAAATTAATTCATTCACTACGTCATTACATTAACGTTCATTCAGTCCAGGTCGTTGCATGTGAATATTGAGGCTGTATATGTTTGTGTGTGTGACACTGTATGTGTGTATGTGTGTGTGTGTGTGTGTGTATTGTGTGTGTTTGTGTATTGTCTGTGTTTGTGTGTGTGTGAGAGTGACTGTATGTGTGTGAGTGTATGTGTTTGAGACTCTATGTGCGTATGTGCAGGGGCCTTGACGGAGGGGGTGGGGCTAAGTGGGACGTGTGAGAGTGTGTGTGTGACTCTGTGTACGTGCGTGTGCTCATGTTTTTGGCTGTGTGTTGTTTTTAGCTGAGTATTTGAACAATGTGACCCCAGGTAATATGTTTAATTTATGTTTGGTCAGTTTATCTCCGTGTTCCGACCTGCTGAGAGACGGCAGGTGTAAAAGAGCAAACGAGGCGCCAGTGTCTCTATGACTTTGTCCTGTGCAAATAAAAACAGCCAATACAGTACGACAAAAACGTCCAAATTTGTCCTAATTATGAGTTGTTTTGTTTTTACTATTATTAAGCCTCTTGTTATCAGTGGTGGAACGTGAACAAAGTACAAGCAGTAAAGTACAGTGCATTTTTGTTTACTTCAGTAGATTTTAAAATGGATACTTTTACTTTTACTTCACTACATTTGAGAGCAGTATCTGTACTTTCTACTCCACTAAATTATTGAACAGGAGTTAAAGTAAAACAATTTTTTATTGTAGTTGAGACCTGCTGAAAAGGCTGAGGGTTTATTTTTAACATGCTCATAATTTAAACAAAAAATATACAAATCTGGAAAAAAAATATACAAAACTGGAAAAAAAACAGCTGATTCAGTTGTTTCTGTTGAACAAAATTCAACACAAATCATCATCAAAATCACAACATTTGAACCTTTATAATATATATAATAAATTTCTGTGAGAAATACTTACTGTATTTTCCGGAGTATAAGTCGCACTGGCCAAAAAATGCATAATAATGAAGATAAAAACATATATTTCACATGTAAACTGCGTCTGCGACTTATAGTCCGGAATTATTATTATATGTATTATTATTATATTTTCCGGACTATATGTCGCACTTTTTTCACAGTTTGGCCGGGGATGCGACTTATACTCGCAGTTTACATGTTAAATATGTTTTTTTCTTCATTATTATTCATTTTTTTGGCTGGTGAAAACTTATACTCTGGAAAATATGGTAATTAGTTGAACAGAACACGTAGACACCATTGCTCATTGTGGTTTTTATTCTGCCTCTTCTCTTTAAATGTTAATTTTATGAGGATTATTTGTGATTATTTATGCTTTAATTAGTTGTATTGTGATTTTAGTGTCTTTCTTATTCTGCAAAGCACTTTGAATTACTTTGAAGCACTTTTGAATTACAAATGAACCTGTTTTGCCTAAGCTTCCGTTTCGCTTTACTTGCTGTTCCCGCATTGAGCTCAAAGTGGCGCTCTGTGCAGTGACGTCGCAGTATCTGACCCTCCTCACCTGGACGCTCTTCTTCACGGGTCACAGTATCCTGAGGTCACACTCTGACCCCTCCTCACCTGGACGCTCTTCTTCACGGGTCATAGTATCCTGAGGTCACACTCTGACCCCTCCTCACCTGGACGCTCTTCTTCACGGGTCACAGTATCCTGAGGTCACACTCTGACCCCTCCTCACCTGGACGCTCTTCTTCACGGGTCACAGTATCCTGAGGTCACACTCTGACCCCTCCTCACCTGGACGCTCTTCTTCACGGGTCACAGTATCCCGAGGTCACAGTCTGACCCCTCCTCACCTGGACGCTCTTCTTCACGGGTCACAGTATCCTGAGGTCACACTCTGACCCCTCCTCACCTGGACGCTCTTCTTCACGGGGCTGAAGTCAGACACGGCCGCTCTGTTCCTGATGTCTCGCAGGATGTCGTCCTTTAGCAGCAGTTTGAAGGGACTGTCTCCTGTCACGTCCTCGTCGCCCACGCAGCCGAACAGCTCCTGGGTCACGGAGGTCAGGACCAGCGGGAAAATGTCGTCGGGGTGCTCTGAGCGAGGAAGAGGAGAGTTATAGACATACAGAGGTTAGTGTTGTGTTTCTGCATTTTGGGATTACTTCATTTTAGAGCTGTAGATGAGTAAAGAAATTCTTGCTGGACTAAAGACGTGAGCTGTCGATCAATTAGTCGACTAAAAAAGGGGAGCGGCAAAAGCTCTCAAGGCTATGACGATGATCTCTGTGTATCTGATCCAAACTGCGCTTGCACGACTTCACCTGCAGGGGGAGCTCACGCAAAAACTACTATTTATACAGACAAAAGTATTTAAATGTAAAAACTAAGCAGATTAAACTCATGATTCACTTCCAAATCTTCATTTTAGGCATGAACTACTCCAGCTTTTTCTGTTCCGATACCGATCTTGATACTATAAATATCTGCTGATACCTGACTGAATATATGATTTATTTCCTTTGAACACTAAGAGCCCATAGTAAAAATTATCCAAATGTGTTTTGTAACTGTTATTTATCATTTAAAGTAACTACTGAGCAGCTTTGTGACAATATAAGTTTAGTATTATGAGATGTTTTGAGCCAATAGTGGAAGTAAATCATCTTATTCCACCAGTTTATAGATCAAATGGGATATCGACTGAACCGATCTCTTAGAAGACGGTATCCGATCCACCAAAGTTTAATATCCAGTGTAAGATCAGTGTGTCTACTTCAGCTTATTCACTCACTCACTTCTCCTTCTGCTGTTGTCCCATTTAAATCATCTAAATAAAAATATTACTCGATTAATACACATTTTGGATGATTAGGGGGAAAAAACTCAAGGGGACGGGGCTTTTGCTGTAGCTGGTCCCAGACTCAACAATATTTTTTTAATATTTTAAAACCTTTGTTGAAAATGCATTTGTTTGCTCTGGGTTTTAACAGGAGCTGAGCAGGACTATTTATTGTGTTGCATTTGTATGGTTTTGGGCGGCTGTGGTTGTTTTTAAATGTGCTTTAGAAATAAATTTGACTTGACTAAGACTTCATCAACTGATTAATCAACTAAACGACTACAGACCTACAGCCCAACTTCATTTGCATAATTTAAGACCACAGAAGAAGTGCTAGAGAAAAAAACAAGCAAAAGGTGTTTAAATATGTTATACCAAGCTGCTTTAAATTAACATGGTATAGATTTGACTTGAACAATGTGGCAGGTACGCAATGCATTATGGGGGAAAATGAAATAAAAGCAGTGAGGAGAGACATTCACGGTAACACATTTTGAGTACGATACATCGCCGAAGAAAAAAATATAGATGATATAGATGAACCTACAGTAAAACTATCCCCAAAAAGCTATTCTAAATGTACAATATGGTTAAAAAACACAAGCTGCACTAAATAAACAGCAGAACGAAACACTTTAGAAGCTAGTTTGTCGACAGAATGAGTGTTAAAAGTTATTTATTAAACCTTTCACGGCTCAAATCTGATAACAGAACAGGAACAATGTCAAAAAGTTCTCCGCTAGTGCAAAAAAAGCTGCTTTATCTCACATATATTGAACAATAAATCGCCTAGACCATCCACCACTAGCAATAATTTATAACAAACTGAGCAGGAACAGATTCAATTTTTACATTCAAAACCCCCAAATCAGCAGCATCTCCCAAACGCCATGTCTTTCTTGAAGCTAAACACATTGTACTCAGAGTTTTTGTGAGCGTTATAGTGCATGAGACATGATTATGCCCCCGCGGCCTGCTCATCAAACGTACTGCCCCTCTGATCTCTCTCAAAGCCCCTCCCTGTCGTCTGGACCACCCCGCCACCGCAGTATCACAACATGAAACGATCTCCCAGAGTACACACTGTCCAAAAAATGTGCGGAAGTGCCTCTGCTGTAGTCTGGTATGCAAAAACACAAATCAAAGATGCTCGTTACTCAACACATTTCAGCCAGCCAGCCCACAACCGCACAAGAAATCAGTCTGTGCGCTCCGCAGTGTCAGTTCTTTCATGAATACTGTGTAGTAAACATTAGCTTGTGCATAATGAGTGCTTGTGGTGCAGCTCTTCAAAGCCTCTTCAGCAGGTTGCAAAGGGGACACTGGGTAGACTCGAGCGCGGCTTAAGTAACCGCTTCTAAATGGGTGTGTCGGCCTCGCCCGCTCGCTCCACTTAGGCCCGATGCCAGGTCATTGTAGTGGAAACTCGGAAACTCACACCCCTCATTTCACCCCGGCTATGTGTCGACTGAACACGGACTAACGTTCACTCGGAAGGATTTGCTTGAGAGACAAACAGTGATGTGTAATGTCCCGTAACCCTCAAGAACATGATTAGAAGAGAGGCTGTCGAAAGGTGTTTTTATTCTATACTATGTCACTGGTACATGTTCATTTACAAAGGGATTATGGGTCTGCTCCCTCCACATCTATGTACGTATATTCAACATAAAACAGATGGACATTATGCTCTGCGATCACAAAACTGCTTCTTTCTGTCCCAAGTGTCACACAGAGACTGATAAAGTGGCATTTCAATATTCTGCGCCTTAGACATGGAATAATTTACAAAAAGTCTTGAAATTACAAGGAGCTGACTTCAATAGCTCAGTTCAAATCTATGTTGAAAGGTTTGGGAATTAAGTCTATGATTTGTAATTGCATTTAAGAATCTATTTTGTGATGTGTGGAAATGTCTGTGCGTAATGTAACTATGCTGCTGTCTTGGCCAGGACTCCCTTGAAAAAGAGATTAGTGAATCTCAATGGGACTTTCCTGGTTAAATAAAGGTAAAAAAACAAAAAAACAAAAACAAATTCTAGATGAGAAAGCCGTTAAAGTTTGACATTTTGACCGTGAGTTTGTGGCATATTACTACTTTGAAGCTTTTTTTTTATTTTTTTAGCAGAAATTCGAAATAATAGCTAATTTTGCCCAGTTTTGATTTTAAACGACTTAATGGTAGAAGATATTATTTTTGTAGATATACATAATTTGAAAAATGAGTATATAATGTAAAAAGTGTTTAAATATGTTTTACCAAGCTGTCTTAAACAAAAAAATAGGTGTTTCTTTACTAATTCTAATATAATATATCTAATATAATATAGATTTGACTGAAAAACATGGCGAATAAGCAATGCATCGTGTGGGAAAGTGAAATACATGAAAAATGTGCTTAAACGTGTTGGCTTTATATAAAAAAATGGGCCAAACAAATTTAAAAACAGGCGTATTTCTGTACTAATTTGAACACGGTATAGATTTGACTTGAACAATATGGCAGGTAAGCAATGCATTATGGGGGAAAATGAATAAAAGCAAAATGAGTTTGAATATGTTAGCTTTATCTTTAAAAAATTGGTCACAAAAATGTAAAAATAGGTCTATTTCTGCACTAAGTCTAATAAGATACAGGTTTGACTTAAACAATTAGGTGAATTTTACAAATATTACAAATGTGTAACGTGCAAATGTGTTGAAAAAAGTGTGAAATGAGGGTAAAGAGTAGAGAGAGACATCCACGATAACACAACAAGTATGATACATCGCTGAAGAAAATATAGACGATAAATGATAATATTAAAACTCATTTATGCCACTGACACGTTAACCCTAAAGTAGAATTATCCCGAAAAAAAATATACTAAATGTAAAAAAATGGGTAAAAACCACAAACTGACAGGGTTTAAGAAGACTCCTGCACTATCTCACTCTTAATTTACTTTTATTTGTACATTTCGGTCCCTTTGACCTTCTTCAGGTCAGAGAAACTGAAAAAAAATAAAAGTGAACAAGTAAAAAACACAAACTGAAATAAACAGCACATCATGTATGACAGAAATGCTGCAGAAAGAGTTAAATGAAGAAAAACAAAACAAATAAGGGGATTTTTTCCCAATGGTTTAACAAAATGTCTGTTATTGGGAAAAACAAAAACCCAAAACAAGATATAAATTTTGTCAATGTCACCCTCACATTAATGGACATTTTTCCCCTAATATTTGCACACACACAGGCCCCAGGTGCAGACAAACCTGAGTTTCAAAGAGGTGCAAAGAAAATAAATAAGGTTACATTAAATCTTGTTATTTGACTCTCCTAAAATGAGGCTGCAATCACTTTTAAATAAGAATGTAATGAACCTTTTTGCACAACTGCAGACCCGGGCCTGCATGTAAAGATGCTTATTTTGCAGTTATCAAATCATCCTTGTAATCTAAAGAACTTGTCTGAGAATAGTTGACCAGAAACCTTAACAACAGAAATTCTGTGTGGGAACTATTCTCTTTCTTGGTGTAACTTCACACAGTTTTATAAGTGATGCCTGAATAACATGAGTTGTGTGTTTACCATAGACTGCGGTGTTTATTGTACCTACCAGGTTTCTCATCTGCCTCTGGGACTTTCTCTTTCTCTTTCTTTCCTAAATGCAAAAGCCGTTGTGTTAGCTTACCTCGCTACACTCGCATACACAATGCCATTAGCTGAGTGCTTTTATCATCATCACTGACCTTTCCCTTTCACCTTTCTACCTGCGTTACCCTTGGCTTTCTTTGGAGACATGACGCTGCTGCTGAATCAAACCAAGAGAGAGGAAGAGAAGAGGAGGAGCTGTCTACGGAGGCCTACCTGAAAAACAGCTGACAAGAAATAAAACATGAGAAATAATATAAAGAAACACAGAAAAATGATGCTGCCTTCATCACGACTGTGGAGAAGACGAGCCTTTCTGTTTGTGAAGTGGTAATTACGAGCGTGTTTTTTTTTTCCCCCAATGCATTTATGTATTTATTTATTTTTATTTTTAACTTTTTATTATCACTCTAGAATCTATAGATGTGACGTTCATGAAAGAGTCGGCTCTTTTAAACGGATCCTTAACCAGGTCTCATTTTTGAAAAGAGACGAATCTTTTTCTTTATGGTTTTTATGCATTTTTACACTGATTAAAACTGAACCAACACAAGAATCAGAGCAGAAGCAGAGCAGGCGACACCAGTAAGAGATTTCTACACAAAAAACTAATTTTACATCATAATAACAGTTATTTAAACTATATTATTATTATTATAGTGCAACATTTTCTTTACATTCGTGATGATTTCAAAGGGTGAACACGCTCCCACTATGAGTTTGAACCATTTTAAACACATGTGAGGCTAGATCAATACTCTATGTGATCAGTTTGTAGCTAAAATTAGTGCTGATATTGGATTCTGTCATAGAAACGAATGAATGAATGAATGAATGAATGAATGAATAAATCAATCAATCAATCAATAAATAAATAAATCAATAATAAAAGAGTCGGTCTTTGGAACGGCTCTTTGGAATGAATGGATCCAAAAGATTCGAATCCCATAAAAAATAATAAAGAGAATAGACTAATAGAATCAGAAATGGCTCAAAGAGGAAACATTGTCTACGCAGGTGGCGACATCTTGTGGTCAGTTACAGAATTGCCACAGGTGTATAGTTATTTACAAATCGTATAACTTTCTAAACAACGCATTTGAGTATATTTTAATAAGAAAATACATGAGTTAAAATATATTTTCCCTCGTATCCTTCAGTAACGTTAGCTAAAAAAAGAGCTAACTATGCTAACTCCAAACACAAACGCGGGTAAAAATACAAAATTCATTTTAAAAAAAAGTATTTGAGTTGATTTAACCTGAAGTTACATCAGTTTAAATCTGCAAATACCTATTTTTTAATCACATATATGTGTTTTTTACCCGTTTCTTGAAGCATAGTTTGCTGAAATCCTCACTTCCCGTGTCCCGGGTCCGCGCACGTGTGTTTGGTTGCCCCGGGTTACGAGGGCGGGGGTTTGACCTTTGACTGACACATCCAGCGGCCAATCAGAAGCCATCCATAAAATGACGTCACCCCAAAGTCACCTGCCCGAGCTGCGTCTGGAGCTGAGAAGTTTTAGGACAGGACAAAACAGCGCTGTGGAGTTTTAGAAGAGTTTTATTGATGTGAAATGCAAATTAAATAGAAGTTTAAAGCCTGGGATTATGATTTGTAATTAATATTTATTCTACAAGTTGGAGAATTCCTGTGAAGTAGGTGAAATCCTTTTTGTTTTTTACTTTGTTGTGTTACCTGTTGACATAGGCATACCTGTATTCATGCAGTTTGAATATGTGCTGTTTTAATCTGCTGTTTTGCTTGATTTTATACACTTAGGCTATAGAATTTCAAGATCTTTCATGTAAATAATTAAACACAGGGTTAGGTATCTGCACACACCTGACTTCCTTGTTCAGTTAAGTGGTCATTTCTTTTATGAGCTGTGAGTTTTACTCCAGTTTACGAGAAATCAAATAAAAAATAAAACAAGGAAGCACTTTGAAACAGGCTTTGGATCTGCTGTGTCAAACCAGGTGCTTAAGAACACACCCGAAACAAATCCTGTCTGTTGAAATAGACTGCATTTTCCAAATCTCGTGACTACATAGGTTGTTTTATCATGTTTCCCCTTTCCCATGGGCTCAAAATAGTGCCTTTTCCATATACTGTGAGTAGTACAGGCATAACACTGTAATGACATTATGATTGTTATTACTATTGAAACCATAACTACTGCAGAACAACCAAACGCACTTATCAGCAATTATTATTAAATGACTCACAAAGAAAATAAACCAAAATAGACCAGTTGACCTGCAGAGTGACATTCTTCTACAGTACTTCCAGTCATCTCAGTTTATGTAATGTCACAGTTTGATAAGTGATGTTTTCTTAGGGTAGTTCAGCGTCGGATCGGCTGCGATGGAGGAGTCTGCAGACCCGTATGATGCAGACATGTGGGTGCAGCAGAAGCACCAAACTCTACGACGAAAAATCAAATATTACTTCATGAACCCGTGTGAAAAGTTCTACGCTCGAGGAAGGAAACCCTGGAAACTTTGCCTGCAGCTCATCAAAATCGTCATTATTACGATTCAGGTGGGTTGCCATAGAGATTATTAACGAGATATTATACCAGGACTGAACCAGGAATAACCCAGGACTAAACCAGGGCTGAACCAGGACTAAACCAGGACTAAACCAGGACTAAACTATGACTAAACCAGGACTAAACCAGGACTAAACTACGAGTAAACCAGGACTAAACTATGACTAAACCAGGACTAAACAAAGATTAAACCAGGACTAAACTATGACTAAACCAGGACTAAACCAGAACTAAACCAGGGCTAAACCAGGACTAAATTATAACTAAACCAGGATTAAACCCAGACAAAACCAGGACTAAACCGGGACTAACCCAGGACTAAACCAGGACTAAACCAGGACTAAACCAGGACTAAATTATGACAAAACCAGGACTAAACCGGGACTAACCCAGGACTAAACCAGGACTAAAACCAGGACTAAATTATGACTAAACCAGGACTAAACCGGGACTAACCCAGGACTAAACCAGGACTAAAACCAGGACTAAATTATGACTAAACCAGGACTAAACCAGGACTAAATTACGACTAAACCAGGACTAAGCCCAGACAAAACCAGGACTAAACCAGGACTAAACCAGGACTAAATTACGACTAAACTGGGACTAAACCAGGACTAAACAAAGATTAAAACCAGGACTAAACTATGAGACTCAGAGAGACTCAGAGAGAGACTCAGAGAGAGACTCAGAGAGACTCAGAGAGAGACTCAGAGAGACTCAGAGAGACTCAGGGAGACTCAGAGAGACTCAGAGAGACTCAGAGAGAGACTCAGAGAGACTCAGAGAGACTCAGGGAGACTCAGAGAGACTCAGAGAGACTCAGAGAGACTCAGAGAGAGACTCAGAGAGACTCAGAGAGACTCAGTGAGAGACTCGTAGAGACTTGGTTGAGACGCTGGAAAGCTGCAGGTCTGGGACATATTTGTTGTCACAGAGAATAAACCTTTCTTGTATTTCATAAAGCACCAGGCTTCACAAATGCATGAATTATTCACCAAGATCAAGAGAGTTACAGTATTTTTCCACAACAGGCCTATAGAACGTCATGATCTGTCTGTCATCTGAAACCCACCAGTATTTTGAGGAGTGAAAAGTCCTCAAAATGTCACCTATAACAGGACTGGAAACAGAGTTATGTTTCTTAGATTTCTCCAGAGATCTGAACAGTACTTGTCCTTGTTCTTGTTTTGTAGTTGGTCTCGTTCGGACTCAGTAACCAGATGGTCGTCACTTTCAAAGAAGAAAACCTGCAAACATTCAAGCACCTTTTCCTGAAGGATTACCAGGACGGGAGTATGGACACGTACGCGGTTTACCGACAGGCGGATACTTACGAGCACATCGACTACATCATTCAACAGGTACTTTTACTTTATGTGGTGTGAGTATAAGATGTGTTCTCACTTAGATAAAACCAGTGGTGGAAGGTAACGAAGTACAAGTACTGTGTGACATACTTTTACTTTTTGCTCTTAAACAACATTTTTAAACAGGTATTTTAATACTTTTACCTAAGTAGATTTTTTCATGTGATACTTTTACTTTTACTTGAGTAACTTTTTACCTCTGTATTTGTACTAACAAGTACTAACGAGTACTTCATCCAACACTGGACGAAAATGAGAGTAAACCTGGAACTAAAACTGATATACCAGAACTAAACCAGGATCAAACCAGGACTAAACCAGAACTAAACCAGGACTAAACCAGAACTAAACCAGGACTAAACCAGAACTAAACCAGGACTAAACCAGAACTAAACCAGGATCAAACCAGGACTAAACCAGAACTAAACCAGGACTAAACCAGGACTAAACCAGGATTAAACCAGGATTAAACCAGAATTAAACCAGGATTAAACCAGGACTAAACCAGGATTAAACCAGGATTAAACCAGGACTAAACCAGGATTAAACCAGGACTAAACCAGGACCAAACCAGGATTAAACCAGAATTAAACCAGGACTAAACCAGGACTAAACCAGGACTAGAACAGGATCAAATCAAGTCTACATCAGGACTATACTGGGCTCAATCCAGCACCAGGTCACGTTTGAGCGCCCCCTGTTGGAGCGCGTGTATTAGATTTAACTTGAAGTTTATGTAAAAGATGAATAACTCTATAAAGTACACATGTTTTTGTAGTACAGACTACTGCATAACACAACAGTTGGAAACCACGAGTATGAGAAGAACGGCTCCCTGTTCACCCCACTGGAGCTGTGTCAGGCCTATTACAGGAACGGCACCATCTACCCCGGGAACGAGACCTTTGAAATCGATGCAGATGTGCAAAACGGTGAGCGCAGTTATTTCTTTTATGTTTTTTTTATTATGTAATGGAGCTCAACAATGACAGCCTGCTCCGCTTCCACAAGTACATTTTCCATGCATTTTTTTCCCACAGACTTTTCCAAAAAATATTCATAAAAAATATTAGGAGGCGTCACAGAGGCTAAGCAGCTACATGCTAACTAAAATCCATTGTTTTAAGCCCGAAAAAAAATGTTTAAAATGCAAGATGTGGCGAAATGCTTTAATAACTCAGCTGTTTCGGAACCAGAATTTGAATAAAATTATTATCTTTCAGAGTTTTTATGTTTTTTCAGAAAGTCTACTGGAAAAATGAATGAGAAACCAGGAGATGAGCCAGTCTCAGTAATAACGCATGAGACGATACTGAAGTTTTGTGTTTTCTTCATAATTATTACAATTCTGGACAGTTTAAAATGTTATGGGGCTGTACCTGGGGAGTATTTATCCATGAAACTGAAGGCTGGTGGTTCAAATCCCACTCTTGACATTAAAATCACTGGTTGAGCGGCCTTGAGCAAGACACTTAACCCCCCTCGTCCCCAGTGTCTGTGTGTGAGAGGTTCATTGATGTAAAGCGTCTGAGGAAGAGAATATGAGACATTTTAAAGATGAAATGTCTGTTCTTCACGTGTTCTCCTTCACATTCTGCTGGTGTCACGACCATTGTCTCAATTACACAAAACGCAACGAAACAATATTAGTTTCCTTTTATTTATTATAATTAGCAATTATTGTTTATTGTCTGTTCCCTTTTCTCACACCAGAGTGAAAAAGGACAATAAGCTCAGCACCATCGCTCCAGGCGACCTCACTGTTATATGACATTAGAGACTTGGCCTGTAACATTAGGCAAAGCGTGAATATGCAAGGCTCATTGTATAAAGTGTTTTCCAAATGGATTCTTTAAAAAATCGGAGAAAGGCTTGCTAGCTTTTGCTAATTTGAATGCTAGCAAAAAAATTGCCTTGGTGCTTGACTCTTGAGTCACTGTTTGCCAGTGAAAAAAATGCTGAAAAAATGAAACACTCAGCGCTCACTGTCCACTTTTATTTTCTTTGATAAACTCATTTTTGCAGAAGGGCTGATGAGAGAATAAGAGAGTAATACACGCGAACAAGGTTGATGTGGCTGAAGTGCGCCATCTTTTGGGGAAACATAAATTGAACAAGCTTTACCCTTACTTATTTTAATATAATTTGTTCACGTTCGGCGAGCCGGATTAATAGGACCAAAGGACCGTGTGTGGCCCCCGGGCCGTAGTTTGCCCATGTCTGGGTTAGAGGGTCAGAGGTCAGAGGTCAGGGGGTTAGGGTCAGACGGGGAGCTGCAGGTGGATGTCACTGACGACATGTTAAACATTACACAAATAAAATGAATACTTCACCAGAGACACGTCTGTGTTTAGAAAGAGACTCAATGCTAATGCTAATCTAATTTGAGGCATAATAAATATTAAAACAACAACACAAACTGAAGTATTCTTCACATAAAAATAATCGGGTAGTCTTTATTTGAGTTAATTTGAATATTAACAGGTTGTTTATTCCACGTTTTCCGATTTTAATAAAAGTGACCGTTAGCTTTAGCCTCCTGCTTCTCCTTAACGAGTTCGTGTTTTGCTGTTACAGACTGCTATGACCTGTATCCGATGCGTCCAAACCTGCGCGAACATCTCCCTGGTTTTGAACTGTATTTTAAACGGTAGGTAACCAGTTTCTTTTTTTTTTTGTTTTTTTGTTTTCTTTTTTTTCTTATGCCAAGAAATATATTTTTACATCTTGCATATGTTTCAGGATGCTCTCAGTCAACATTAAGTTTGTCCTGAAGGCGATAAATCTACAAACCGTGAGACACAGGGAGCTGCCGGACTGCTACGACTTCACCGTTTATGTAGGTGACAATAAGAGGCATTGTTCGTTTGTTTGCATCAGGACCTGCTTTAAAATCAACTTCCACACTGTTCTCTTTTGACATTTCGCTTATTTAAAGGTCCTATATTACACAAATGGACTCTTATGAGCATTTAGCTGTGTTATACAGGCCTGGAGTTTTGTTTCACACATGTTAATAGTTTCACTGTAAATGCATTTTCTTATTATTATTTGCAGATTACTTTTAACAATGAAGTTCACAGTGGAAGGATAAAAATAGACCTGGATACAGATGTGGAAATCAAAGAATGCAGAGATTGGAAAGTCACCGGAGCGAGTGCGTTTGTGCATCTAGATGAGCCCGTTTTTACTTTTTACGTTGAAAGTTAATGTTTTATTCTTCCTTCAGCTGCGAGAAACATGACCCTGACTGTGCTGTTTGACTGTCTCATTATTCTGACATGCATCACGTCCTTCAGTCTGTGCCTCCGCTCGGTCCTGTCTGGGATTCGACTACAAAAGGTAAGATAATGACATCACTTAAGAACAGTTTCAGAATATAAGAACAGAATATTTTATAAATCTATATCTTAACTTCTTAATAATGTCCCCACAGGAGTACCACCAGTACTGCAGGAGCTACACCCTGAGGGAGACGCCCTGGTCGGACAAGATGGAGTTTGTGAACGGCTGGTACATCCTCATCATCGCCAGTGATACGCTGGTGATAACTGGCTCTGTTCTTAAGATTGAGATACAGACCAAGGTAAATGGTAGAAAATAAATAAATACATGAAAATAATAATAAGTAAAACATTTATACAAAAAAATTACATTCAAATAATAATAACAAAATCCTGCGACTGATTTTCCATACATCTTTTTTTGTAGGTCCTCACAAGCTACGACGTCTGCAGCATCTTCCTTGGAACAGGAACCATGTTTGTTTGGATTGGTGTTGTCCGCTACCTGGGATATTTCAGGAAGTACAATGTAAGTTGCGAAATTTTTAAAATTAAGATTAAGTGATATGAATTATTTACACTACCAGTCAAAAGTTTGGACAAAACCTCTCATTCTGTTTTTATTTTTACTACTTTCTACATTTTCTATACACAGAGAAGACATGACAAATATATAACGCAAGATATATGGAATTATGTGGGAAATATATGTGTATATATACATACACATTATTACATAAGAGATTTGGCCTGTAACATGTAGCAGTACATGCATATGTAAGGCTCATTGTACAAATTGTTTTCCAAATGAATTAATTAAATTAATAATTATTTATTAAATTTAAATTTAAAAAACACAGCAGAAAGACTTTGAACAAGGTTTACTCTTACCTATTTTAATATAATTTGGTCACGTTCGGCGGGCCGGATTAATAAGCCTAAAGGGCCGTGTGTGGCCCCTGGGCCGTAGTTTGCCCGTGTCTGCTTTAGCCTTACTTTAGCTTCATCTGGGTCAGATTTAGTCAAAACCTCATATTATGGGTCTTTAATGATTGAAGTTATTGAGTTTTTCACATGTTTTTTTTTCAGATTCTCATCTTGACTCTAAGAGCAGCTTTACCAAACGTGATCCGCTTCATCTGCTGCGCTGGGATAATCTACATCAGTTACTGTTTTTGTGGTTGGGTTGTCCTTGGTCCATATCATGAAAAGGTAAAACTTATTTCCAAAATAAGTTTTCAAATCATAAGGTGCACTTTGTAACTTTGTAACTTTTGTGGAGGGGGGTCCACCACCTGCTGGTCTCCATGGAGTTACTGCTGTGCCTGGAATGTTCCACACTGTGACATTAAACATATCAATTTTGCATTTATTCAATTACATATGTATCATTTGTAACTGAAACACCTTGAGAAACCTGCATTCTGACTGTAAACAGCGTCTGATTCACAGATCTGAGCTGTGGCCTCACGTTGGCCTCACGTTGGCCTCACGTTGGCCTCACGTTGGCCTCACGTTGGCCTCACTTTGGCCTCAGATCTGAGCTGTAACTTGTCCTGGTGTTTCTCTCCATGGACATAGCTCGTAGGTTGAACTAATTTTAGTAAAACACACTTTGATTTTTATAAACAGTTAAAACACGTTTTCCAAATTTGACAGCATATTAAGTTTAAAATTTTACTTCCTGGTTGAAACTCGTGACATCACATAACTGTTACCTAGCAACCACCGTGCACTGGGCTGAAACTCCATTAATGTAACATAAAATATTATCTGATAAATACAATTATAAGAAAACACCTTTATTTTCTTGAAATCATGTTTAAAGTTTCAGTATTTCTCATGTAAATTGTCCAGAACTTTTTTTTTTTAATTCTCCCAGTGTGATGTCATCAATGTGCGACTCTAAGTAAGAGCGCTGTACTTCTAGCACTTTTTCAACAGTTTCTTCAGCTTTTCTTTGCAAATTTCTTCTTATTTGGTGTAAAACTAAAATGATTAAGCAGAAATTAGAGAATCGTCAAAACCATACACAAAGCAATCACCACCTTGACCAGCAGGTGGCGGACAGTAGCTCAGTAGGTTGAGTGTTTGTCCACTGATCCGAAGGTTGGCGGTTCAAATCCCGCTCTCTACATAAAACATCATTGGTTGAGTGGTTAGATCCACTGACTCGAAGGTTGGCGGTGCAATTTCAGCCCTCACAGATGAATGCTGTCGTTGTGTCCTTGGGCAAGACACTTAACCCACCTACCCCAGCCCTTGGGACAGCGGGTGGAAATTAGCCTCTGGCTATAACCTGGCGTGTTTACATTCATGTCTGTCATGTCATGTCTGTTCATTAACATGCACTGTCCCAACCAAATAAACAAAATAATAATAATCCATCAAAAATGCAAAAAAAAAAAACCCAAAAAACATGTTCTCTCTCTTGTATCGTCAGTTCCGTACGCTGAACACAGCGTCGGAGTGCCTGTTCTCGCTGGTCAATGGAGACGACATGTTCCCCACGTTTAAAGACATGGGGCAGAAGAGCCAGCTGGTGTGGCTCTTCAGCAGAGTCTACCTCTACACCTTTGTGTCGCTCTTCATCTACATGGTCCTCAGCCTCTTCATCACCATCATCACAGACACATACGACACCATCAAGGTACAGTACACATTTACACTGTATTTTGTACATCTGTGGAATCCCCAAGTCGTCCAGGTCTGATTCATGGTAAAAGCTAAAAGTAAAATCTGTCAACTGGACAAAAAGTTGTAGGAGTGAAGCCGCTTCTTCAGTTCTGGTCAGATTACTGCTGGTCACTGCCTTATATCTGTCTGAAGGAGGCGCTAACAACACTGAAATGAAACCAAAATGAATGGAAAAGAAATGGTTTGAAAGGGGATTTGGAAAGAAAATCCTTCCTTGAACATGGGGAATGGGAATGGGGGCCTTAGACATCATCTTTCCCCCATATATAACTCCGTCCTCAGACCCAAAGCAAACAAAGGGAACAAAGAGAACAATATGGCTAGCCAGGATGCCGATACTAGTTGTATGAATATGAATAATAAGTATGTCTCAGGCACAGCGCACACTTAATGTAGCTAAATAGAACTAGCCCACAAACAAACTGAACAAAAGCCGTTTCCAGTTTCAGTGTCGTTCTCAGTGTCGCTCCGCCCTTCAGACAGATATAAGGCAGTGTCCAGCAGGAATCTGACCAGAACTGAAGAAGAGCTTTGGACGAGCAGCCAAACGTCTTCACTCCTACAACTTTTTGTCCAGTTGACAGATTTTACTATTGTATTTTGTAGTCGAAGGATCTCTGAGGCTCAGCAGTAGCTCCAACTTTGAAATCTGCTGCGGTTTTCAGAAGTTTTCCATTCACCATCACATCATCATGAAGTTTTGTTGTATACTGTGTGTTTTGTGTTTTTAACTTGTTCTGTACAGTGTTCTTGGGTGTTGTGTATCACCGATTAAGAAAATTTAATTAGAGAACGAAGTAAATACGTCACAATGGGCGTGTTAAGGTGGAGGTGAAAACGGGGTCGATCGGCAAAATGGCGTCTTGAAAATAAGCGATTAAAGATTTCGCAGACGTGAATCACTCCAAAAACAACTTCAAGAGAGTCAATGAGAAGGAAGCAACTTTAACATAGTGAAAAACTATGAAAAGTAAATTTTGCTTTAAAATAAATAAATCCTGAATTTACACAACAACGTAAATACTCTTTCAACTGATTCCACTGTAGTAGCAGGTAAAGCACAACTCAAATTGCTTGCTAAAGGCTAAATCAGATAATATCTTGTTTAATTTCTCCTTCTAAAATCGTGCAAATAAAGTTATGCCTGTTCTGTAATCTCTTTTTAGCAACAGCAGAATAAAGCTCCAACGTCGGACCTTCAAAAGTTTTTATCTGAGTGCAATGACTTACCAAACTCCGGCGTGTATCGACTTGAAGAGGATAAAAACTGCTTTGTGGACTGCTGCGCTGATCTAAGACAATGGTAAGGCGTCATTTTACCTTTCGTATTGTCATGTATTTATTTTTTTTTCAAGTTTGTTGGCAGGACTGATTAGTGTGGGTTTTATCTGGGTCCATTTACCAACTGATTTTACCGAAAGTTGTACATATTGGGCCTTTTTCAGATTAATATTTAGTTTTTGTGTTGAAAAATACATGAACGTATACTAAAAAAGCAACTTAACTACACCTTTTTCTCCCTTTCTAGGTTCAAAAACCCTCAGGAGCCTTTGGTGTCAGACCAGTGAGAGTTTGTTGTTGAAATCATTTGCACTGTTTAATAAACCCCATTACCTCAATATAATATGTACTGATCAAATTTATGTCATTTTCTCAAGTTAAAGCAGTACTAAGTAACATTTACCTTATTAACGCCTTTGTAAGTCTCTGTGATGGTTAAATGTGATGGGATTTACAAAGCAAGTACTGTAAATGTGTTTCTCTGTGATTACTATGTCTCCCTCTGCTGGCTCTAGGTGGAATAACAGGCTTGCAATATGGAGGACGCCTAAAGAGAGTTTCTATTGGGCTGTTTTAAAAAAAATTGGCAATGTTGTTAATGTTTTTGTATGTGATTATACTGCCTTATTTCAATAAAAAAGAAAAAAACCTGTATTTTCATGAGAGAGCTGCAGGGGGAGCTCTACTGCTGAAAGTTACTTAGTTATGCTTTAAATAATAGCGTTTCAATGGACTTCCACTCGTCAGTGCCATATAAAACAGAGTCGTGTCTATTTCCATGTCCGCCCTGGTTCCAGAAGTACATTTTCCATTAATTTTTCCCGTAAACTTCTCGAAAAACTCAAATATTAAGAGTTCAAAGATATCGCAGAAGCTAACCCAACTACGTGCTAACAAATATCCAGAGCGTGACTGTTTTAAGCCCAAAAAGCATAATTACAACACAAAATTCAGTGAAATGTTTTAATTACTCCGCAGTTTAAAAAGTTTCAGAAGCAGATTTTAAAGCAAATTATAGTTCTCATTCATTTTTTCCATCCGCTTTCCAAAAAAAATTACATTTGTGCCTCACTATATCGTGATTCACCTTTCGCGGTCTCACTTTTTTTGCAGATTTTTTTGTGCAGTTTTGCATGCTTTTTTTTTTTTTTTTTTTTAACAGTATATGAACGTGCATTGTGTTCTGCGTCCTGATTGGCTGAGGGACTGTAGACCATTGTGTTCTGCGTCCTGATTGGCTGAGGGACTGTAGACCATTGTGTTCTGCGTCCTGATTGGCTGAGGGACTGTAGACCATTGTGTTCTGTGTCCTGATTGGCTGAGGGACTGTAGACCATTGTGTTCTGCGTCCTGATTGGCTGAGGGACTGTAGACCATTGTCCATCAGTCTCCTCCGTGTCTCCTGTACAGTACAGAATGTGTCAGACAAATTTACATAAATGTTGGATCGCAGTGTGACTCTGAAGTGCTGTATGTTTGCAAGTTTTCTCCCCGACAAAACCCACAATGTCGATGAAATGTTCTGCACCGACAAAGGCACCGACGAAGGTCTGAACTTTGAGAGAGTTTAAACGAGAGAAATGTGAGGAAAATGTTAATGCCTGTGTGAGAAAAGTGTATAAAGTGTGTGGTGAGGGGTTTTACAGCCAAGAAACATATAGAATAATTGTAAAAAAATAAAGCTGATATTTTGCAGATTTTGCCTTTTGCGGGGTACTTTTAGAACGTAACCCTTGAGATAAACCATGGACCAATGTAATAGTAAAAGTTTAAAAAGTCAGGGATGATTAACTACGTGAAAACAAAACAGCAACGTTATTAAAAAGCCAAATCTTGAGTTTTAAACATGCTTTTTGGGCTTTTTGGGCACACCTGGTTAGCACGTAGCTGGCCGTTAGCCTCTCTTTGAACTCTTATTATTTTAATTTTTCAAAAAGTTTATGGGAAAAACAAATGGAAAATGCACCGGACCCGGCACCGTCTTTAAAGCGGCGGGACTGTTGTATATAAAATGCACGTGTCACTTAAAATGTTCACAACACTGTATGTATTTAAATAAATGAAATGTAAACAAATGAGTTTTATTTCTCCAAAATGTGGAGAAGTAATTCAATATAAAAAGCTAGAATAAACTCTTTTTAAAACAATCTTATGAAGAAAAATCCCATCATTGTTGAAGGCATTTACAAATATGATAAAGGTTTACACTGAGCAGTTTAAAAAGTCAATAGGCGGAGAGGGAGACGGGAAGACAGGGAGGTTTCCCACTGACTGTTATGAGATGAGTCATAGATTTCCAGTCAAAATGTAGCTTGTGTCACTCCTCCATTTGGACGATCCAGTGGAGTATAAGTATAAAGTGACTATAATTATAAAACTGAAACATCTTTGGTTTGGTTTGGCTCCTGGTGCTGGTTTTTGCTGTACGGCTCTGCACATCTCGTACCACCCACAGTCTCAGAGCCTGATTTCTGGACGAGGCAGACGACGACTGAACCAGAGCTACGAAAAGTCACCCATTCTCAGAGGAGACTATGTAAACAAATCAAAATAAATTCAAAAATCTCTGGATTGAAGTTGTTTTCCGCCATTTTCTTGCAGCGCAGTTGTTAAATCGTTTCCATTTCTGTCCGGTACATCCTGTTATGTTAGATCCAAAAATAGTGAGCAGTGTTTCTTCATATTTTATCCATATGGGGTCAATATGCTGGAGTCAGTCTGGCTTTGGTTGCGTGACAGCAGGGGGCGCCGTTACCCGCTGTTCTTCCATCCGGTTGGACTGTGAGCGCATAATCAGGCTGAAAAAGTCCTCATCTGGGACAGTGGGGCCCTTGTTCGTGGAGGAGGGGGCGGCACACCTCTGGTCATTCAGTCTGGAGCCCTGAACACAGAATAATCATCATTTTTCTCTTATAAATATGCACTTCAAGTTGTAGATACTAATGTTTGCGAAATTTAAGAAGCAGAAGTCTTTAAACTCTGACTGTACTTTAGACTAAACTTGTGCATAGTGTAGATGTAGAGCATGACGACCAAAATAGACAGTGAGACATGCGTGTTCCTCAAGTGAGTCATTAAAGGCTCCTTGTTACGCAATTTTAAACCTCAAGAGGGCAACACATATTTAAAGAAGTCTGTATAATCCCCGAGTCGTCCAGGTCTGATCCATAGAAAAACAAAATCCTGTCAACTGGACAAAAGTTTTTTTTTCGCTGCTCGTCCAAGTTCTTCAGTTCTGGACAGATTTTTGGTGGACTCCATTTTCTTCCTCTTATCCAGGGTTGGGTCGCAGTTTAAGCAGGGACTCCCAGACTTCCCTCACCCCAGACACGTCCTCCAGCTCCTCCGGTGAGACATAGTCCCTCCAGCGTGTGCTGGGTCTCCCCCGGGGCCTCCTCCCGGTGGGACATGCCCAGAACTCCTCCCTAGGGAGGCATCCAGGAGGCATCAGGAACAGATGCTACCTCAACTGGCTCCTCTTGACGTGTACTCAAAACCTTTTTGTCCAGCTGACAGAACTGATTTTTTCTTTTAATATTTACAGAAGACACAGAATGAATCAAATTAACTTTTTTCTGATTAAAAACAAAGGTTAAAACATCTGAAAAAAGTAATCCTGTCATCCCTCGACTAATTCTGCTCATTTCAGATCTTAAATTCACCAATAGAGGGCGACAGACTCCTAATCCAAGTATTGTGTGCGCCCCAAAAGAAGATAGATTTGGTATATATAGCTAGGGAAGATAAAACACAGATTTTAAAGCATGTGCATGTTTTTAAAGCCTTTTGAAGTGTATTTTCTGACCTGGCACTTGACGAGCATGTCGAAGAAGACCTCGTCGCTCTCTGGTTTGTCAGCGCTGGCCTCGAGCTGGTCGTACAGGGAGTGTGTGTGAGGGGGATCTGCACTCAACGTGGGGACTGAGGAGCAGAGCGAATCAGAACAGTAGATGTTATAATACTAAAATGTAAAAACTCTAATTAGATCCAAAGAGATAAAACCAGATGCGGCTTTTTTAAATTACTATAGGGAAATAAATACAATGCACCTGTCCATCCTGTCTCTTTTACCAACTGTAAATTCTTCTCATAATTGTGTTTTTTGTGGTTCAGTTTTAGAGCAAGACACATAATACATAAAAAGAACATATTTGGTATATTTTGCTTATATAGTCATATTCATAGACTGTATATATAAATGGATGTAGCTAACCTGCTAGCGCACTTCCAGCTTCATTAACTCTGGCTCCAGTTCACTTTCTATTGAAAAACCGTGTCTCTCTCTCTCTGTAACTGCTGCTGTCAGACTCGTCATTTTGGTCTTAAATTAACCCTCTACATGATCCTGGGTTTTTTTCACTATTTTGTCCTTGAATCAAGATATGAACATTAATAACCAACGAATCAGGCGCCTTCTTTCCCCGAGGTCGCTCCCACTAGCGTTAGCAACAGGCTTGATTGACAGCGTTGCCAAGCGCTCGCTCCCTGCTAAACCAGTGGTGCGAGCGAGAAGGGGCGTTACCATCAACAGTCTCGCTCCTGATTGGCTCTTTGGTTGCTATGATACTCGCAGTTAGAATTCCAACTGTGGAACTCGGCTCCAAATTCGCCGCTATAGCTGCTCTAGCCTCGATGAGCTTCATTTGGAGCTGAAGCTGTGGTTGACGTCACACTCACTCAGTTCACTTCTTTATACAGTCTGTGGTCCTACCCCTCTGTTATGTACAGTTTAATTTTATAGTATTGTATTGATGAGTAAGGTAAAATCCATGAATCTACTATTCTATGAGTTCTGAGATGTAATTATATCGATATCTGCCCAAATAAATCACTTTTTGATTCAAGATGTGGTATTGTAGCTAAAACCCAGAACATTCTTCCTGAAGACGTGAGACGAGCCTCAACTTTGACAATGTTTAAATCCAGGCTCAAACGGTTCTGTTTAGCTGCATGTGACTGAAAGTTTATGTTTATTCTGCACTTTTCTCCTTTAATCTTAATTTTATGATGATTATTTGTGTTTTGATGTGTTGTGATCTTTATGTCTTATTCTGTAAAACACTTTGAATTACTCTGTGTACAAATGGTGCTATACCACAGAGATGTTTGTGTCCTGAAGCCTCATCATGTGCTGGTTCTGGTTCTGTTGAGGCGTGCAGTGCTGAAGTCTCACCTTGTGCTGGGGCTGCTTCTGTTGAGGTGTGCAGTGAATGCAGCGGGTTGGAGGTGCTGAGCCGTAAGCCAGGAAAATGGCTGAGGCTGGCTCTTTGGTCGTCCAGGCGTCGGGCCTGGGAGCTGGCCAGCAGCTCCAGGAAATGACCAGGATCCTGAGAGGGGGCTTCGCGATCCAAAATAGCTGAAGATTTAACAAATAATTGATAAAACAGGTGCAATAGTACATCTAACCTCAGAAAAAGTCACATGAGCTAGGAAGTGGGAGCAGAGACCACAATAAACACGGGCAAAAAAAGATAACTACGCAGAGTATTGATCGATTTTTAAATGGTGTGAACACAGACCAAACACAAGGGGGCGCACTCACGTTTATTTTCTGCTACAGGTGGGGTGGAGGGGGAGGACTGGGCAGGGGGAGGGCTGTGGTCATCGAGGAGAGTGCACCTTTGGTCGTCCATTCTGCTGCCCTGGAAACGATACAGCAGGTCGAAGAAGCCGTCCTCGCCGATCGTGTCCCTCTGCAGCGAGACGAGGGGTAAAGAGAATAAAACACAACGTGGAGGGTTATTCAGGGGACAGAAAAAACAAATAAAAAACAAAGAAATGAGAAAACAGGACATGGAGGATCATTAAGGGGACAGAAAAAATAAAGGAATGAAAACCGAACAATGATTAGGTTCGTCGTATTCTGATGGGACTGTACATCTGGTGAATATTTGTCATAGTTTTGTCGAGTCAAGTTGCAGTTTGTGAAGAAAAAAACCCCAAAGAAAAACCCGAAACACTGAAAACTGCAGAAAGTCGTACCTAAACTTTCATCCAAAATACAAAATATTCATAAAAACGCTCATAAAAGATGTATATTATAATAATTTCCAAACTAGGGATAAAAAGGTAAGATTTACAGCATGTTCTTTAAGTCTCTTTACAGTTTTTAAAAGTAATTACAAAGGCAGTTGATAAGATATGTTAATCAGACTTGTTCTGTTGGGCTCAGTGGTTATAAACGTTTTTAATCACGTTGCATTTCTGTACGTCAGGCAAACTGTTGATTAAAGAGGCGTCTTTTTGAATGGAACCCCAAGAAATGTAAGAAATGTCTCGTCCTCAAGAGAAAACACGTGGTATCGTGGTTCTATGGGGCTATGTTAAAGATGTCGTGTCTGGAACAAAGATACGGGACTTTACTGAACTAAAGCCAAAGATACAGATGAGACTGAACCATTGATGAGGCGAAACATGGCGCGAAACTCCGTCCAGTCTCGATGTGCTTCATGAGACTAATGGAGCTGATATAGAGGCGGATTAAACACTGAGAACAACACAACACGTCTGATTAAAATGTCTGATTAACCGTCTTCTCTGTATATTGGACCAAGCAGAAAACTATGTACTTCAGAAGATTTTTAAACAGTTCAGACCTTTGTGATGACGGGCGAGTCCATCTCCGACGGCGGGTTCTCGCTCGTGATCTCCGCGTGACCTTTGGCGGGCGTTTTGTGGTTTTTCTGCTTTTTACTCTTTAACCGGTGAAAGAGGAACAGCTTCGTGGACGCTCTGATGGTGTTCGCTTTGGAAGGCTTTGAAAACACATCTTCGTCCTGGAAATTCAGAAACGAGAAGACGTCAACGTGGGATTTTAAGGAGGGGGTTAAAATAAAAGCGACGCACCAAAGAAAAGAGCTGTGGAAGATATGAACAGGTTACAACGGCGGAGGAAATACTCAGTTTTGTGAAGTAAAAGTACAGATACAGAGGTAAAAAGTTACTCAAGTAAAAGTTAAAATATCAGATGGAAAATCTACTTAATTAAAAGTATTTAAGTACCTGCTTAAAAATGTACTTTATGGGTGAAAGTTAAAGTGTTTCTTACAAGTTGTTCATTTTTTATGTTGTAAAAAAAATGAGAATTTTTTTTACTTTTTCTTATGAATTTTTTGTATTTTTTTTGTTTGGTGTTTGCTCAAAGCCAAAGCTAGAAGTTAAAAACAAAAAAGTAAAAGTACCGGTAAAAATAAGGTAGAAACACAGTAAAAATTACCCCTCAAAACATATGAAAAGTGCTTTTAGTTTTCAGTCCTGTTCAAAAATGTAGTGGAGTAGAAAGTACAGATGCTGCTCTCAGATGTAGTGAAGTAAAAGTATCCACTGTAAAATGTACTTGAGTAAATACAGATACCTCGAAATTCTACTTAAGTACAGGACTTTACTACTTGTACTGTGTTTTCTTCCACCTCTGCAGCTTAGACAGATTAAAGTACTGTATTTTCCGGATTATAAATTGCACTTTTTTATCTTTTCATAGTTTGGCTGAGGTGCGACTTGTACTCGGTGGAATATAAGTCGCATCTTTGTTACGGTCACACTGACAGCCGCATTTTTTTCTTCATTATTATGCATTTTTTGACTCCAGAGCGACTTATAGTCCAGAAAATACAGTATCTACTTTCTCCTTTCACGTTTTGAAAATCAGAGACCCCAACTTTAAAATTAAAAATCTAATTAAATGAAAACATACTGAGTGCACCGACGAATCCTCGGTTAAAGCTTTTTCCGGACTATGGCTGGAGTTTTCCAAGTTTTCCTTAATCTTTTCCGGAGTTTTTACGCCTTGAAGAGAGAAAAAAGCGATCATTCCCAGGTGAATTTTGAATGTTTGTACAATAAAAATACAGTTTAAACAAGCAGAATCTTGTAAAGAAAGAGTGAAGTGTCCACAAACCTGGGATGCTGGTGTAGTCGGGGCACAGAGGAGGTAGAGCGGAGCTGTTTGTGTTCGTGTTGTGGTAAATGTTTAATCGATTATTGGAATTCGACTTGAGGCCCACGACGAGCCGCAGGTCAGATAAGTTCATTTTGGCCGTCACCTCGCTGCTTTTGTCTCCAGTCTGCGAAAAGAAAGTACACGAGAGGCATTAGAGTCCAGTATATTCGAAATAAGTCAAATTGGCTGAGGGACTGTAGACCATTGTCCATCAGTCTCCTCCGTGTCTCCTGTACAGCACAGAATGTGTCAGACAAATTTACATAAATGTTGGATCAGTGTGACTCTGAAGTGCTGTATGTTGCAAGTTTTCTCCCCGACAAAACCCACAATGTCGATGAAACGTTCTGCACCGACAAAGGCACCGACGAAGGTTTGAACTTTGAGAGAGTTTAAACGAGAGAGAAATGTGAGAAAATGTTAATGCCTGTGTGAGAAAAGTGTATAAAGTGTGTGGTGAGGGGTTTTACAGACAAGAAACATATAGAATAATTGTAAAAAATAAAGCTGACGACTTAACAGATTTCGCTTATCGTGGGTTATTTTTAGAACGTGACCCCCACCATAAACCAGGGACCACTGTATTCATCTAAAACGACTTAATAAAAGAAACAAATCCGCTGATTTTGCGTTGGAAAACTGCGGTGTCCAATGGGAGCCGACGTCGCCGTGAACGTCATCACAACAAAGCGCTGTGTAGCTGCTGGCGCCCCCTATGGACAGCTAAACATCACACTAGCGAACAGCAGATTTTGAGAAATTTGCACCAGAATGACGACGCAACGAGTCCTACGAGTATCACCGATTACGAAAATAAACCGGAGAAGGAAGTGTGGACGTCACAGTGGAGGTGAAAACGGGAGTTGATTTGCAAAATGGCGTCTTGAAAATAAGTGATTAAAGATTACTCAAACACGCTCCGAAAACAACTTCAAGAGGGTAAATGAGGAAAAAAACACGGCTATAATATGGTTAAAATCTCTGAAAAGTCCATTTTGCATCATAGATCTGCTTTAAAGCTAAATTGTAAAGTCTGTGTGTCGATGTTGTTCCTGTAGTGTCCAGCAGATGGCGGTGTCTCCCCATCACAGTTGAGTGTTTGAGCACAGAGTTAGAGGTAAACATGTAAACAGTCACCTCTTTGGCGATTTCCAAGTGCTTCTCCGCAAAATACATGGCCTGTTCGTGATTCCCCAGAGCCGTGTGGGCATTTCCGAGACTCCAGTACGCTCTGCCTTCACCCACTCTGAAAATACACACAAGTACACACAAATACACACGGGAACTTCAGTCAAAACAGATACACACGACCAAGTATCGCACTGAAAATACACACGACCAAGTATCGCACTGAAAATACACACGACCAAGTATCGCGCTGAAAATACACACGACCAAGTATCGCACTGAAAATACACACGACCAAGTATCGCACTGAAAATACACACGACCAAGTATCGCACTGAAAATACACACGACGAAGTATCACACTGAAAGTACACACGACCAAGTATCACGCTGAAAATACACACGACCAAGTATCACACTGAAGATACACACGACCAAGTATCACGCTGAAAATACACACGACCAAGTATCGCGCTGAAAATACACACGACCAAGTATCGCACTGAAAATACACACGACCAAGTATCGCGCTGAAAATACACAAGACGAAGTATCGCGCTGAAAATACACACGACCAAGTATCGCACTGAAAATACACACGACCAAGTATCACGCTGAAAGTACACACGACCAAGTATCGCACTGAAAATACACACGACCAAGTATCGCGCTGAAAATACACACGACCAAGTATCGCGCTGAAAATACACACGACCAAGTATCACACTGAAAATACACACGACCAAGTATCACACACGACCAAGTATCACACTGAAGATACACACGACCAAGTATCACGCTGAAAATACACACGACCAAGTATCACACTGAAGATACACACGACCAAGTATCACGCTGAAAATACACACGACCAAGTATCGCGCTGAAGATACACACGACCAAGTATCGCGCTGAAAATACACACGACCAAGTATCGCGCTGAAAATACACACGACCAAGTATCGCGCTGAAAATACACACGACCAAGTATCGCGCTGAAAATACACACGACCAAGTATCGCGCTGAAAAATACACACGACCAAGTATCGCACTGAAAATACACACGACCAAGTATCGCACTGAAGATACACACGACCAAGTATCGCACTGAAAATACACACGACCAAGTATCACACACGACCAAGTATGACACTGAAAATACACACGACCAAGTATCGCACTGAAAATACACACGACCAAGTATCACACTGAAAATACACACGACCAAGTATCACGCTGAAAATACACACGACCAAGTATCGCGCTGAAAATACACACGACCGAGTATCGCGCTGAAAATACACACGACCGAGTATCGCGCTGAAAATACACACGACCAAGTATCGCACTGAAAATACAAACGACCAAGTATCGCACTGAAAATACACACGACCAAGTATCGCACTGAAAATACACACGACCAAGTATCGCACTGAAAATACACACGACCAAGTATCGCACTGAAATACACACGACCAAGTATCGCACTGAAAATACACACGACCAAGTATCGCACTGAAAATACACACGACCAAGTATCACAGTGAAAATACACACGACAAAGTATCGCACTGAAAATACACACGACAAAGTATCGCGCTGAAAATACAAACGACGAAGTATCGCGCTGAAAATACACACGACCAAGTATCACTCTGAAAATACACACAACGAAGTATCACACTGAAAATACACACAACGAAGTATCACACTGAAAATACACACGACCAAGTATCGCGCTGAAAATACGCACGACCAAGTATCACTCTGAAAATACACACGACCAAGTATCGCACTGAAAATACACAGAACCAAGTATCACACTGAAAGTACACACGACCAAGTATCACACTGAAGATAATACTGAAATCTGGTTATGGTGAAACAAAATATCTGGGAAGGTTTTGCAGAAGCAGCGGTTCTCAGACTTTGTACAGACATGTTTAAAAAAGACAAAGGTAGTAGTAGTGGTAGTATTGGTAGTAGCAGTTGCAGCAGTAGTAGTAGTAGTAGCAGTTGCAGCAGTAGGAGGTGTTAGTAGTAGTAACAGTATCAGTAGCAATACTAGTAGTAGTAATAGGTTATGTACATAAATGTATTCATTATGTGTAAAATAAACACAAAAAGATAAAAAAAAAAATTCAAACCAAACTGACTGAACTTAACCACTGGACTAAAAACCACCAGAAATCGCCCCTGCACCACAGTTTGAGAACCACTGCCACAGACAGAGTATAAAAGTACATAAAGTACACACATGAGTACTTCTAGGGAATGACAGTCATTAGTAAACACAATCTCCCCTTTCCTCCGTGGCCTTGTGTAACTCTGCTGTTTACTTAAGCCTCAGGGCGCTAACGGCTAACGACAGCCAAGCCCCGCCCCCTTTACTCCAGCATTAACTTCAAAGCCACGGGAGGAAGAGGAAGAGCAACAAACGCCACACGGGCCACGGTACAAACGCCACACGGGCCACGCTACAAACGCCACACGGGCCACGGTACAAACGCCACACGGGCCACGCTACAAACGCCACACGGGTCACGCTACAAACGCCACACGGGTCACGCTACAAACGCCACACGGGCCACGCTACAAACGCCACACGGGCCACGCTACAAACGCCACACGGGCCACGCTACAAACGCCACACGGGCCACGGCACAAACGCCACACGGGCCACGCTACAAACGCCACACGGGTCACGCTACAAACGCCACACGGGCCACGGTACAAACGCCACACGGGCCACGCTACAAACGCCACACGGGCCACGGTACAAACGCCACAAGGGCCACGGTACAAACGCCACACGGGCCTCGGCACAAACGCCACACGGGCCACGGCACAAACGCCACACGGGCCACGGCACAAACGCCACACGGGTCATGGTACAAACGCCACACGGGCCACGGCACAAACGCCACACGGGCCACGGCACAAACGCCACACGGGTCATGGTACAAACGCCACACGGGCCACGGTACAAACGCCACTCGGGCCTCGTTACCGGTCGTTCAGGTCCTGCGCGATGACCAGGTGCTTGAGGTGGTAGTCGATGGCTCGCTCGTAGTCGTGCAGCAGCGTGTACGTGTTTCCCAGACTGTAGCACGCCTGAGCCTCCACCGCTCTGTCCTTCAGGAGACGAGCCAACTGCAGCGTCCTCCTGCAAGTCAGAGACAACGAGACAGGGTCAGGGACAGAGACAGAGACCAGACGAGAGACAGAGACGTCAAGTCAACCAGATATTTAAAACAACTGCAGCGTCCTCCTGCAACAGAGACAACGAGACAGGGGTAGGGACAGAGACAAACGACAGAAGGGTAACACAACTTGCAGTGAGACAAAGTCAACAGAGGGGATATTTAAACCACAATTTGCAGGCCTCCTGCAAACAGAGTAAAACAGGGTTAGGGACGGGCCACTGAGACCAGAGCGTCAAGTAACAGTATATTTAAAACAACTGCAGTCCTCCTCCAGCGACGAGAGACAGAGGTAGAGAGACAGAGATAGAGGTAAAAGGACAGACGAGAGGCCAGAGAAAGAAAACAGGAGAGACAGAGAGACAGAACGGACACAGAGAGAGTGACAGAGGGAGGGAGGGAGGGACAAAGTCCTACACACGCTCTGTCTCTTCAGGTAAAGACTTTTAAAACAACTGCAGCCTCCTCCAGCAACAGAGACAACGAGACAGGGTCAGAGGACAGAGACAGAGGACAGACGCAGACAGTTTTTTTTGTAGCAGCCTGAGCCTGCGGTCTAGCCCCACAAAGCCACACCAGAGAGACAAAGACCACTGCAGCGTCCTCCAGCAGACAGAGAAAACGAGACCAGGGTTACAAACGCCAGGGAGACAAGAGACAAAGACAGACAGGAGACAGACACAGACGGGTTCACGCAGAGTCAACGCCAGATACAGAACACGCTGCAGCGTCCCAGAGCCACGCAGAGACAGAGAGACAGAGTCAGAGACGGGACAGGCACAAAGCCACACGAGAGAGACGGACAAACGCCAAACAAGTCCCACTTGCAGATAGCCAAAACAACTGCAGTGTCCTCCTGCCAAAGACAGAGAGACAGAGACAGAGAGGCACAGATGGACAGCAGACAAACTGAACTCGGAGCCTGTCACCAGACAGGAGACAGAGATAGGAGAAACAGACGTGCTTTAGACAGAGTCCAGAGCAGCTCCAGCGACGAGAGACAGAGACAGACTGTAGACGCCTGAAGCCTCCACAGAGAGACAGAGAGAGACAGGATCTAGAGTGGTAGAGCAGAGTCCCCCTGCAGAGAGACAGACAAGACAGGAGAGAGATTTACAACAGACAGAGAGAGGTGTCAGAGCGAAGAGAGAGACAGAGACAACAGAGGACAGAACAGAGACAGAGAGAGACAGACAGAGAGAGACGAGACAGAGAACCAGAGACAGAGCCAGCGTCCTCCTGAACAGACACGAGACAGGGAGGAGAGGAGAGAGAGACAGAGACGTCAAGTCTACAGAGATATTTAAAACAACTGCAGTGTCCTCCTGAACAGCGACAACGAGACAGAGACGAGAGAGAGAGAGAGAGAGAGGAGAGAGAGAGAGACAGAGAGAGAAGAGAGAGAGAGACAGAGAGGAGAGAGACGAGAGAGAGAGAAAGAGACAGAGAGAGAGCAGAGACAGAGGCAAGAGAGACCAGAGACAGAGACAGAGACAGTCCCTCGTCAGCAGAGAGAGAGACAGACAGAGAGAGAGAGACAGAGACAGAGAGACAGAGAGAGAGACAGAGAGAGACAGACAGAGAGGTAGACAGAGAGAGAGAGAGCCAGAAGAGAGAGGCAGAGAGAGACAGACAGAGAGAGACGACAGAGACAGAGAGAGACAGACCAGAGAGAGAGAGGAGAGAGAGAGAGAGAGAGAAGACAGAGAGACAGACAGAGACAGACAGAGAGACAGACAGAGACAGAGACAGAGAGACAGAGAGAGACAGACAGAGAAAGAGAGAGAAAGACAGAAAGAGAGGGTCAGAAACAGATGGAGACAGAAAGAGAGAGAAACAAAGGGTCAGAGACGGAGAGAGAGAGAGAGGGGAAAGAGAGAGAGGGTCAAGTCAATGAGATGTTTAAAACAACTGCAGCGTCCTCCTGAAACAAGAGAGACAAAGAGAGAGAGAGACAGACAAAGAGACAGACAGAGAGAGACGGAGAGAGGGTCAAAAGTTTATTTATATAGTATATTTAAAACAACAAGTAGTAGTAGTGGTGATAGTAGTAGTAGTAGTAGTAGTAGTAGTAGTAGTAGTAGTAGCAGTAGTAGTAGCAGTTATTCCTACAGCATATTTAACACATCAGTTATCAGTCGACCAAAGTGCTTCATATAAAAGTCAGTAAAAGTAAATGAACCCTTCGTTTTAATCACGGCTGATGGATTTAAACCCGTCTCTGTGTCTGTGACGGACGACACACTTTTTCCACTGTGTGTGTGCGAAGTTTACCTATAAAGAGATTAACTCAAAAACTCCCAGAATCCCTCAGCTGTTTGTTAATCATTGATACTGGAACATTTTAACCCCAGATCACATGACCGCATACGGCTCCTGTTTAATGTTTTATTTGCACTTGAGTACTTGTTTTTTCTGCTTGTATTTTATTTTAAACACGGGGCCCATGAAAAAGAGCCTAAGCGATATATACAGACAGATCTTAAAGGGGCTGTACTGGAGTTTTCCCCTTGTATTTGAGTAAAATGTGTCTTCACTCTGTCATGTCTCCCTTTACTTTAAATCTTTACTTGTTTTGTGATGGATTTCTTTGACCTGACCTTCGTAATACCATCTATTTTTACTCTTGGGTGTATTTATGTCCAGCGTCCTCCAGCAACTTAGTCTAGACTAAACTTGTACTTTTGTTTTGATGGTATAAATACACCGTCTGTTCATTTGTAGCTGAGGGCGAGACGACACTATTAACCACTCTGACGATTCTGCACAAGTGATTCAACAAACCAGACTTTTTGATTCAAGACAACTTCAATGAAGCACGATCGGTTGTGGAGTTACAGTAATGGAAAGTCCACAACTACGAGTCGATCGGCGGTGCTAGCATCCGACGCTATCGAGTTAAAATGTTCACATATTGTTTCACACAATCGCAAAATAAAAACCCCAGGATCATGTAGAGCAGGTTAATACAAAAACAAATTAAGACCAAAATGACGAGTCTGACGGCAGCAGTTACTGAGAGGGGACACAGTTTTTCAATGTAAAGTGAATTGGAGCCAGATTCGATCACGACCACGATCACTTCTTATCTGTGACGTGGCGGTTAGCATGTTAGCTCTGTCCATTTATATAACCAGTCTGTTCTTCTGATGCGATTCCAAAGCCCCATGTAGCTCCAGGTTGAACTTTAGTGAATGGTTTTGCTTGTTTTCAGATTCCATCATGTGAGAGCGTCTCAGGAGGTCGGGACATGAGTACTGTGGGTGTATATGGTATTTACTGCAAAATGTTTAAGTATTTCTGTATATAGCCAGATCCTGAGCCTTTTTACTGTATAAATCTAATAAGATCTTTGAACAGTAGAATTTATTTTTGCTGCTTTATCATGATACAAGTACATTTTACTTTCTTGCAATGAAGGGAGAAACTCTGCCTAATTTTGCAAGTTTTTTTCTGATTTTAAGGGCACTAATACATGTTTTTCATCTTTAATGAAATACAACTAGATATATGTATTTACAGACTAGTTATGAGTTCCTCTCTCAAACTGAAAACACTCTGTTCCACCTTGTGATGTCATCAAGTGGTAATACAGGAAGTGCTCCACTGTGTTTTTAAACTCCACACACCTTCACTAGAATCATTTGGATCATTTCAGCTGTGGAATTGCCAAATCTCTGCTAGGGACGGGATGATAAACAATAATATTGTTTATTGTGGTACAAATGGGGTATCGTGTGGGTTTTGTTGGGGAGAAAACTTGCAAACATACAGCACTTCAGAGTCACACTGCGATCCAACATTTATGTAAATTTGTCTGAACAATAGATGGTCAATGGTCTACAGTCCCTCAGCCAATCAGGACGCAGAACACAATGGTCTACAGTCCCTTAGCCAATCAGGACGCAGAACACAATGGTCTACAGTCCCTTAGCCAATCAGGACGCAGAACACAATGGTCTACAGTCCCTCAGCCAATCAGGATGCAGAACGCAATGGTCTACAGTCCCTCAGCCAATCAGGACGCAGAACGCAATGGTCTACAGTCCCTCAGCCAATCAGGACGCAGAACACAATGGTCTACAGTGCTTTAGCCAATCAGGACACAGAACACAATGGTCTACAGTCCCTCAGCCAGCCAATCAGGACGCAGAACACAATGGTCTACAGTCCCTCAGCCAATCAGGACGCAGAACACAATGGTCTACAGTCCCTCAGCCAATCAGGACGCAGAACACAATGGTCTACAGTCCCTCAGCCAATCAGGACGCAGAACACAATGGTCTACAGTCCCTCAGCCAATCAGGACGCAGAACACAATGGTCTACAGTCCCTCAGCCAATCAGGACGCAGAACACAATGGTCTACAGTCCCTCAGCCAATCAGGACGCAGAACACAATGGTCTACAGTCCCTCAGCCAATCAGGACGCAGAACACAATGGTCTACAGTCCCTCAGCCAATCAGGACGCAGAACACAATGGTCTACAGTCCCTCAGCCAATCAGGACGCAGAACACAATGGTCTACAGTCCCTCAGCCAATCAGGACGCAGAACACAATGGTCTACAGTCCTCAGCCAATCAGGACGCAGAGAACACAATGGTCTACAGTGCTTTAGCCAATCAGGACGCAGAACACAATGCACGTTCATACGATGTACAAAAAGCATGAAAAATTGCAAAAAAAAAATCCACGATATAGTGAAGGACAACTGTAGTACAAATGAAACTGTGTGTATAAGTGTAAAAAATGAGTCAAATTCACTAGAAACACTTGTCTTGGTTTGTCTCTGTTTATCCTTGAAGCCTGATCTCGTATCCTTACTTGTAATGACTAGCTGCCACGTCAAACTGGTTGAGAAATATGTGAGCGTTGCCAAGATTACAGTGAGCTCGTCTCTCCGCGGATCTGTCTCCAAACTCCTTCGCAATCAGCAAACGCTAGAAAAAAATAAAATAATAAGAAAAGCAGTCAGGGTTAATCGCAAAATCTTCCCGTTTGGGTCGAGGTTTGGGGATTTCGTCGGTCACTTACCTTCTCATGCGCTGCGACGGCTGATTTGAAGTCTCCGAGGAGATAGTACGTGTTGCCTAGGTTACCGTACGTCCGACCCTGGGCTGGTCGATCGCCCAATTCCTTCACCATGGATAAATTCGCTCTGCGTTTGAAGAGCGGAAACGGGAATGAAATCAGGAAATATATATTTTTAAAAGGTATCTGTTTATTTTGAAAATCTTTTTGGATCAATCTTTAATTTGAAAATGAGTTAACGCAAATTTTTATGAAGTGTAAAATGATTTCCCTTCATTTTACGCCATTTTCTGACCTGTTCTAATGTTTCCTTGACACAAACAGACCTGGAGTTGTGTTTTTTTGTTTCATTCACACAAACAAACCTGCAGATTTACGCTGAGTTCTTCTCTCAAACAGAAAACACTCTGTTCCACCTTGTGATGTCATGTCAATACAGGAAGTGCTCCACTGTGTTTTTAAACTCCACACGCCTTCACTAGAATCATTTAGATGATTTCAGCCTCGGAATTTCGCATTTCTACTGAACAAAAGGTAAAAAGGAAGCTGCTAACTTGAAAACTAGCACTTCATGACATCACAAGGTGGAACAGAGCGTTTTGAGCTTTGGTGATGCACAGACTAATAATAAAGTGTTACTCAAACATGTGTGAATGAAACAAAACACAACTCCAGGTCTGTTTTTGAGGAGGTAACAGCATTAGAACATGACTTAAACCTCACAAGAGTCAATTTTGTGTAATATAGGACCTTTAATAACGATTGTGTACTTTACTTTTTTGGGTAACTTTCTATTTAGATGGAAAAGGCGACGCTACATGTTAGAACATCTTTAGATTAATTGAGAAACTCTTTATAGACTGACATTAAAATGTGCATCATGTTACTTTCTGGAGGTGACACTTCATCTGCACGATCCTATGGTTATTGAAAGTTAAAACCATACTTAGGAACATTCTCCATTGAGATAAATCATCTTCTGCAATACTATGGAATATTAGAGCCAAAGGAACAACAATTCCATGGAAACAGCATGAGTAGACTTTAATCTGAGATTTATTTCAACACAATCTGACTGGAGAGAGCTGATTTGTGTTGTTAAATGAGTCCCTCTCCAATAACATTACAGTCACAAGCTAGTTAGCATTAGCATTAGCCTTAGAAATCAGTTTTTTAATTAGTCCCTGTCACTTTTCTGTGTAAAATCAAACTCCTAAACAGGTCCACGAACGCTCGGATTGATCACACACTCCTGAAAATGTGCTGTTTGAATCCATTTTGTGTTTTTTTCTTGGAGTTTTCAGACAATCTTAAAACATTGCTGGCCGTGTTTGCTAACGTGTGCATCGTGTTTCCATGGAAACTGCTGAACATGAAGAACACCCCCATCGTGAAGTATTTGTCAGTCATAATAACAAATCTATCAATGTCTGTGTAATCCCTCAGTCATCCAGGTCTGATCCATAATAAAAGCCAAGTTCTGGTCAGATTAAGGCGGCGTCCACCAGTAATCTGACCAGAACCGTGTAACTTTTGCCTTTTACTATCCATCAATGTGATTAGTGCATGAAATCAGAGTGTATAAAACTCACTCGTAGTACTGCGCCGCCTTCCTCAGAGCCACACGCGCCTCCTCCGGAAACTCGCCCGGCTCCGCTCCACTCCAGCAGATGCTCTTTCCCTTGGCATGGTACACATTCCCAAAATTATACAGCGCCCGAGCCTGGCCAACCTACGGCACGCACAGCAGACGGAAACCACGGTGACCAGTGTGGTAATTATACGCTTAAAATACATTGACAGCAGACTTGTTTTCTTGTGGCCTGGCTAACTATTTCTAATGTTGGTGCATCTGTTCATAACCAACTCCATGTAACCGAAATGTGGTTTTGGAGCACGATGTCAGCATGGGACTGAAAACGCATTCACCTACAAACAGAAAGAGTTTAAGGGTTTATTGTAACGTACCTTGTCGTACATGGCTCTGGTAATGTCCAAATGTCGTTGGCAACACACCACAGCTTCATCGTACCGCCCTAGAAGCTTCAAAGTGTTCCCAAGGTTACCGCTGGCTTTGGCTTCACCGAGTTCATCCCCAATTGTCCTGAAAAATAACGCAAACAGAACAAGGATAATGGAAAAAATGGAAACAATATGCGTCTTTATCATAGACTGTTTATATAAATGGACATAGCTAACCCGCTAGTAGCCACGTTCCAAATACGAAATGAGCATGGGCACGTTTCCAGCTACATCGACTCTGGCTCCAGTTCACTTTCTATTGAAAAATGGGCCTCTCTCTCTGTAACTGCTGCTGTCAGACTCGTCATTTTGGTCTTAAATGTTCGTATTAACCCTCTACATGATCCTGGGGTTTTTATTTCACTATTGTGTCTGTAAATCAAGATATGAACATTAATAACAGACGAATCAGGCGCCTTCGTTCCCCAAAGTCGCTGCCGCTAGCGTTAGTAGCATTAATTAAATCTGTAGATTAGCTGCCAACCTCTGAGCCGTAGTCGCCGTTCCTGCGTTGACTGCTTGCTAGCATAGTTGCCGTGCTTCGTAGCAAAGTGACGGCTGATATTGGACTCTTTGAAAACCGCCGCATTAAACACTCGGCACTCACTATCCACTTTTCTTTTCTTTGATAAGCAAATTTTTGCAGAAGGGCTGATAAGAGAATAAGAGTAATACACGCAGACAAGGTTGATGTAGCTAAAGTGCGCCATCTTTTGGGGAAACGTTTGCATTACAAGGGAAAGATAAACTGAACAAGGTTTACCCTCACCTATTTTAATATAATTTGGTCACGTTCGGGCCGGATTAATAAACCCAATGGGCCGTGTGTGGCTCTTGGGCCGTAGTTTGCCCATGTCTGGTCTTTATCCTGGAAGTGTAATAAAATCTGGAAGTAGAAAGAGTAAAAGCTGCTAGAGCGGAGCAGGGCTATAGGCTAAATCTTGCAAAGCTAACTTTTTAGACACTACTTTTAAATGTTCATGCTGTGAAAATAAAGCAGAATCCCAACAAAATCGGCCCGTTGGGAAAACTGGATGCCCTGTCAGAACATGGTCAGTTTGAATTCCCCCCAAAAATGCACTGCGCTCTCCGTCCCAGGTCAGAGGGGGCGTGTCTTCGTACCTGGTGAGAGTGAGGTCGTGGCGGTGATATTCTAGAGCCTTGTTGTATTCCTGAAGGTGAAAGTAAGCGTTTCCCAGCTGACTGTAGATGGCACTGAGGATCTGAAGGTCCTCTGTTCCCACTTCAATGGCAGATTCAAAGAACGACACTCCGGCTCTGTAGTCTCCGGATTTACACAGACGCTCTCCCTCTAGAGCCAGGTCCAGGCAAGAGGTCTCCATTCTGCAGAACAATTATACTATTATAAGCAAAAATAGTAGAGTGTGTATGAATTGACAACCCAAAAGTAAGCACTGGTAAAGGCAGATGGCACAGCGGCTGCTCCTGATTCAGTCTGTCTGTGTGGAGTTTAAATGTTCTCTCTGTGTCTGGGTGGGTTTTGCTGGGGACTCTGGTTTCACCCATCACCCAGGAGTTCAAAATTCAAACTTTTACAGCTGGATTTTCATCATAAAACAGAAAAAATAACCAAGCATTTCCCACTGGTGCCAAGAAAATGAAAATTTTTCAGGTCAATATTTATCGTGGGACTTTCTACCATGTATATGAATGAATGAATGGATCTATTTCATTGTTGTGTCTTGCCGATGGACTCATTTAAACAAACTCATCTGCAGTTTCTTCCAGGTTGTACAGAGAAATGAAGCCAATTTACAAACTGCTCCGGGGTCCGTGGATTATGGATTTGCGTACGAACTGAATTTGCGTTAGTTGAACCGAACTAAATCCTAAAAAAGGAATGAACGGAACTCTTACACAAAGTCACACAACTTTAAACAAGGAAAAAGGAATGGACTGAACTGAATATTTGACCAGGAACTGCATTTCTTTCATATCTCTGCTTTAAAAAACTTTAATGTGTTCAGTTTAATTTGATTAAATAGTCACTTTATGTTTTGACTTTTCCCAAATACATCTTATTTTACTTCAATCCAATCTGTTTTGTGTGTCATTCATGCGCAAGCTCCCTAAATTCTTCATAAAACGGACAATGCAAAAAAAAAAAAAACGAGCTTCACTTTCCACTTCTCCATCTCACACAAACCACAAAGTCGTTCTTTTTCAGGGGCTTGAGAAAACCTCCTCGTTTCTGCATCCAGGAGAAGGATCCTGTCGCAGCTTTGCCTCGGTGAGCTTTGATTCCTGCTCAAATTTGCTCTGACATAAAATTACGTCTTAAAGTATCTTATTTGAATACATGCTCACAACTTGGGTTTAGCCAAGATCCCATTCAGCCACTGCTCTTCATATTTAGACACCAGTTTTGCTCTTATTCCATTGACGCTGCTCGGCGAATTGTTATGGAATACAAACTGAAGTATAACTCGATATAGTAATTATCATGACAGGCCAACCCAAAGCACACCCAACAGGTAAAAGTCCAAATATTGAGCCGATATTTGGACTTTTTAGAGTATTGGATCAGCCTTAAATCTCCAGCACAGGCCGATATTTTGTTTTGGTCGATCTGCTGCCTAAAAAATCCACACAAAGCTTCATATTAACACTTAAATATGGAAAAAAAAGCTGCACAAACGTGACCACACAGCTCTCTTATGGTCTTGTGGTTAAAAAATGGGCTGTGGATGAGTTTGTAGTTCATTTAAATGGCATAACTGGGGGAAAATAATCAAAATTGGTCCTAGATATCAGCCTTAAAGTATCAAACATGGAACTGCTAGAATCTATGAGTTTTATTTGAAGCTGTAGGTGACGTCACGCTCACTTAGTCCACTTCTTTACACAGTCTGTGGTCTTTATCGTGGAAGAGTAATAAAATCTGGAAGCAGAATCCAAGATGGCGCCCAAAATAATTGTCTCTTCTGCATTACTTCCACCGTGTGACGTCAGAATCAGAGCGATAGCTGCTGGAGCGGAGCTAGCGCAGGCTCAAAGCAAGGCTAGGCTAAATCTTACAAAGCTAACTTTTTGATTTTTTGAGGATTTTTACATTTTTTTAACGTTCATGTTGTGAAAATACAGACGAATTCCAAAAAATGGGCTGTGGGTGAGTCTGAAGAACATTTAAAATACATAATTTTGGGAAAATAATCCAAATTGGTCCCAAAATATCGGCAGATCAGAACAGCCATTGGTTCCTCTGGATTATTAACAATCCTTATCGTCATCGGCCATGAAAAAAAACATATCGGTCGATGTCGAATAGCTACAATCCTCCGAATGAAACTGGTCCTGATCAAACCGAGCAACAACGTCATGGAGATGTTTCCCCATCGGTTTTGAAGAACGGGTCGAATGCAGAGGACACATCTCTACGGGGTCAATACAGTATCTTAACCTTAAGACGAAGGCCGACCTGGAAAAAAACCGTGACGAGCCATTTACCGTCCCAGCAGGGGGCAGGTCAAACTGTGCTATCTTTAGTGCGTGGAGTGGATTAAACTACGGACTAAACTGCTCCGCTTGGCTAAACGATCGGGCCGTATTTAAACAGACGAGCAGGTTCCGTAGTGGCTGTTGCCTGGTAACAATCTGGTAATTTATACTTTGATTACTGCATCCAACCTCCACATTATCCAAGTTTAGAGATCATTCAGAAGATACAAAACATAATTGAGAAGTGAGTAATCCCAGATGCAGCGATAAAGATAAATGTGAACTAACTTGTAACATTTCCCTGGAGATTTGCCTGGAATGTTCCTCAGTGCGGCATTAAACATGTTCATCTTTCTTGCATTTGTTAAAGGTTAAAGGTGTATGACACAAAACCGTTTCTTTTTGAGCTCTAAATCATGTCCTAATGCTGTTTCCTCCTCAAAAACAGACCTGGAGATGCGTTTTGTTTCATTCACACATGTTTGAGTAACACTTTATTATTAGTCTGAACATCTCCAAAGCTCAAAATGCTCTGTTCCACCTTGTGATGTCATGAAGTGGTAGTTTACAAGTTAACAGCTCCTTTTACCTTTACTTCTGTAGAAATTGGCAATTCCAAAGCTGAAATGATCCAAATGATTCTAGTGAAGGTGCGTGGAGTTTAAAAACACAGTGGAGCACTTCCTGGATTACCACATGATGACATCACAAGGTGGAACAGAGTGTTTTCTTTGTGTTTTTTTGTTTCATTCACACATGTTTAACACACAGCTCCAGGTCTGTTTGTGATGAGGAAACAACATTAGAACATACATCATAAATTACAGTTTTTCGTTTAAAAACACTGCCTCGCCTCTCCCCAGATCTGACCTGTGACTTGGCCTGCCCTCTCTCCACGGACATAACACTGTGCTATACTGTGGAAAAATCCCGGCACTAAAACGCACAGAAATAAAACTTCTCAAACTGAAAACTCACTTTACAAACAAAAATGTGGGACCAAAAAAACAGTTAAAACCCCACAAATAAACCTCAGCATTTCCTGCACTGAGGCCTGGAATCCCGAAATTCCAAAATTAGTCAGGAATGAAAATGTGTGTTGTGCATTTAAGCGTGAACACAGGGTTAACTCTGTGTGACAGTGGAGAACCTCGTACCAACGACACGTCGAAGGAGACGTCCGACCAGTTAAAAATATTAAAATAAAGGAAAAAACACATCTGTTCTATTATGTCATGACAATAATGGAACATTGACCATTTTAAAGTATAAACATAGTAATACGGCTGCTAAATGTTATGTCTTGTAGCTCAAAATGTGCCATTCCACCTTGTGATGTCATCATGTGGTAATACAGGAAGTGCTCCACTGCGTTTTTAAACTCCACACACCTGCACTGTGGTTCTGATGTTCTAATGTTGTTTTATATATATTTTCTACCTCTAATTTATCTAATTTTACCCTAATTTTACCTCTAATTTATCTATATTTTCTACCTTTATTCTATCTTTAAGCATAACTTTTTTTAACTGCTCTTATTTGTACTTATTCGTGTTTTATGTTGCACTTTATCGCCAAAGAAAGTCCCTAGTTTGTGTTTTGTGTGTTCACCGACAATGGCAATAAAAGTCACTAGAATCATTTGGATCATTTCAGTCGATCTCTACTGAACTAAAGGTAAAAGGAAAACTATCACTTCATGACATCACGAGGTGGAACAGAGCATTTTGAGCTTTGGACACGCAGACAGACTATATTTCTTGTAGTTAGGCCTGTCACGATAACACATTTTGAAGTTGGATAAGTGAATATAGACGATAAATGACAAAACCGAAACAAATTTATGGCACTGACGCAAAAACTCAAGAGCTATAAAAGTATAAATCTGTAATATTGTTAATAAACAGCAGAATGAAATACTTTAGTGCTTAGTTTGCATCTGTAATGAGTCCGACAAGTTATTAATTCAAACTTTTACGCAGGGGCGGCACCAGATATTTTTGTTTGGGGGAGTTATGGGGGGCCCCAAGTTCTTCAATGGGGGGCGCTCACGTAACATGTTAGTTTAGAGTCTTCTCCTCTTCTTCCTCTGTCATGTTTGCTTTGCAGTTTTAAAACAAATTTCAAAGTAGTTCGCTCCTGTAATGATTTATAAAAAACTACAGAGGAGCACTGGATATTCTAGGGGAGGCTAGGGCCCCTCGAGCCCCCCTCCTGGCGCTGCCCCTGCTTTTCTAACTTAAATCCTAAAAAATCATCAAAAATAAAAAAAAAATCCTAGTAAAGAAAATGCACATGTACAGTATAAATTATAGACACAAGTTGACTACATAAGGGGTGCATTCTGTTACTTATTCTGTTAGATTGTACATTTAAAATACTTTGAGATAATTCTACTTTAGGATTTGGTTTCAATATTATCGTTCATCGTCGGTATTACTTCAAAATGTGACAGGCCTATTTGTACTTTTACATACAAGGAGGGTAAGTACAGAGAAAACAAAATAACAGCATTCGACTTATGCCTTCAAAATAAAACACAAAGGAAGTATTTCATTATGTAAGAAACAGAAGTAAACCTAGATACCAGAACATGTGCCAACCTTGGAGTGACCCTCACAGTCACGTCTTGTCCCATTTGGGCCTCTCACGAGCACTTCCTCTGTCCACTGCCTTTAAACTGCACTAATAAGAGCTGAGGAGGAGGGGCGCTCTGTCCCGTCATTACACAGGGGGTCCAGGGACTTTCTGTACCAGATCTAGCCCAAATAACTTAACTCTGTCTGAGTTTAAATACACGACACACACGCCGCCAGCGCCGCGGTCCGTACCTGTTCCTTCTCCTCATCCGGATGCACTGGAGGCACTTGGACAGGTACACAGACATTTTGAGTTTGTTGATGATTCTCTGGAGTAAACAGAGCTCCTTTAACGTGTCAAACTTCACCCTGCGCTCCCTCCTGTACATACACATAACGCAGCGCCACACACAGCCCAAATCTGACAGAAGAAAACGCCGCCTCCTCTCGCCTCCAACCTGCTCGACCGACGGCAACAGCAAAACAAAGGCTTAATCCGCTCGGCCGACCTCGTCCTGAGCAGCAGTGTCCAGGACACTTGTTCAGATGAATGTGGGTTTAATCCAAGAGGTTACCGAGCAGAAACTGAGGAAAGTGACACAGACGAGTGTTCGAGCCCCTTGTTTAGCCTTTAGCTGCACTTCTGTCCTGAGCCCAGGTCTAAGCCTCCTGATGGTGTGTCAATTCCAATTAGTCCAGGCCTCAGTGATAATTATAGCCACTTTAAGTGGCTCCCGTGAACTCTAAAGCCTTTTGCTTAACACTCCATGAAATAATCATTTAGAACCAGGCAGGGCGGCGACCTCTGTTCAACCTGAACGGACATTCAGTGACATTTTTTTCATTTGTAACTATTCTGCTTGTAATTTATACAGTTATAATCCGATAAACAGAGACAGCTCCGGTTGAATATTTGGCCTTTGTGTAATTACTAATTACGTTTAGTGGCTGATCCAGGCAAATCCACTTCTCTGACATTAACTAAGAGTGGACTGGTCCCAGGTGCCCTCTGGATGAATGAGACCCTGGCACAGGTCACATGACTTTAAATCTGCCCCTCTGCTCCACAAATCCCACTCCACAGACGAGAGATTAGTCAAACCAGGTACTCCAAGAGGGAAGAGAAGAGCATTTACGATCTCCCTGGAATGTCCCACACTGTTTGTCTCACACTCTTCACACACACCTGTTGTCTGCCTCCAGCCTGAAACAACAGCACAGCGTTTACTTTAGTGTCTCTCTGAACTCCGTGCAGATTGAGTGAGGGCTGTCGCTGTGGCTCTGAGGACTTTCACTGACTTGACACGGCTTGTACATAACGCCTCATGTTACAGTGAAGCAATCTGCCACATAATAACAGCATCTGGCAACCTGCAATCAGGCCTGATCCTCACCAGTGTTTGGTTCTGATGTGAAATATTTACTCGGGGCCTTAGACGTCCTGCACGGCACCATTAACCACGGGACAATACGGCTTCAGATTACTGTCAGAACGAGCTACGGCCGATCATTTACAGACACTTTAAAATACTACACTACAGTTTCTCTGATCTGTGTTTTAATGTTTCCTCGTCACAAACAGACCTGGAGTCGTGTTTTGTTTCATTCACACATGTTTAACACACAAACCCTGCAGATTTAGGCCGAGTTCTTCTCTGTTCCACTTTGTGATGTCATGAGGTAATACAGGAAGTGCTCCACTGTGTTTTTAAACTCCATACACCTTACCCGAAATTGCCAATTTCTACAGAACTAAAGGTAAAACGTATCTGTTAGCTTGAAAACTACAGCTTCATGACATCACAAGGTGGCACAGAGCGTTATGAGCTTTGGAGATGTTACTGACTAATAATAAAAGGATTGCTCAAACACGTGTGAGTCAAACACAACAACTCCAGGTACGTTTTGGATGAGGAAACAACATTCTCACATGGCTTAAAGAGCACAAGAGTTCATTTTGCGAAATATAAGACCTTTAAATGCTCACATATGAGGAAGCACTCACAGAAACAGCAAAGAGGAAGGAGACAGTCCCATATTATCCTAAAGTTAAGTAACTACTGCTCTTTAAGATGAACAAGTTAGTCATGTCTGTCAGAAAGATTTAAAAAAGGAAGAAAAGACATTTACGAATTCAGCAAATGTGCAGAAATAATAAGAAGGAGTTGACTTCCTGACAGTGTTTGCTTTTACATGAAGTATCCAGCCCGAGTCCACAGTGTCTGCAGACTCCCATTTCACTAGAACACTGGGAGGACTGTGCTCAACATGAGGCGAAAAAACCATAGAGCGAGAATAAATGGACAGAGCTAATCTGCTAACCGCTACGTTCTAAATAAGAAGTGAACATGGGCGAGATTCTGTCTCCATCGACTCACCATGAAAAACTGTAGGCCCCCCTCTCCGACATGAACCATCTCACACTCTGAGGCCTAAAGCAGGACTAAAGCAGGACTAAACTGGGACTAAAGCAGGACTAAACTGGGAATAAAGCAGGACTAAACTGGGACTAAAGCAGGACTAAACTGGGACTAAAGCAGGACTAAACTGGAATAAAGCAGGACTAAATTGGGACTAAAGCGGGACTAAAGCGGGACTAAAGCGGGACCAAATCGGGACTAAACCAGGACCAAAGCGGGACTAAAATGGGTCTAAAGCGGGTCTAAAGCGGGTCTAAAACTAGGACTAAACCAGGACTAAACCGGGACTAAACTGGGACTAAACCAGGACTAAACCAGGATCAAAGCAGGACTAAAGCAGGACTAAACCAGGACTAAACTGGACTAAAGCGGGTCTAAACTAGGACTAAATCTGGAGTAAACATGGACTAAACATGGACTGAACCGGGAAATAAACCAGGACTAACCTGAACCGAACGGGGTCTAAACCAGGACTAAACCAGGACGAAACCAGGACTAAACATGTTGAATCAGTGTTTCAGTTTTGTTTAAATTTAAATCTGTTTAGTTTAAATCTGTCTCACTTCCTGAAGATGTGAGACAAGCCTCGACTTTGACAATGTTTAAATCCAAACTCAAACGGTTCTGTTTAGCTGCATGTGACTAAAAGAGTTTTATTCTGCACTTTTCTCCTTTAATGTTCATTTTATGATGATTATTTATGTTTTGATGTGTTGTATTGCGACTTTAATATCTTTTTTATTCTGTAAAGCTCTTTGAATTACTCTGTGTATAAATTGTGCTGTACAAATAAAGTTGCCCTGCCTCTCTCTCTGCACCTGCTGCTGTCAGACTCGTCATTTTGGTCTTAATAGTGAAATAAAAACCCCAGGATCATGTAGAGGGTTAATACGAACATTTGTGTCAGTAAATCGAGATATGAACATTAATAACAGACAAATCAGGCGCCTTCTTTCTCTCTGGGGTCGCTCCTGTTCGCATTAGCAACAGGTTTGATTGACAGCGTTGCTAAGCGTCGATTCTGTGCTAAACCAGAGGTGTGGGCGGCAAGGGGCGTTATCTTCAACAGCCTCGCTCCTGATTGGCTCTTTGGTTGCTATGATACTGGCGGTCAGAATGCCAAATATGCAACTCTGCTCCAAATTCACCTCTATAACTGCTTTAGCCTCGATGAGCTTCATACGTCACACTCACTTAATCGAACCAAAAACATTCAAATGAACCAACTGCATCTTTCCAAATCCAGGTATCTCCAAACATCGCGAGCCTACCTGCGTCTTATCCGCAGTAAAAGCTCTCGGTCCAAAGCGCAGTGCAGCAGAACGATCCCAAACATGACGCCTCAGTCTCCAGAACCGGGACCACAGACACAGAGTCACCTGCCCCAGCCCAGGGACCGCCAACATTTTCCCATACCCGTGAACTTTCCCATCCCTCTGCTGCGTTATCAGGAAACACTGAGCAAAGCCATGCCTGGGCTGTGAATAACAATGAAAGAATCCAGGCGTTATGCTATCCGCCGCTCTTATCTGTGAAACTGGAGTGGAGGGAGCGCGTAATCATGGGAGCTCAGTATCATGTGTGCACAAGAGGCATCGCATCGTCAGGAGCGGGCGAGGTGACAGGAGAGAGCCGTTTATGGGCCTGTCATGAGAATCACCGAGTCAACTTACGGTTCAATACAGAACACATGGAACCAGTGGAAAAATTTTGTTTTTTTCCATTTTACGATGAGATTAGAGCTTTTGAGATTTGCATTATGAACGTCTATGACTCATTATATTTAACAAAATAACTACTTTAAGTTATTTATTTCTTGCTGCTCATATTTTTAACAATATAGCCCATTTAGAGTCGTTTTTGTGGGATGATTCTGCGTTAACAGTTTAGTTTCAATATTATCGTTTATTGTCAGTTTACTCCAGCAGTGTTATCGTTACAGACGTAGACATTTCAGCAGTTTCAAAATTAAAACGCTTCAAAATAATATAGACAACTGTGAGCAAAGAATGTAAGTAATGTATATATGAAGGTAAAAGGAGCTGTTAACTTGAAAACTACCACAAGATGAGATCATAAGGTGGAACAGAGTATTCTGAGTATGAACGTGCATTGTGTTCTGCGTTCTGATTGGCTAAGGGACTGTAGACCATTGTGTTCTGCGTCCTGATTGGCTGAGGGACATTGTCCATCAGTCTCGTGCCGTGTCTCCTGTACAGTACAGACAAATTTACATAAATGTTGGATCTCAGTGTGACTCTGAAGTGCTGTATGTTTGCAAGTTTTCTCCCCGACAAAACCCACAATGTCGATGAAACGTTCTGCACCGACAAAGGCACCGACGAAGGTTTGAACTTTGAGAGAGTTTAAACAAGAGAGAAATGTGAGAAAATGTTAATGCCTGTGTGAGTAAGTGTATAAAGTGTGTGGTGAGGGGTTTTACAGCCAAGAAACATAGAGAATAATTGTAAAAAATAAAGCTGACGACTTGCAAATTATTTTTAGAACATATCTCCTGCGATAAACCAGGGATCACTGTACAGACTAATAATAACATGGCTAAAATCTCACAAGAGTCAAGTTTGGACAGTATAAAACCTTTAGTATTTGCAATAATGAGCAAAGATTGTGAGCATATATGGTATTGTCAACAGTAACGATACCCAGATACTGAGCGATACTAAAACCAAAATCAAAACTAGATCCTCATTTGACTCATTTGACACAAAAAAGGTCAAATAAACTGTTCCTCAAAAAACAGATTGACTCTTGATACTGAAAACATCACATGACGACAGGACGAGAACCATCTTCATTTTTTACACTCTATTGATTTTAAAAGACAAATCAATATTCGTATCAAGTACAGCTGCAGCTTTTTCAGATCCGATACCAATTCTGCTGATCCACGATATCGATCGATACCAGAGCAGAGACTGAAAACAGTATTTATTTAAAACTAAACTAAAATAAAACAAAAAAAGATCCAAATGTGTGATGCAGCTGTTTATCTGTCAAGTAACTTTAGAACAATCTGTGGAAATAAAAGTGCAAACATTATGAGGCTTTCAGGGCCAAATACGACCAGGAAATCGTGGTATACATTGATTTATACGTCCAAACCATAGACTGTTTGTATAAATGGACGTAGCTAACCTGCCTGCCGCCACGTTCCAGACAGGAAGTGACCATGAGCGTCACTTTACATTGAAAAACTGTCCCCTGCTGCTGTCAGGCTCGTCATCATTTAAATTTTTATTTATTTTTTGTTATTCTGTGTTCATTGTATTTATTTATTTTAGTTATCTTGGGTTTATGCTTTGTTTTTGGGTTTTTTTATTTCAAATTTTGAGTTTGAAAATAACACAAAAAAAAACACCAAAAAAAACAAAAAACATATACCCAAAATAACTAAAATAATTGAGTAAACATAGACTGAAAATAATAATAATAAAAAACATAATCCAAAATAACTAAAATAATTAAATAAATAACTGAAAAAAAAAAAAAAAAAAAAAAAAAAGTTTATTTATTTATCTAATTATCTGAGTTATTTTGCGTTCATGGGTTGTTGGTTTTTTTTTTGGTTTTTTTTTTAAGTTTAATTATATTAGTTATTTTGGGTTTATGTTTTTTTTTTCAGTCTATTTTTACTCAATTATTTTAGTTATTGTTATTATTTTTTTTTAAATATATATTTTGAGTTTATTTATTGTTATTTTGAGTGTATTTTTTTGTTTTTTTGAAAAACTGTGTCCCCTCTCTCTGTAACTGCTGCTGTCATTTTGGTCTTAAATGTTTGTATTAACCCTCTGCATCATCCTGTGGTTTTTATTTCACTATTGTGTCAATAGTGAAATAAATTGTGTAAATCAAGACATGAACATTAATAACAGACAAATCAGGTCCTTCTTTCCCTGAGGTTTGATGAAGCGCCCTACTACAACTACTCCTACTTCAAAATCATGACGGATCCTCAGGGAATCCATTCAATACCAATTCTGTGGCTTAAAAACTGATGACTGTGGAAATCTTTGAGAGAAAAAAAAAAAATACTACAGTGTTACCTAACAGTATCACAGGAGGGTGGGAAATTTCTGAGGGAAAATCCAAAAACTTTCCACAGGAACCTTAGAGGAATGTGACTGGATTTGACGAGTGTTTGAGTAAAATGAGTCGTCCAACCTGCCACAGGCTTTTTCATAACCCGCCTTAAGAGGAGGATATCTAACATTTTATGATTAGACTGAAAATGTCACTGTTGTTTTCCCACTTTAGCACGTTTTAGGTTTAAAATTTTACTTCCTGGTTACGACTCATGACATCACACTAGGGAATTCCATAATGTTACCTAGCAACCGTGTGGAAACTGGGTCAAAACTCATCTATAATCACTATATCCACTCATCATTCAGTAGATCAAAGCTGGAACCAGATATTTTTGGGTCAGTATTTATTGTGAGCACATTTTCTTTGGAATAATGGTCAGATTTGTGTTATATTTGTTGCGTTACAATAAGATCTCAGCTGCTGACGGGTGAATAAGTCACTTCTACGACTCATTATTGCTTCATTCTGCTGTGGTTCGATTTACAAAATGCTTCCCTGGGGTTATCCTGCTTCGTGGTGGTTTTGTCAGTGATTTAAAGTAGTTTCAGTATTATCGTTTATCGTGGTGACATTATCTTTACCTAGTTGAAATAATGTTTAAAGTGTCAGGAAAGAGTGTTTGTTTTGTAAATTGAGCCGAACTTTTGGATCCAATTGTCCCAGTGTGATGTCATCAGCGTGCGACTCGACTTTCTGTCATTTTTCAATATATTTTACAACTTTTCTTCACAAATTGGTTAGTGTAAAACTATAATTTACATTTATAACAGGTTTTATCAAGTAAGAAAACATTTGAGAATCATTCAAACCTCATACGCACTTAAGACCGAACAGAAATAGTGACATTTTCAGAAGTTTTCAGTTTAAATATATAGTCTTCTGTATATCTCGTACTCAAACCATATTCTGTGAATTATTTACTCTGTCCCTCCTGATTTTTAAGAGCTGAATTTGAAAACATAAAGGTGATGTTTTTGGGGGAAAGGGGAGAATTTCAGACACATTGAAGCGTAAACTGTGATCAAATTTTATATTCAAATATTGATCTCACCTGCAGCTGTACAGGTTACAGTCCGAGTATATATATATATATTTTTTCTTTGCCCTTTTCAAAACCCACATCCGCCCCCCCATGGGCATATACACAGAAGAGAAAAATAAATTAATAAATTAATAATAAAATAAAATAATAATAAATACAAAATAATTATAAATAAATAATAATAATAATAATAATAATAATAATAAATACAAAAATAAAGACAAAAAATAAATTCATAAAAATAGGCATGTAGCAATAATTCAATGTAATAATAAAAAATAAAAAATAAAAATAATAATAATAATAATAATGATAATGAATAGCAATATTATAAATGATATAAAAAAGTAAAATAATAAAAGTAATCTTATACTTTACTCAACTGAAATTTAGAATAAAAACATTTCAAACATGTTTTTCCAGAGATAAAAAGGTAAAAGTGAGAAATTTAACCGCATTTAAAATCTAATCACACAAATGATCCTCTGCATTGACCTTGTGGAAGTGGAAATCCCGTTCATTCCAATGGAGGATTTGGGAAAAGTTTCAGCTCTTAAATATGATATAAAGTTGGTCAGTTTGTCATAAATGTTTAACGTTTATGTGTTTACAGGTCGACACTACACCGATTCTCCGTGAAGCTCCAAAACGTCTCTAGAGACCTAAAGAACGGATTTACTGTCAAGATCGGCAGCTTCGTACAAAATAAAACGACCAAAATGACGATGGCGAACTCCCAGAATAAGGTGAAAACTCTGTACTTCTACTTGAGTACTATTATTCTGAAGTTACACTCGTCCTGCTCCTGCTCTGCCTGTTTCACATTAGAAACACCTTTGAAAAGCTGTTTAAAGTCTCATGACGATACAACACAGCATCAAAACACTCAGAAGTTTATCTCTTACCAGATAAGACCCTCCGCTCTCCCACTGACGCCTCTGGAAATATCCTCACTGTGATGTTCTCGTACCGGACGTCCCAGCCTCTGTAAAGTTCACTCGACTGACTGAGGATGAGGAGGTTTTTCCTGTGACCTCACTCTCGGCTCTCGGCTCTGACTAAAGCCCCGTGAGCTCTGTGTGTGTCTGTGTGTGTGTGTGTGTGATGTGGCTCTATTGCATCACACCACGTTGCCAGTCAAAAAAAAAAAAGCGCAAAACGAGCCCCGCCCCCCAAGGGAACAGCTGTTTATCAAGTCAGGACAGCATCTCGTTTACGCTGCGCCCGTGGAACTCAGTTTAACCAGGAAACAAGTTCGAACCACAAACTTTACAAATATTTTGATGCACCAAAGTCACGTTCTGAAGGTGTGCTCTGGTTTCTGCTCGTCTCCAGAGATTTGGCTTTGGCTGATGAGGACGAGTACAGGGTGGCCCAAAAGTCACTGACACTTTTACATCCTCAGTAGCTCCTATAATTCTTAAGTTATACTCAACAAATTTTAGCAGTAGATAAACTGAACCTTCTGAGATTTTTGGCAATATATACGGTTATAATTGTTCACTTACACTTGAACTTATCACTACTTAAACTAGGGGAAGTAAAAATGACCAAATTTTTGAAAATAATGTTTTTTAAGTGTCCACAATTTTGGGTTTGTCTCTGAACAGCCTGATCCAACACACTTTACATAACATTTAAAGCATTTCCGGCTTATGGCTCTTATTTGATCCTCGATATTAAGTTTTAAGTCGTTTATTGTCTGAGGTTTATTCACAAACACCTTTTCTTTAAGACAGACCCACAGGAAGAAATCAGGACTAGTCAGGTCTGTGGAGATCACATACTGCCCCCTGTCTTTGAAAAACACTTATTATTCCTTTAATGGCATTTACTCTTGGGGCATCTCTGGTATTAAAATGTCGACGGTAACACCGCTGGGTTTGTGAATTTGACCCATGTGACTCAAAGTACCACTGTACAATGAGGGTTTGTTCCTCGGTGCTGTATTTGCTCAGATTCATGTCAGAAGGGTCGTTCTAAATGCTCTGAAAAAATAAAATAAAAATATTTTAGTAACAAAAGAGGTAAGGATTTTTTTTCAACTGTCAGTGACTTTTGGGCCACGCTGTATAAGTGACGTCACCACGGCAAGTTACAAGTTAAAGCTGTGGAGAGGAGACCACGCTCACACCACTATTTTTTTTTTGTTTTAAGCAGTTCTACAGTTCAAACTAGACACTTTCGACACCGACTCCTCCAACTGGTCAGCCTCCCTCGTGCTCTGAGTGACAGATGGATACAACCAATCACAGAAGCGTGAACAGAAGCAGACGACAGCTTTAGTTACTTCTTTACGTCCCAGATTACACTGTTCTCTGATGTTTTAATGTCGTTTTCTCGTCACAAACAGACCTGGAGTTGTGTTTTGTTTCATTCTCACATGTTTAACACACAAACAAACCTGCTCAAAACTACCACTTTATGACATCACAAGGTGGAATGGAGCATTTTGAGCTTTGGAAATGTTACAGACTGATAATAAAGGAATAAATGTATGAAATGTGAATGAAAACACAACTCCAGACTGTAAAAAAAGATACAAAGAAAACATGAATCATGAGCAAATCGAAATCATAATATACATTTTTCGGCATATCAAACCCATTCCTAATTTAATGCCATACTGTGGAACATTCCAGGCAATCAATAACATCTCCAGCAGCTAAGTAAGTGGCAGACCCTCCTCTAGAAAACGTACATACTGCCCCTTTAAATACAGATGTAACGAGAACAGAAATATCGTCTAATCACAAGTCTCTTTGCTTAAATTCAGCAGTAACAGATAAAAAGCAGAGAACTACATAGACCATGATCCTTTGCTCTTTTCTGTCCAATCTACGTGAAGAAATAACTGTTAATAAGCACTTTTAAAATGATTTTTTTTGGATTATGACTAAAGAAATGGACTGAGTGAGTCTGACGTCACCCACAGCGTTCAGCTCCATTCAGAGGAAGCTCATTGAGACTAGCGGTTAAAGTGGCTAATTTGGAGCAGAGTTCAATATGATTTGTCTGTTCTTAATGTTCATATCTTTATTTACGGACGTGATAGTGAAATAAACCCCCCAGGATCATGTAGAGCGGGTTAATACGAACATTTAAGACCAAAATGACGAGTCTGACAGCAGCGGTTACAGAGAGAGGGGACACAGTTTTTCAATAGAAAGTGAATTGGAGCCAGAGTTGCAATAAACATCATACAGTGAGACACATCGAAAATATGAAGAGCTTTGAACATCGTTACATCCCTCAGTCGTCCAGGTCTGATCCACGGTAAAAGCCAAAAGTTAAATCTGCAAACTGGACAAAAAAAGTTGTAGGAGTGAAGTAGTTGCAGTACTTCACTCCTACAACTTTTTTTTGTCCATTCGGCAGATTTAACTTTTGGCTTTTACTACGTCACATCCCAAAACTGACCAGGCAAGAGAGGAGCTAAACAGATACAAAAAAATACTTTGGAATATTCTCATCCTGTCATTAAAATCACGATATCGACTTATCGTTCTATAGAACAGTAGAACAGAAAAGTTGGAACTATATATTTTTGGGGTCAGTATTTACCACGTGTACTTTTTTTTAGCTCTACTGGGAAATTTTTGGTTACTTTTTGGCTTTATGATCAGAAAAAGGTTTGAATTAATAACTTGTCTGACTCATTAGACTCAAACTAACGACTAAATTCAACGACTTCATTCTGATGTTTTTTTTTTAAGAATATTGCAGATTTAGAATTGTTTTTGTGGTTTAAATCTGCTCTTGGGTTTGTGTCAGTGGTGTATATGAGTTTGAATATTATCATTTATCGTCGATATTTATTTTACAGTGATATATCAAACTTTAAAATGTCTTATCGAGACAAAAGTTAAAATCTGAACGACGGTAACTCATTAGAATCTGAGCGTTTCTGGGCTTATCCTTTATCCTCTGGAGTACGCCTCCTAAAACGCTCTACAAATTCAGCTTTAATCTTACAATTTACAAGTGCACAGACTAATTTTTTGCTCAAATTGTGTCCTCAAACTGGCGTAAACCACCATCGATCTGATTAGAAGCCGAGCCTGAACCATGAGACCCACATTACCCACATTGTGTGAGGTTTACAGAACTAAACATATTTACAGTGCTCCTTCAGTACGGAAATGTAAACCTGCTAAATGTAATTAAAAAAAATTTAAAAAACCCAAATCGTATAAAGAAAACTAACATCTCCTGTGTTAAACACTTCAGCTCACCTCAGTTACTCTATAAACCACATGTGTCAAACCCAAGGCCCACGGGCCAAATGTGGCCCTCCACATCATTTTATGTGGCCCTCAGCAGGTAAATTAAAAGGTCTGATGGTCTTAAAATGTCATTTTATCAGAAGATACAGTTACACAGTCACATTTATACATCTAGGTAAATGTATATGCAATATTTGAAACTTGAATAAGTAATAAATATAGAATCAGTTAATTAACAAGTTAAAAAAGTAGTTAGATTCATTTTACATCTGGCCCTTTGAAGGCAGCCATTTTGTTGATGTTTATGTTTCCATATGAAAGAATAAGGAGTATACTGTATTTAAGCAGAATTTTCAGGTATTTGTACATTTTACAGTGGATACTTTTACTTTTTTTAAGCGCAGTATCTGTACTTTCTACTCCACTACATTTCTGAGCAGGACTGACAAGTAAAAAGTACTTTTCACATGATTTGAGGGATATTTTGACCATGTTCGTGAAAATATCCTGACTAAAGTTTTCGAGTTCAAGCGTCGGCTTTGAGCAAAAAAAAACAAAAAAAAAACACAGAAAAATCACAGAAAAGTTAAGATTCGTGTTGTTTCTGTGACCAAATATGTCTCATTTTAATCTATATCACCTTATTTACACTTTAAAAATGTACTTTAAGAGTAAAAAGTGTTGTTCATTGGTTAAACAAGTACTTTAATACTGTTACTTAAGGACATTTTTTAATTTGATACTTTTACTTGAGCCACTTTTTCCCTCTGTATCTGTACTTTTACTTAAATACCAACATTGAGTACTTCAACCACTGGTGTTTCCAAACTTTTAACTGGAAGGATTCATTAAATTATATGAATATTTTAATGAAAAGTACGTTTTTTTCGCCTGTTTCGCCTGTTCCTCTTTTGTTCCACACACATCCCTCTCTAAATCTAACCCTTCTGCACAAAACAGACGAATAAACCTTCACAAATCTTTTTTTATATGAACAAAACTCTCAAACTGCCTCTAACTGCACTAAATGAACTTGTGAAATAATTAAAACTCCTCAGCTTCGCTATTCTCTGCAAGAAAAGTGCTTTGAGCGAAAATTACAACATCTGGTCATCATAAAACCCTCGGCACGGTGTCTGAACGCAGAGCTAACCCAGAATGTAAACGCCCTGCAGCCTCTCCCTCCCAGCGCAATTAAATAATACTCCACGAAGAATGTGCATTTAAAAAGGAGCTATGCAAAAACCCACCGCCGCCGCCGTGTACAATTAAAACTGAAAGAGCGCAGATTTTAAGTGTATATTTAATGCAATGAATAAGAAGCTTTGTTACAGGGATGGAACAATAAATAATCATATTGTTTATCATGTTTAAAAGGGTTGACAATAATCGTTAAAATATCTGAATGTGCGGGAAAAAAAACGACTTATCCACAGGGGGGCGACAAAGGGGTCGATTGTCCGGGGCCCCAGTGTCTTAGGGGCCCACAATTGGACCTCTTATCCATTTTCTTCATCTTATCCAGAGCCGGGTCTAAGCAGGGACTCCCAGACTTCCCTCACCCCAGACACGTCCTCCAGCTCCTCCGACGGGACCCCGAAGCGTCTCCAAGACATAATAGTCCCTTCAGTTATAAGGGACGATTAATTTGTAGTGATGGGCAAATGAGGCGGAGCTCCGGAGCACGTCTCGTTCTTTCTGCCTCGGAGCTCGTCTCGCAGCAGCCGCTCACGTGACCGAAGTGTCGAGGTGTCGGTCCCTCCCCCTCCTGCTTCGCTCTGCGTGTCAGTCGCTTCAGTGAATCGAAGCGTTTCATTGGCTCAGCGAATGTTCCGCTCTGTGATTGGTTCAGAGCTTCAGAGTGTTCAGTGCACTTCTGTGGTTTGACAAGCGCTGAACTGCTACAGTATAAAAGATGCACCAATATTTCTGAAAAATGTTGGGTAGTGCGGAGTATTGTGTGACGTTAGTGGTGATTTTGGCGACTTTTGGCATTCGTTTCATTTCGATGGCATCTACAAATGTAAAAAAGCGATCCATGGTTTGAGATCACACAAAACTTCTATTTCTTAATAAAAACATGTGATATATAAATTGTTGTATTTTTTTATATTCAAAATAGAATATATACTATTTATGACTTCTAATAAAATAGAAAATAGACGATATTGAGACTGAGGTGTCATTGCTTCATGAGGCTCCATTCGCCCATCACTATGAATTTGTATTAGGGGCCCGTGTGAGGCTTACTGCCCCCGGGGCCCCCAAATTTCACTTGACGGCCCTGCTCATCCATAATATATTGTGACAGTCCAGACCTCGCTGTGACCCGTCTCCAAACTGCCTGGAGCTCGCCACATTTTTCAGCTCAGGACTATAATAGTTTACAGTAGATTTAGTTCGAGAAGCTGTTTTTTATTTTTTTTTTAGTCTTTTTTATTACACATGAGATTAAATTCAACTCAAGATTCAAGAGATCCCAAGAATGATCCGCCTCCAAAATATTGGTCCAGTCGATGTCACATTTAGGTCGATAAATTGGTGTAATAAGACGACTTACTGAACAATGTTGACTCAAAACATCTCATAACATTAAACTAGTATGTTAAGCTGTTCTGTAGTTAGTTTAAATTGTAAATAACAGTTGCAAAACACATTTGGATCATTTTTAACATAAGCCGTTTCAGTTCAAAAGGAAATACATTACATACATTTTCAGTCTCTGATCTAGTATCGGTCGATATCGGGGATCGGCAGATATTTAAAACCAAAGTATCGACAAGTGGTAAGGGAACTGAAAAAATTGGATCGGTGCATCTCTAAAATAAACTCAACAGTAGGATTAGGCAGTTATATTCAATGATCACCGTTTTGTTTTTGTTTGTTGTTTTTTTCTTCTTTTTTTATTTTTTATTCTTTTGGAATTGGAATTTTTTGGGGGATTTTTTATTATTATCATCATCATCATCATCATCATTATTTATAAATATTAATCTTTTGGAATTAGAGGTTTTTTTTAATTGTTTTTTTATTATTATTATTATTATTATTATATTATTTTTTGGAGATTTTTTTTTATTATTTATTTATTTATTTTTTTTATTATTATTTTGGATTTTGTTGGAATTTAGTTGTTTTTTTTCCGGAATTCCTCTTTTCCAACACAGATCCCAAAACAGAAGGCTGCGTTGTTTTAAAGGGAACAGACCTGGAAAGTTTTATAACACCATAACAGTGACGTTTCCAGTCAGTCACTCAGCACATTCACAAATGAGTAAAGCGTTTGGAGAGGGACAAGCAGCCACATGCTCTCACCCAACAGGCTCCAGATGATGGCAAATATTCAAATGTGCACTGGCACCACGGTAAAGTCACACAGAAACCCCAAAGCTGCAGAAAAAAGCTGGAAAAATGAGGCAGAGTAGCGTCAAAAGCTGAGTTTGACAGGCTCGGGTTGTGCGTAAAATCATCATGACGCACAGAGGAAAAACAACACCGCGCCTGACAGAGACTTCTGCGTAAAAAAAATCAAACTTACCTGAACATAAACGCGCGGTCCATCAATCCACAAACATGTCCGTGGCTTTTAGCAGAAGTCAGATCTCTCCTAAACTCCTCCACACCCGTCTTTGTGGCTGTCTTCCCCAGCTGTTCCCTCAGAAGATGAATGCGCCTGGAGAAGCCACTCCTCGCCCCGCTCCAAAAATCTGCCTCTAATTAGGACGCCACGGTTTCTGCCTTCACGATCCTGATACCAGAAACACGACACAAACTGGGTTTATCTGGCAAAAAGAAGAGAGAGACAGGAGTGCACCGAGGACGCAGCGTTTGTCCGGAAGAAATGAGCCGTTTGGGGAAAATGTGGAACTTGTCTGGCAGCCACATGTGCCAAATAGTGGAAAGAAACTCCTTGAACCGCCATTAGTGGAGCTGTAGCCCCCCCTGTTGGATGCATTTTGTAAGTGGAAGACGAGTACGCTTTAAAAAAAAAAAAAATAGCCACTCCTTATTGGGACTCTGCACGTTTGTTATTTCTTGATCCTGAAGTGAAAACCATTTCAGGAGAATTAATGAAGCTCACTGCAGCGCTGTCGACAAAGTACGGGGTGGATACTTTGAAGATTTGAATATAAAACATATTTATTTGAGTTATTTCACTGTCTTTTCACTTTCTTTGCTACTTAAGTTCTTGTATCTGCTTCATATATGTGATGGTGTAGTTTCTATGTTCGCCAGCAGATGGTGCTGTAGGGTTTCATTGCTTTTGTGACGAAGCCAGACGAGCTAATGACGGGACTCTCAGCTCCTTTGCAGGCATCTATTAGCTCCTTTGTGGGATCCGAATCTTTTGAATCCGTGTTCTTCAAAGAGCCGTTCAAAAGACTGACTTATGGTATTTATTTATTTTTATTTATTTATTTATTATACATTTTTAGAATATGTATTTATTATTTTACAATGTATTTGATTTATTTATTTTTACAGTTTATTTTATTTATTTATTTTTTATATTATTTATTAATTAGTTTTTATTTGTACTATTTATTTTATTTTATTTATTTATATAATAAAAGTAAAGCCTAGAACTCATTTTAGTTACAAACTTTCTAACTGACAGAAATAACCAAAGCTGTGAGCTGTGTGGAGAGTGTTTATCCTTTGGAAACATGAGAATCTTAATAAAATGTTGCACTACAACAACAATAATAATAAAACTAATTAAAAACTAACTCTGATTGTGATGCCAAATATGTTTTTCGTGCACAAATCACTCCCTCGTGTTTCCTGCTCTGATTCTGAGCTGATTTTTATGTTGCAGTGTTATTCAGTATAAAAATGCATAAAAATTGCAAAAGAAAAAGATTCGGTTCTTTAAAAAAAAATCCATGATCCGATAGTTCGTTGAAGGGGGAAAAAAGCTTTATATTAAAAAAAAAAAAAAAGTATATTAAAAAAAAAGGTTTATAATATAACATTACATTTTTGTCCTTCTAAGCTTCTAAACGGTGAGGACTCTTGATTGTAACGCAAAACAAAGACATTATGAAAGCACTAAACGATTATTTTTGCTCATACTTTGTGAATCACTTTGCAGATAAAAGTGTTTTAAATGTTTGAGCTGTGTCTTGTGGTCACAGCAAGTTGATAAAAGTGTTTTATTTTACGTGTGAATGCGCTAGCTTCAACCGCGGCTAGCTTCAACCGCCGCTAGCTTCGACAACCGCGCTAGCTTCAATTATGTTGTTAACACGTAAAACCTTGTATTGGCGAACGCTTTATTTTCATATTTTACGTGAGTTGTGGAACTTATAGAAAGCACTAAACATAAAGAAAAACACTGAATGAAAGGAAGTGTCCAGAGTTTGACTGTTTGTGCTTAGGCTACAACTATTTATTTAGTGTTGTTTGGAGAAGTTAGCATTAGCCTTTCTACGGTGGGAGAAAAGGGACAAACCTCTCAATAATATATATGATCTTACTTTGTATCTTTATGTATGTCTCTATGTACTTATATATATTTGTCTTTATTTCTTTGTCTTTATTTCCTTCTTTATATCTTTATTAATTTATGTCTTACTTTATTTCTTTGTCTATCAGCAGGTGTGAGTGCTAAAGGCAATTTACAACACCTTTTCAACTTCCCCTTGAAACGTCTAACTTTGATAATATGTAATAAGTAATAATTGGCCATTTTATAGTGTGATATAAGCACACGCATATTAGCTCAAAGCTTTGTTCAAGTGCACAAATGTTTTCAGCCTGATTTACATTGTTCAAATGGAATAAGCACTGAAGGCAATACACAATATCGTTTAAATTTTTCCTTAAAATGGGTCATTTTGATAATGTGCAACAAGAAATGAAACGCTATACAGTAATACAATACAGTAGAGGCAAATTGGAGGTTTTATTGTGTAATATAAGCACATAAGCATTAGCTCAAGCCTTGTTCAAGTGCGCCATCATCAGCCTGATTTACATTGTTCAGACAAATGGACTATAGGCCACTTTAGAAGCACTATTAATACATGAGCACCAAGGAGGTCATTTTCAATAAAAATCACCTTTCACTGATTAGTATAGTTACTTTTTCCACATGTAACTATTCCATTGACTTGCATTAAACTGTGGTGTATCTCGAAGGGCCTGGACATGAGCGGAAAGGAGAGGAACCATCCGGAAAGTCAGTGAGGAAGACCGGCGTGTGAGTGGATTGGGTCAAAGGTAACGCCTGACGCCTCCTGCGATCATCCCGCTTCTTGTACCAGAAGTTATGGGCGGTCGTCGAGCCAGAGGAACCCCGATCTCCTCAGAGGACGAAGCCATGTGTGCACCGGACCACCAGGAAGTGGAGGCCGCGCCCCCCAGAACTCAAAAGATTCACTGGAGGATGAGGTGAGGGGGGTCGGAGGGGAGGACTACGCGGGGTGCAGGTGGGGCGGGTTTGACGGGAGGGGCGGGGGGAGCTGGTGTGGTGGTGGGGGAGGGGTGGCAGGGGCGGCAGGGGCGGGAGGTGCTGGGGACAATATTGGGGTAAATGTAGGTTCAGCGACAGGTGGGTCTTGGTCAATGATAAAGGGGGCGTCAGAGGGGATTATAGGGTGGTCCGGTGCCAGGTCGTGACCTTGTGGCTGCAGCGGAGTGAGGACGTCCACCGTCTGAAAGAGAAAAACAACGACACAACGATTAGCCCCGTACAGACAGGAGCAGTGAGAGTGACAGGAGCAGTGAGAGTGACAGGAGCAGTGATAGTGACAGGAGCAGTGAGAGAAGTGACAGGAGCAGTGAGAGTGAGTGACAGGAGCAGTGACAGGAGCAATGATAGTGAGAGGAGCAGTGATAGTGAGAGGAGCAGTGATAGTGACAGGAGCAGTAATAGTGACAGGAGCAGTGACAGGAAGTGTGACTACTATTACTACTACTACTACTACTACTTCTACTACTACTTCTACTACTACTGCATGTCTTTATCTACCAGTACAATTGACATCTCTCTCAGAGCCGCTTGTGGAGGCCTGTAGTTTTGTTTTTTCTTGAGAGCATTTTTCAGAATATGGATCAGGATATGGTTATGTCTATCTAAGTATAAAGTATCTAATATGCATTTTCTCAATATTAATTTGTCCTATTTTCTTTCTGCTGCAAATTGTATCTATGCAACACTATTTTCACCAGTCCAGTACTTTTCCTCGGTCTGTGATTACAAATCCAATCAGCTTTGAGCTCAGAGACTTTCCAGGATGTGGGACGTGATATTAGGATGAGATTCACAAAGAGCAAGGCGACAACTTCACTTTTTAAAGTCACGGATGAACCAAAAACACAAGCCTGCGATTAAAACCCCGCCATGACACGTACAAGTGAAGGAGCGACTCTGTAAACACCGACATTTATACAAAGGTCACCGCTTGAAAAATGAGCAAACAAACCCCAAAATCTCAAATGTAGCTCAAATCAGGAGAAAAAACAAGACCATATTCACACTTTTTTGTTTGAAACGCACAATTAACAGTACGGTGACATCACGCATTGAGTGTTTTACATGTATGTCTGTGGCGGAATGTTCAGCTGTTGCCATGGTAACCCAATGCCCACATAAAATAAGCAAAAAGAATATAATAATCAACACATTTTCAGGAGGCTGTGATTAATCTGAGCGTTCGTGGTCTCATTTAGGTGTTTGATTTTACACAAAAAGGTGAGAGCGGCTAACTGGAAAACGGTTGGCTAACGCTAGCTAGCTCGTGACGGTAGTGTTATGTGAGAGGGACTTGTTTAACAGCACAAATCACCTGCACAAACCTGTTGTGATTTCTATTAAGTCAGTTCTTTCTGGTCATTATGTTAACGTCTTAAATCAGATTGAAGTCTAGAGCTTCAGACAGAGCAGTGCCTACAGTTAGCATGGCACTACAAGGAAATGTTGACGATATTAGCTGTAAAGTATCCATATCTATAAGTATCTTGACTCACAAATTATTTCTAGGAACTCCGAGAAGCGTGCACCACCTGCTTGTCTCCATGGAGATGTTATTGCTTTGTCTGGAATGTTCCGGAGTGTAGCATTTAACTTAAATTTTGAACATTTATTTAATTACAGGTGTTTTTATTGCTCAAAAATCCATTTGAAAAGTGGGGTCACCTCTCACAGATATAACATGTTCTGTAATCTGGCTCAGAGGCATTACCTGCTAGATAGATATGTTTAATGCTTCACTGTGGAACATTTTAGGGGTGAATATGGAGTGAATTGTGAACACTGCCGCTGTAACGTACCTGCACTTTGAACATCTCACAGGACACGTGGACTTCAGGATGAACCCTGACGTCGCCGTGAACAGATCCAGAGCAAAAACCTGTCGTCTGGGAAAACAGGTAAAAAATAAACAATGTTATTTATTTATTTATTTATTTATTTATTTATTTATTTATTTATTCATTCATCCATCCATCCATCCATTTATTTATTTAGTCATATAGTTATTTATTTATTTATTCATTCATTTATTCATCCATCCATCCATCCATTTATTTAGTCATATATTTATTTATTCATTCATGTATTTACTTATTTATTTATTCATGTATTTATATATTTAACCATATATTTATTTACTTATTTATTTAGTTATTTATTTATTTAGTCATATATATATATTAATTTATCTTATCTTATCTTATTTATCATATGTTTATTTATTCATATATTTATTTAATTATTCTTATATCTATTACATTAGTTAAAAAAAAAAAAAAATAAATTAAAAAGGAGACGCATACTAATAGTCGCTAATGTTTTGAGTGAATTTTCCTGCTCTTGTACAGTGCCCAGATTAGTTCATGTTCTCAGCTACGTTTTATGACACAAAACATAACAGTTTATACTCGTATCAGTTATATTTTAAAGGTCCTGCATTACACAAAAACTGACTCTTTTGAGATATAAGTCATGTTCTAATGATGTTACCTCCTCAAAAAACAGACCTGGAGTTGTGTTTGTTTCATTCACCACATGTTTGAGTAATATTTTATTATTGGTCTGTGACATCTCCAAAGCTCAAAATGCTCTGTTCCACCTTGTGATGTCATGAAGTGGTAGTTTTCAAGTTAACGCCTCCAGTTCAGAGACTCGTAAGTCCAGGGCTGAAATTATCCAAATGATTCTAGTGAAGATGTATGGAGTTTAACCCATAAGGACCCAGCGTGACAGTGGTGTAACGTCCATTTCACCTGTTCTGGAAACCTCTTTAATTTTTTTTTTTTTTTATATATATATATATGTAAACCCCCAAAGTGACTCCAAATCAACATATTGTGACATCACAAGATTGATCATGTGATATTTTTTTGTCACCACCCCTTTTTCAAGATGGCTGACTAGAAGCAGAGCACATGTCCCAACATTAGCAATTTCTCCAAAGTTGATTTCTGCAAACAAGAGGGAAGATTTTAAATTTGCATTATTGAAATTACTTAATTAGAAGTTAGTGAGTACATTTATATCAAAATTAAGTAAAAAAAAAAAAAAAAATTATGCAAAACACATCAAATGAAAAACGTGGTTGCACATATGTCACTCTCGGGCCTTAAGTAATAAAAAGGCCACAAAAAACTCATGTGACATATATGTCACATTATTTTTTTTTATCATTAAAATTGTGTATCTTAAATATTTTTTTTTTTTAAATAAACATGTGAAATAACATATGTTATAACATATCAATTTATTTTGTAGAATGAACACCCCAGACACGCCTGATGCATTGGTAAACATCTTCTTAAAAAATGCTTAAAGGCCCAATGTGACATATGTGTCACATTGCATACCTCAGGCACTAGGGGGAGGGGGGAGAAAAAAAATGTCATAAATGTTTATTTACCTCTAATTAGTCTGGGGCTATGTCCACCATAATTTTCCTTTAAGGATTTAGGTGTCGCGGGTTCTTATGGGTTAAGTAATAAAAAAGCCATAAAAAACTCATATTACATACATGTCACATTATCTTTCTTTTTTATCATTAAAAATTGTGTATCTTAAATATTTATGTTTGAAATAACATGTTTATAAATTAATGCATATATATGTATATCAATTTACTTTGTAGAATGAACACCCGGACACGCCCTGACTATTCATGATGCATTGGCAATCATCTTCTAAAACAATGCTTAAAGGGCCCAATGTGACATATGTGTTACATTGCATATCTCAGACACTAGGGGGAGTTTTTGAAAATTTTTTTTGTAAATGTGTTATTTAGCCTCTAATTAGTCTGGGCTATGTCCACCATAATTTTCCTTTAAGGATTTAGGTGTCCGGGTTCTTATGGGTTAAAAACAGTATTTACCAGACTATAAGTGTCACTTATTGTCATAGTTTGTCCGGGGTGCGACTTATACTCAGAATGCGACGCTTCATCTTCCTCTGGAGTTGTTGGAGTTGTTCAGAAGCGACACGAGGATGAAGAATTCAGTGGATTAAGTGATTTAGAGTGAGATTCCAGTTGTTTTTTCTGCTTTAGTTGTGTATTGCCTGTTAATATCTTACGTTAACAAACCTCTTAGTGTATTGTGCATTATACGTTGCTCTGTCCAGATACACTGCAGTTATTCAGAACATTTCTAAAGATTTTCTGTATAAAACTCTCTCCAGGTGAGCCATGCACCTGACAGCTGCTGTATGTGCTGTTACCTCTGTGTCGGAGGCAGCGGTCAGTCTTTGGCAGGTGCCTGTTTCTGTGGTTCCCTCTGGACACTGCTGGACGGTGTACTCCACAAAACTGCTTTTCACTGGTCTGGTCTAAAAACAGAACAAAATATAAAAAGATGGAGGGAAAATGTTTGGAAAGTTGCAAGAATCGATCTAATAATATTAACATTTGTTGATTCTTACAAAGACAGCTTTATGGAAGATAAACTATTGTAACTATTATTGTTTTTAGTTCTTGAGATTATATTATGACTTTTTAATAATCTTGATTATTAATTCAACCAATAATCTTTTTAACTCCCTTGTTAGTAGCAGCTCGACATCATCGTAAATCAAATTGGTACAAATAGAGATTAATCTGAATACTTGGTATATACTCTTGAGTGAGTGTGCAGTTTTTGTCTGGTACGACTTATACTAAATACGGTAAAATACCTTATTATTTTTGTTCTACATTTAACTTAAAGAAAACATATACCTCACAGACTGTGTAAAGAAGTGGACTAAGTGAGTTTGGCTTTAATCAAATGAAGCTCATTGAGGCTTGTGGAGTTATAAGTGTGAATTTGGAGACAAATTATACAAGTTCACCCAAAAGTCACAGACAGTTGAAAAAAATGCATAACTCTTTTGTTTCTAAATAGTTTTATTTTTTTTTTCAGAGCATTTAGAACGACCCTTCTGACATTAATCTGAGCAAATACAGCACCGAGGAACGAACCTTCATAGTACATTGGTACTTTGAGTCACATGGGTCAAATTCACAAACCCAGCCAGCGGAGCGTTGTTACCGTCGACATTTTAATACCGGAGATGCCCCAAGCGTAAACACCATTAAAGGAATAATAAGTGTTTTTCAAAGACAGGGGCCAGTTGTGTGATCTCCACAGACCTGACTAGTCCTGATTTCTTCCTGTGGCTCTATCTTAAGAAAAGGTGTTTGTGAATAACCTCAGACAATAAACGACTTAAAACGTAATATCGAGGATCAAATAAGAGCCATAAGCCGGAAAACGCTTTAAAATGTTTATGTAAAGTGTTTTGGACTCAGGCTGTTTCAGAGACAAAAATGGTCGAAATGGTTGGACACTTAAAAACATTATTTTTAAAATCAGGTCATTTTTACTTCCCTTAGTTTAAGTAGTGATAATTCAAGTGTAAATGAACAATTATAACCGTATATATTGCCAAAAATCTTGGAAGCTTCAGTTTATCTACTGCTAAAATTTGGTATAACGTAAAGAATTATAGGAGCTACTGAAGATTTAAAAGTGTCAGTGCTTAATACAAATACCACCCTGTGTATTTGGGAATTTTGAGTATCATAGCACCCCAAGAGCCAATCAGGAAGCGACGTTGTTGAAGGTAACGCCTCTTCCCGTCCACACTGCTGGTTTAGCATTGACGCGCGCGCTTAGCAACACTGTCAACCTGTTTCTAATGCTAGCAGGAGCAAGCTCGGGGAAAGAAGGCGGCTGATTCGTCTGTTATTAATGTTCATATCTTGATTTAGAGACACAATAGTGAAATAAAAACCCCAGGATCATGTAGAGGGTTAATACGAACATTTAAGACCAAATGACGAGTCTGAGCACAGTTACAGAGACAGAGGTGACGTTTTTTTGATTGTAAAGTGAATCGATGGAGCTGGAAGTGCGCCCATGATCACTTCCTGTTTGTAGCGCGGCGGCTAGCAGGTTAGCTCTGTCCGTTTATATACATATATACACAGTCTGTGGTTTACCTGCTGTGCTGCTCTCATATCTTTTTCACCCCGAGTCCAGCCCCCACAGGGACTTCCTCTTATAGGAGTCTAGAGTAACTTGTGCAGCGGTGACGGCCTGTGGGCTGTCTACGGAAGCAAGACGGGACAAGTGGGACGGTCTGCTGCAGCTTCTCAGGTGGTGATCTAGATGAAGAAGAGAGACAGTGATAGCAAGATACACAAATTAAACAACTGTTAAAGGTGAACGAGGTAACTCTTCTGTCAGTTGCTTGTCTCCATGGACAGTGTGGCATTAAATTTATCTATCTCCATGGAAACAGTGAGGTGGTACTGCTGAGGACAAGTTACAAATCAGATCTGTGGAGATGTGATTCTGCTCATACTAAGAACGCATGTTTATTAAAGTGCACATATTACACTATGTTCTGATCGATGTTATCATTTTTGTTTCATTCACACAAACCTTGCATTTTTAAGCTTAAGTTCTTCTCTCAAACAAAGATAAAACACCTCTTGGAACATATGGAAGTGCTCCACAGTGTTTTTAAAACTCCACACACCTTCACCAGAATCATTTGGATCATTTCTGCACCTGGAATTGCCAATCTCTGCTGAAACTAAAGGTAAAGGAGCTGTTAAATGGTTGAAAACTACCACTTGATGACCATCACAAGGTGGAACCAGAGCATTTTGAGCTTAAAATTTAATAATAAAGTGTTACCTCCAAACATGTGTGAATGAAGCAAAACACACACTCCAGGTGTTTTTTTTTGAGAAGGTAATGACATTATAACATGACTTAAAGCTTAAATATAGAATCTGTAAGGTATATACTTTTTAACCAACCCAAAAAAAACCCTCTCATTTTTGAATAAATGCATAAGAAGACCCTTCACCAGAAAAGTTTCATAGTCGACCTTAAGTGGAGCAGTGTCTGGCTGATTGTAAACTATTAATAATCTCTCGGTTTATGGGCAGTGTGGGAGTCGGAGCAGGAGGTATTTTGTGTTTTTGTTTAAGCGTGCAGGTGGGACTCGCTGTTCTTCATATTCCTGCTTTTATATCATCAACCAGTGTAAAGTGCTTAAACTGCCAAGAGGACGCTTAGCTGCTAGAATCCATTTTCTATAGCACCTTTTTCATCCAAGGCTTGATTAATTCCTCTTAAAAGAAAACACTCACATTTTTGCCTGTTTCTCGTGGTGTAATCACGACTTTGACTTCAGATTGTCCGCCTGACGTCTGTTGTGCTGGAGGGAGCCTTAAAACTGTGCAGATAATCAACTTTTTATCTTGATTATAATTATTGTCATTGCAAAAAACAGTGGTGGAAGAAGTACTCGATGTTGCTACTTAAGTAAAAGTACAGATGCAAGAAATGACTCAAGTAACAGTAAAAGTATGTAAAGTAAAAATGTACTTAAAGAGTACAAAGTAAGTATTTAACACAGATTTTGTGACAGAATGAAGCTTCAATTGTGGTGATTTTGATAAAGATTTGAGCTGAAGTTTGTTCAGGTTTTGCATATTTTTATGAAAACATGTTAAAAATAAACTCCTCAGCCTTTTCAGCAGGTCTCAAACGATAAGTAAAAAAATACTTTTACTTTTCTGTCCTGTTCAAAAAATGTAGTGGAGTAGAAAGTACAGATACTGCTCTAGTACTGTATCCTTAAGTTCAGTACTTTACTACTTTTACTTTTTTACATGTTAGGCCACAAAAGCAAATTTTGAGCATGACATAACACTACAGAGAAATATTGCGATAAACTGATATTCAAAGCTACTTTATGGCACTGACACAAAGCCATGATAATCCCAGTACAGTTGTTCTGTCGCTGTTCACCTTTCACCCGTGTGGTCGTACTCGCTGTTTTGCAGATTTTTTCGAGCAATTTTGCTTTTTTTTTTTTTTTTTTTTTTTTTTTTTTTTTTTACAGCGTATGAATGTTGCTTGTGTTCTGCGTCCTGAAAACTGGCTGAGGGGCTGTGTGACTCTGAAGTGCTGTGGTGCGTTTTTGAGGAGGGAACAGTGTTAGAACATGGCTAAAATGGAACATGGAACACTTTTAAACCAATTTAAATAACAGCATCATTAATACAACAAATACACAGCAGAATGAACAAAGACTTAGCCGTAGAGTGATTTATTCACTCTTTCTACAGCTCAAATGTTTTCATAATGCAGAAAAATAGCTAAAATGTCCTCACTTCTGTAAAGAAAATGTGCACATGATAGTTACATTCCACCACTGCAAAAATCCCTGAATGGAACAAACTAACTACAAACTAATTGAAGCTGTGTTAAAACCAGCTTTAGACCCCTTTAAAAGTCAGTAGACCACATCCTGCTCGTTTTATTTCTGTGATAAACATTTAGAACTGGTGGATTAACTCACCAGAATGTAACTATAAATCATAAACATAATTTGGATTTGTGGAAACTACAATTCTAACTGTGGTAAATATGTACAGGAGCTTATTTATTAGGTACATTATTGTCAGTACATATGTTTATTTTCAAATGGTTTTTTAATCGTATTTCCGTCATAACCCAAATATGTTGATGACAACATTTGTTATTTGTTATTTTTTTTTCGTGGGTGCACTTGTTCCTTCACGTCCCTGTCTGAGCCCAGAGTTTTGCACAAAATTACAAAAATATCTGTGCAATAATGTCAATACATTATCTGCACATTAACTTGTTTTACTGTGTTTTAAATGGTTTGTTCCCCTCCAAGCAATCGTCACAACAGACCTGGAGTTGTTTTTGTTTCATTCACACATGTTTAAAACACACAAATCAAACCTGCAGATTTAGGCTTAACTGGAAAACACTCTGTTCCACCTTGTGATGTCATGAAGTGGTACATACAGGAAGTGCTTCCGCTGTGTTTTTAAACTCTCATATACACCTTCACTAGTAAATCATTTGGATGATTTCCGCGACTGGAATTGCCCGGTCTCTACTGAATAAAAGGTGAAACATAGCTGTTCACATTTGAAAAATCTACCACTGTCATGAACATCACCCAGGGTGAACAGAGCATTTTGCGCTTTGATTAATAAAAAACGGTTACTCAAACAGGTGGTGAATGAAAAAAAACACAACTCCGGGTCTGTTTTTGAATGACGGTAACAGCATCAGAACATGATTAAACCTCACAAGGAGTCCATTTTGTGTAATATTAGACCTACTTACATATTGATAGCGTGGGTTTTTTTTATTACCTGGGACCAGAGTGGCAGTCGTAAGCTGTAGAGAGTCCGAGTATCCCTCTTGCGTGTGGAGGACGGTCGTGTTGCAGTTTCCAGAGATTTGTGCTAAACAAGAATTACCCGTCCTTTCCATTGGCATTGCTTAAAAGTCCTCAGAAAATCATATGTATTCTGGTTGTTTTTCGTGAGTAGGTAAAACGTTGAGCTGATTAAAGTTGTGTGTATTTAACCAGGAGGAAGGTTGACCCACTGTTTCCATGAAGGGCCTGACGTCACAGCGTTTCCATGGTTTTCTGGGGTGCTGCCGATGTGACATTTGGTCTCCGAGGAACATCCAACATCCAGGTAATAGACGTGCCTGCTGGGCCCTGGAGTAAACAACACAAAGCACACAAAAACCCAGTGAATGCATACTGTACCACTACCGACGTTTTTGACACACCATCTCATTCAGGGTTTTTTTTCTTACTTTTTCTACATGAATAAATACACAGACACAAGAACAGGCATTGACCTATATATTACAGTAAAAATATATGGAGATTTATGAGTAGTAAACGAAAAAACCGTTAAATGACTCTACTAAATATTTTTTTTTAATTTATTTTTATTAAAATCCTCAAAATAACCAGCCTTTGGCTTTGTCGGAAAAAATATGTACGTACTGAACCATTAAGATGGTCAAAGTTTTATATCAGCTCCCGTGTCATGGCTGGTTGGCTCACTATACCGATAATCAAATCTTACACAGGGAGCACTGGGGCGCGAGGCAGGGTAAAGGTCCTTTGCCGAAGGACTCACCAACGGTCATGTATGATACACTTGCAGGAGGCTGGAATTCGCACCTGCCGAGCCTGTGTTTTTTTTGGGGTGTTTGTTGGTGGAGCAGGATTCGAAACCGGCAACTCTACCCCCGCTCTACTACCAGTTTCGTATAGTTTATTTCAGCTTTTTTCCTTTACTACATAACTCCATATTTCTTGCGATATTCCTTATCTAATTGTAAATGAAGCAAAAAAAGTAAAATACCAAAAAAGTTTAACACGAGTGCATGTCCCAACGTTTAGAGGTAGTTACATTCAAATCAAGACTGCAAACATTAAAAACCTTTTATCAATCATGTTTTAAAAGCACGTTTTACTGAATGGCGATAAGACTTGTTTTCTAAGAGCCATGTTCGCACACTTAAAGGAACAATCTGCCGACGGATCTCTGTGTCGGTATTGATTGTCTGGTAGCAGTTGGCGTGTTCGGCTTGCACGATCTCACAGGGCGCTTGTAAATCTGATTATGCTGTGGTGGCCTTCATTTAAACCAAGTAGCGTTCATAATTTGGTGTTTTGCAAGGCCCGTCTCTCTGCGCGCTGCAACTAGCAATGACCTGCTCTTTTACCCAGTATCTCTTTGTCCTTGTTGGAAACACATCGCTGAATCACCATATAACGTATGATCTGAGCGTTCATGTGCTCTGTTAATAGAAGGTTTATTGATTGTCGGGCTTGCCATTTATTGCAGTGTTTCACCTTGTGTCCCGGTTTTTGTTTGGCAAGGGGACCAAGATTGAGGCATGATACTCAACAAAACTGGACTAAACCTGGATAAACTAGGCTAAAATCAGCTCTAGTCTCAGGACCAAACCCAGTCTACAGCAGAACTGTCCCAAGGAGTTTACTTAATGATCCACACGTGCCATTTTGAGTAGTCGTAAACCTGTGAATATTACAGCGTATTACAGCAGTCCTATGTAGAAAACACTATATGCTGTGTCCATTTAATATTGCTTTGCCTAAATGTTTCGCATTAGGAGCATTAAACTAATCCACTGGGAGTTGACTCGCAGAATCTATGGTGACGGCGACACGTCTAAGCCAATCCTGTGTTTCTGTGGA
>JAIEZT010000870.1:0-28832 GCA_019594935.1 Periophthalmus modestus
GATGGAGCACCTTTCTTTTTCCAAGACCCCGGGAATGTTTTTAATAGTCTAATATTATGATAGCTACTCTCTATCAGGGCAGCTGCAGGTGTATCCTGTCTTATTCGGGCAATCGGTTTTAGTGTCTGGCAGACGTGAAAAGTCAGAGGAATTAACCAACAAGCACTGGTGTAAAAATTTTTTGAAGTATCCCAAGGACTAGTTCTGCTGTCATCCGCCTACATATTTTGTACAGGGTTTGAAGTGATATTGTTGGGCACAATGTTTGTTATATTTTCAGATACTTTCCAGCTGCCCAAATATACAGAAAACTTAATAATAATAATTGAAAGATTTACTTTTTAAGAAAGGCTGGCCGCCATGAGGCATGTTTGTAAAGAAACTCAGATATTGATATTTTGTTTTAGATTAACTAAAAAAAAAGCAGCGCTGTTATTGCAGTGTAAACTTCGTTCTTGAAATTCATCTTTATATTTTAATTTAACAATTTAACCCCAAGTAGCAGTAGACCCTGCCCTTTTAAAGACACTATTTTAGTTTTGTGTTTATCCAAAACATTACTATTTTAAAGGTGCTTTTTTTTACAGTGGTCTTTCGCTATATCGCAGTTCACCTTTCATGGCCTCGCTGTTCCGTGGATTTTTTTAGTACAATTTTTTTATGTTTTTTTTTTTTTTATACAGCGTAACAAACGTGCATTGTGTTCTGCGTCCTGATTTGGCTGAGGACTGTAGACCATTGTCCATCAGTCTCTCTGTCTGTGCCGTGTCTCCTGTACAGTACAGAATGTGTTCAGACAAATTCACACATAAATGTTCGGATCGCAGTGTGACTCTGAAGTGCTGTATGTTTGCAAGTTTTTCTCCCCGACAAAACCCACAATGTTGATGAAATGTTCTGCACCGAAGTTCAGAAACACTTTGGACTTAAAAGTGTTTCTCTCCGCACGGAGAGGTGCCTCTGTGGATACAGCTGCAGCACTGCACGAGAACAACAGCATTTAAATTGATCGAGAAAGAGGGATATAATATATGAAGGTTTGAACTTCTGAGAGTGTTTAAACAACAGAGAAATGTGAGAAAAATGTTAATGCCTGTCAGAGAAAAGTGTATAAAGTGTGTGGTGATGGGTTTTACAGCCTTAAACATATATAATAATTGTAAAAAAAATTGGTAAAAAATAAAACTTTCGCAGATTTTTCCTATTGCGGGTCATTTTTAGAACATAAGCCCCGTGATAAACGAGGGACCACTGTATACCAGATTTGTACTGCCTTAAGAAAGTTTTGCACTGACCCTATTTTATTCTCACTTACTTTCAGAGGACAGAGCAGAGTTTTGCTATCACGGTAATGCTAAGAACAACTTAACTCAACAGTGCATCAGCGCTCAGTGGTCTTTACTTTAACCTCAGTAGCTGCTTATACAATATATAGGTGCTGAGGCAAGACAAAAGTTGCACAATACATGGACAAATGAGTTTATTACCAGGCTTTTTGACTTTCATATTAATATCATCATTTGTTGCATTGTTTTTAACATCTGAACACCATTTCTCCTTAAAGTTATTTTTAATTCCTATGTGCTGCTGAGAATTCTAGGACATTTTCATAACCAATGACACTGCATCCTCTCTTTCTCTGTCAAGATGCTAGCTTTAAACAAGACATCATGGTTGCCACCTCCACATAATGTTCCTGTTCTGGCCCCCTGACAGCAGAGGGCATTATAGAGCTGATTGGAGTGGCAGACCTGCGCTCCTCAGCACAGGAGATGGGGTTCGTTAACAACCATAAATGACAAGGCGATGGTTAGCTCGAAGATATAACGCTAATTATACAGGTGCTAACTATAGAGCACTGAACAGCATCTCTTAAAATACTTCCAGTATTGATCGACTGGATTACGTTGGATGCTATTTGGGTAATGTTCGAGGAAGGGTTCCAACCAGGAATAACTCAGTCTGCTTGGGTGGGATTCAAACTGGCTACCCTGGTTCTGGACAATTGTTTAACTCACTCACTTTTCTGGTGTAGAGTCAGAATATGAATTGTAGTTTGAGGCTTCTGAGGTTAGTTACCTGTGTGGAGTTTACCTGAATTGAGTTTCTTAAAAACATGTAAAACAGAACTATTTCATTTTAAACAGTTGGAAGTGGCACAAGGTTATCTTCACTTACTTCACTGACAGTTTGGAAAAAAAATCTAAATATTTTTCTTTTATTTTTCATAGCATTTTAGAACTACCCTTCCGACTTAATATGAGCAAATACAGCACCGAGGAACAAACCCTCATTATACAGTGGTACTTTGAGTCACATGGGTCAAATTCAGAAACCCAGCGTGTTACCGTCGACATTTTAATACCAAGATGCCCCAAGCGAAAATGCCATTAAAGAATAATAAGTCGTTTTCTAAGACGCGGGGGCAGTATGTGATCTCTGCTGTCACCGTAAGGCTAATAACAACTAGCTTGCTAGTGCACACTTCCTGATAATCCGCCAATATAATGCTTTATAATAAGCTGCAGACAGAACGCAGTGGGCATATTTTGACCTCAAGAGATGGCTTATACAAATATATCTGCACTGAGTCAAAAAACAAAAAAAATCAGTTACATAGCCTTTAAACTTTACCTGACAAAATCTGCAAGTACTGTTGTACTGCGTATCAGTATTTCACTTACTTTATGTGCAATATTGAAATAACAAAACAATGCACATTTTAAGACCAAGAATAACTTATGTCAAATCAAAGCTTTTCAACTGAAGATTAATGCACTGATTCAAGTCACTTTTACATGAAGAGTGACATTCTCTGAGCAGACAGCTTCCATTTTCTCCATGGTTTATTTCCTGTCTACGCAGGTTCTGACAAGCACCATAAATACAAAAATATACTTTACCATCGATATTCAATAAACAGGTTTACAGCTCCAGAACAAGCCCAAAGCCCGGTGGAGTTGGTGACAGCTCAGTGATTCAATGTTAGGCATGTTATATTTGCAGTACTGTTGTTCTCTGCATTCTTGCCATGGAAAGTGAATCATTTATTTATTTGAACTGCAACCCATGATATGCCAATCAAATCAGTTAGCCCCAGAGGTAGAAGAAGTACTCGATTTTGTTACTTAAGTAAAAGTACAGTTACAAGAGCAAAGTAAAACTAGTAAAAGTGAGTGTGTCATCAGAATTTTCACCACCTGAAAAATGTAGTGCACTAGAAATACTCGCTCACAAAGTAATAGTAATAGTCCATGGACCAGACAAAATTTCAATGATCTTTTAAAAGTTCCGTATCTAAACTTTATATTTCAGTGTGATAGTCCTTTCTGAGTCTCAGTGGTGTCATAAATCTCAGCCTCTGAAGTGTACAACCTCATGAAAAATGCACTTTAGACACAGATGCATATTTTTGGTTTCAGATAATGATTGTGTTTGGTATCTATTTTAAAGGAAATAGATAAGCCCTTGTGTGACAGTTTCTGACAATTACCGTGGTAACTATAGGTTTTCAAACTGTCATACATTTTTTTTTTTTTTTCATTTAACAACTTTTATCCCTGAAACCTCGAGGAAGGACATTGATTTGGCAGATGTTGTGAGGTTTTCAGTCCCCTGTGATATTTTTTCCTTTTTTTCTTCGAAAGCAGCCATATTTGTTTCGATATGGATGGACCATGGACCACTTCAGACACAAACTTTTGAACAGTGGTTGTTTAAATTTCTATATAAGAATGAGTGGTGTTTTAGCCCATTTAAGCTCATTTTTAATTCTTTCAAATTGAGTAAAAACAAAACAGCACTGGGTAATTGAAAATACCAGATTATTTTACGCAAATAAAAAAAAAAAAGATCTAATCAAATGAACTTTTTCTGTGCTGAGTGCTCTTGAAACCATTAGAACCTGGAATAAGAGCTACAGGCTTAGTTCTATGGGAGATGCCGCTTGTTCTTGTACTCCGTGTCTCACTGTCAGGCTCTGCTTTTGAAACAATAAAGACATATTACCACATTTTCTGTATCCTCAGATGCCAGAGAGTCATTTAATATCACAAATGTGTGTCTGTCATGTTCCTAGAGGTTTCAGGGATGGAAGCAGCAAAACTGTTCAGGTAAAAATGGTGAAATAATGTTCTTGCGTGACAGTTTGGAAACCTATGGTTACCACGGTAGTTGTCAGAGACTGTCACACATGGGCTTAAAGACAGGACAGCTTCCTTTAAGATGGCATCAATGTAGAGTTTTTGAAGAAGTGGATTAAGAGAGTGTGACCTCATCCTTAGCATTCGGCTGCAGTCAAATGAAGCTCACGGAGGTTAGCAGTTATATGGGCCAATTTGGAGCCAAGTTGCTTATTAGGAATTCCGACTGCGAGTATCATAGCAACCAAAGAGCCAATCCAGAGCGAGGCTGTTGAAGTAACGCCCCTAACCCTCCACTGCTAATTAGGCAGGGAGCGGGCACTTAGCAACACTGTCAATCAAACCCATTCCTAATGCTCAGGGAAAAGAAGGCGCCTGATTTTGTCTGTTATTAATGTTCATATCTCGACTTACAAACACAATAGTGAAATAAAAATACCAGGATCTTTTAGAGTGGGTTAATATGAACAATTTTTTAAATCAAGGTTGACAGCAGTTACCGAGATAGGGGTGACAGTTTTCTAATGTAAAGTGAATTGAAGTCAGTGGAGCTTAGATATGGAACCTTTCATGTAACTGATAGTCCTTTCCAGCTTGAGTAGTACCGATATGTCAAATTTTGGGGTCTGGCCCATGGACTATATAGAGTACCCACTGTAAAACTCACTTTAAGTACAGATACTTAAGCACAGTACTATCTACAACTAGTTAAAGTCAGTTTATGTCCATAATAAAATGGCTTTTTGGGTTAGTTGGAAATGTCTAAATTGGTGGTTTAACCTTTTCATAAAGCCTTTAACGCACTCTGCTTTTCTTTGTCATTTGTTGTGGTGTAATGTTTCTTCAAGGTACTGAAAATTACAGAGTGTGATTTTAATGTCACTTCATATTGAACTATAGCAACCTATTATTTAAAACTATTTTTCAGCTTATTCTGGCATCAAAAGTAAGTCTTGTAAATTCAATACACAGAGTACTTCTCTGCCAAAGTTCTGCCAAATGAACGCTGCTGAGTCTCATTTAAAGTGTGAAAGGCCTTGACACCTTAAATAAGGGAACTTTCTTATCACACTTCATGCAAAAGTAACTTTCTAGGGCTCATTTTGGGTCATGGTGTAATAGCATATTCACTTCTACACAATGTTATTCATATGAAGCTCCATTTAAACATGTAGTGCACAAATAACCATGCCCTCGTTAGTTAGATTATTATGATGAGTGTTATAGTGCCAATTATTACATGCCTTTTTTATTTTTTTTATCTAATCATAATAAATAAAACCATTTTGAGGGGTGCAGAGAAAAAAAAGATGTATAGTACCGAGGTCTAAATGTATTTTACTACAAAACTAAATAGTATCAGATATAACTTGGATCAAAACAAAAGTCACCAGTATCGTTAATCACTCAGGAGCATTCTGCCAATACTCTCTTCTCCCTTTTATTAATTGCACATTTTTGTTCTAGTTGGTGCAAAATGCATAGGACTTCTTAATTCTCAGTCTAGTTCTGGTTTAGTTTTAGTGTAGCCCAGATTTAGTCAATTCTTTAGAATTAATTTAATCAAGATTTGGACTCGTTTTATCCCTTTTTGAGTATTAGTTTTAGTTTAGTCTTAGTATTAACCCCTTTTTTCCTCTTACAATCCATTACCATCTTGGTTCCTAAACTCATCAACTCAAGTTAATTCACACTATGAACAAATAAATCATTTTAATCATAAAGTCACCACCAACTGATTGAGTAAACAGACTAAAGCGTATGAAACTATATTTCTATTTCTACATAATACAATCATATCTGTTTTCAATTAGTAGAGCAGGGGTCCCCAACCTTTTTTGCACCACGGACTGGAATAATGTAGGTTTTATTTTCATGGACTGGCCATCTACACGTGGCAGATAAATATGGCAAAAATAAATTAAGAGCATAAAAAATACAACTCACTATACCACTGGAGAGCCCTGCGCTTGTTTGTTCTGTCCTTTTTGTTCACGTTTTTTTCTTTCAAAAACTCTAAAGGTTTATCTTTTAATCCAGGTGCTTAGTCTCGATGTGCCAAAGCAGTTTTGAAGGTTTCATTGCCTCGTTCCCTTTTCCCGCATATTACACAGAGCGGACTCGGTGCGTGAGAGTCACCTGTAGTGACAAACTCATATTTTAAGTAGGACTCCTGGTGTTGTCTTTTAAATTGATCTTTCTTTTTCTTGGAGGTCGTAGGCTTCTCTTCTGGCTTCTCAGTTGGTCTTTTCCCCTTTGCAAAAAAGCTCTCCAAAGACTTTTGTTTTTGGCTCATTTTCAAGAGCTTGTACGTCATACGTCATCGTGGAGACAAGAGCAGATCTAGCACAGATATAATAAACTCACAGTTTATATCAAATGGATTTCTGTGGTGATTTCCTCTCAGGATTTTCATTATATATCTATGGACAAGCTATTAGCGTATCATGAGGGACAGGGGAAAGTTACTTCAGAGAAGATGCGTCTCTGATCAATTATTTACTGTTTTTTGTGTGGCCCGGTAGCAAATGAGTAACGGACCGGTACCTGTCCCCAGCCCGTGGTTGGGGATCACTGTAGTAGCGCGTCAAATCCACTGATCCGAAGGTTGGCAGTTCGAATCCTGTCCTCGGCATAAACATCACTAGTAGACCGGTCAGATCCGCTGACCCACAGGTTGGCGGTATGATTCCAGCTCTCACAGATGAATGCTGCTGTTATGTCCTTGGGCAAGACACTTAACCCCCCTCGCCTCCAGTGCCTGTGTACACTGGTGTATGAATGTGTGTGTGAATGGGTGATGTATGTGGTGCCCTGATGTAAAGCGTTTCGAGTACCATGAAGGTGGAAAAGCGCTTTATAAAAATTTGACCATTTAAGGCATTATCATTATTATTCTTATATTTTTTATTATTATACTGACAAGAAACAAGAGCCATTTTAGATCCTATTGATTACATTCAACTTTGCAATGAAATATCCAGAAGGTAATGCACAACATGATTATGATCATTTCTATTAGTGGACTACACCCTAGAACTGTCTGTATTATAAGAAAAAAAAAAAAAAAAAAACATTTAACAGCATATATTTTAGCTTCCCCTCATTTGTATTCAGTGTTACTGGGCCCATAGAATGTCCTGATCTCATCTCAAACCCAGCTCTTCCAGAATGGGCTGGTCCTCCTGCCTCCTCTCACTTTTCTGGGCCTGTGTCTTTGGGGGCATCGCCTGGCAGGACCCGGCTGTTTTATTGAACCGCATTTCCTCATCTTTCTTCGTATTGAGCGTCTCAGCCGTCAGCGAGCCTGCCAGCCTTTTGCTATTGCACCCCATTTGTCTTCATGTTTGGGCAGCTATTCTCAGCACCGGACAACCCACGCGGCCTGGGAACACTTGGTTTTGCTACACACTCGCAACGCAGCATATGTCAAACTGTGCCGCTTCGGGGATGGGAAAAATCTGCTCGTACTTTGGGGCCGTAGAAGTAATTTGTCCCTAACTACAACATGGCGTGTGCTTATCTGTAAAGCGTTCACGTGTTGGGGATGTGTTGGTGCCCGCAGATGGACGGGTAATGGGGCATAATCGCATTCATGTCAACTAGAGAAGTGAAGATAGGATTACTTAGCATGATCAAAGTTAATGTTAGCTCAAGCTGTTGCAAATGTAGAAATTGGGATCTCTGAAAAAACCAGAACATATCAACAAAAATGTTTTCAGGGCATGATCTGGCCTTCCCATGGAGATACTTTCTTGGTGGGTCATTTGCCTTTACTTTGACAAGATAGATTGACTTTAATGAGAGATGGGATGAAACATTAACACTGAGACACATCAGGGCTGGAGCAGTTGGCAATGTGGAACTAGTAGCAATGATTTTTTACTAAACAATTTTGCCTTTGTGTATGATTCAAATATTTAAGCCACAGAAAAACTTGTGTCCTTACTGTGAGCGGATTTGCATCTCCACAAACATGAGTTATTTTGCCTGGAGCAGGGCCTCATGCTCATTTCCATGGACATGTTCTTTTGGCTATAATCTTCCACAATATGGCATACAGCGGATCTATCTGTAAGGAGAATATTGCAGCATTGTTTTCACTTTATATTTCCATGAAGCATTGCATCAAGCTGTTTTATTGGAAAATTTGTAAGGGTTGATATTTTTGAAAAGGAATCGATAATTTGCGTCACCTCAGTCAGTATCAATATATATTTTACTGTCGATCTTCCCATCTTTCGTCTTTAGTAGCCTACTTGGGACAGATTTTATTTGTTGACCCTCTAATTGTTGGGTGAATTTTATAAAACACCAAGACATTTTTTTTTTACAGCTGTTGTAGTAACTTCCGTTTTCAAATGTCGAGTTTTTATTTTAAATCTGACACCTTTCAACCTTGCTTCTAGTATCCCTCCCAGTGAATACACAGACTTCGGATGAGTACTTAAAACCAAGCCTTCAAACTACCCCATTACCTTGTCTATACCTGTGACATTACTGACAAGCCAATATCACGCACTTCAGTCTGCCTCAAACTTACCTCCCATCGCGCTGCCCGTGCTAAATCCCCGGCAGCAAAGTTATGAATGACGCTGTAACGGCAAAGTAAATCGTCCGAGGAGAAAAATCAATTTAGAAAATTGCTTGAATTCTTGCCGGCCTGTTTCATTGTCATTAAGAGATCGCACAGATAGATGTCTCCTTGTCCTGAGGGGGCAAGTGCATAGCTTATACTGGCGTCTCAGTGGACTTATTAATTTTGTCTTTCGTTTGCCATCTACTATCTGCTCCTTGTGCTTTTAAATGGCACCAGCTCACAAGGAACAAAGGGGTAGGGAGAGAAATCGATTGGAAATTCTCAAGAGAAATTTGCCCAGTCATTTGATTGTATTCCGCGTTGTTCGTAGTCTTTGTTATAAATGTAGGTTTCATATGTTACCGTCCCACCGTGGCAGGATCGATGGATGTTGGGGGTCCGAGCATCCTTTCTGGTCTCTGGTTGTCTCATGTATTCCCTAGACACGTGTAGAAGCGAATTCACAATAAATGGATATCGTAAATGATTATGAGGGTGAATTGGCTGTCAGAAAAAGCTCGCAACATATGAGGCATGCAATTCTGGGTCACATTTTGGGTTGCTTTGACATTTCTACAAGTATTCACAAAAGGACTTTTACATAACCATGAATAATGAAGAAAAAAATCTAACTAATGTATTTTACAGCTGAGGCTATTGGCTACACTACACACATGTACGACAACTTCACTATATAAATCAAATGCATGCGTAAAAGTATCTGTTGCAATTAAATAAATAAATAAAAAAATCTAGTAAAAAGTATTTAAAAACAAACCAATAATGCAAAAAAAAAAAAAGGAATTAAAAAAATTTTATTTATCCACCATTTGGACATGGTACCTCATAAAATATTACATGAAAACAATATCTAATCATAAATAAAACCAAATATTAATTTTTAAAGGTGAATATATTTGAGAAAAAACAACATTATCAGTCTGAATTTAAATGGTATTTCAGCCATGTTGCACTACCCTAAACTTCCTGACCATACATAAGCACATTTTAGGGTTGTCAAAAGCACCGCAACAGTGAATTACTGTCACTGAGATGTCCATTTGAATTCAATGGGGAAGTTCAAGGTTTTTGCGCAGTGCGTACAGGCGTACCCCTGCAGGCGCCGCTGCGTCAGGTGTATGATGGAAGTGTGCAGCTATAGCAGAGGAGAGAGCATGGGAGAAAACAGGTACTGAGGAAAGGTAATGAAGTGGAGGGGCCAACCAAGGAAAAGATGCGTGAAGGTGCACGTGGAGGATCTGTCACTCACTTGGCTGTGTGTACCTGCCCAAAAAATCCTGCAGGCGCCACGAGTTTAAAGTACACCGGACAGAAATGAATCTTTCCTGAATAGCTTTAGAATGATCTTGAACCAGAACAAGTACAAGACCACGCAGACTAGTATACACCCCTGGACCACTGTGGAACCTACCTGGACGACTGAATTACACAGATATATGGTGTAATATATTGATATAGAGACGTGGAAATATAAAAGAAAATACTATGATTTAATGAAAACACATTATATTGTCTATAGAGAGTATTGGAAGTCTTTTTCTTAGTATCAAAATTGAGTGAAATTATAGGATCATGACAACACAAATTCTCTCTAAAATACATGACACAAAACAGTGGCGTGCACAGATGTTATTACTATCAAGATGTGCATCCTCCATGACCCTGCGTCTTTGTTCCCTCCAGCCTTTTGTTATCCTACAACAGCCCAAATTAGATCACAGTCCACTGTTTTGCTCCGACGATTAGCTCATGAGCTACTGCTACGGCTAACGCGGGCCTGCTTTGGTCGCCCATGCGTGGGTCGAACAAGATCCGGCCCTGGAGAGGTGTCTAGTTGTCATGCAGCCTTCTTCCAACTGCCATCTGTTCCAGCCGTGTTGAACCAGCCTGCGTGAGCGTGCGACATATCCCTAAGGCAAAGTGCATTCAACCACCAAAGAAATACAAAGAGCTTATATAGGCCAAGTGAGATGTACCTGCGATGGGTAGCCTATATGGAAAAAAAAGACACGCCAGATGCTGCTTAACTTTATATAGGACACACAGAAGGGACGCTGACAATTTTGAGAAAAGATGTAGTTGCAGTTTTTCAAATATATTAGTAAAGGTGCGCTATGCAACTTTTCTGGTGGAGTGTCTGCCATGTGCTTGTTTCTATGGAGATGTTTTTCCATCGCCTGGAATCTTCTACAGTATGGCACTAAATTACATGTGTGTTTTTTTGTTCTTTTCTTTTTCGCTAAAAAAAAATACCTTGAAATACATGGGGAGGATAGGAAGTGAGCATGGGCACACTTCTGGCTTCACTGGCTCTGGCTCCAATTCACTTTACATTAGAAAACTGTTGCCCCTCTCTCCAAAACTGCTGCAGTGAGCCTCTTTATTTTGGTCTTAAAATGTTCATACTAACCCGCTCTATATGATTCTGGTATCTAGATTTTGCTCTTGTGTCCATAACTTAAGATATGAACATTAATAACAGACAAATCAGGCGCCGCCTTTTCCCGAGGTTAGCAACACTGTCAATCAAACCTGTTGCTAAGCGCTCACTCCTTGCTAAACCAGCAGTGCGGACAGAAAGGGCGTTACCTTCAACAGCCTTGCTCCGGATTGGCTCTTTAGTTTCTATGATACTCGTGTCCGGAAATCTTAATGTGCAATTTGACTCCAAATTCGCCTCTGTAACTGCTAGCCTTGATGAGCTTTATGTGACTGGACCTGAACGCTACAGGTGACGTCACACTCCCTTAGTCCACTTCTTTATACAGTCTATGGAGGTGACCCTGTGAGTAGGAGCAGATCTGACTAGTAACTCGGCCTAGAGGTGTCAACTCCTTTTCTCCATGGAGATAGATAAGTGGGAAAATTTAGCCAAAGCACTAACATCTCCATGAATACCAACAGATAGCTGGCCCTCCACCAAAAAGTTCAATAGTGAACCTTTTAAGAGAAACACTGACATTAACTGAAATACAAGAATCTATCCTGTGTTAAAAATGTGTTGTTTTGAACCTATTTATATTTATTCTTTAGACCACATCATAGTATTTCCTAAACAAGAATGACAGCATGCTTATTGTGACCTTTTAAAGGTGCTTTACCAGACTTTTCATTCATTTTAAATGGTTTGCAACGGGCTAAACTGAACTCACCTTTCCTAATTGTTTGCTGCAATGAGCTAATGGCATTTCACAACTTTCAGATTCCAGAGGGAGTTTTGCACACTCCCTGGTTTAGCAAGGATAAACACTTCATAATTCAACGCAGACAGCACACAATGGTCTTATTTTGATCCTAAGAGCTGCTTTTACACTATATCTGTACTTGGGCAAACATCTAAGAACATTTGACCATAATTGTAACTAGAACAACATGCTTCTCTTCTTCTGGTACGGTTTACACTAAAAGCTAACTTATGTTTCTGTCAGTGAGCATTCAGAAACCAGACTGTTTGCATAGCTTAAACAATATTTCATGTCTTACTATTATATAAATCACTGAAGTAGAGTAGAAATCTAACCAAAATCTTTATAAATACTGTATGTTGCCCTAAAAAAAAAACTTGTATTCCCCTCTTCCAATGTGACGTAGGCTCCTTTTGAGGTCTGCATCTAATTAGAAAGCATTTCACTGTCCGATAATCAGGAAGTGCACGTTATCATGCTAGTTGTTGCTAGCTTTACCATGACATGACATTGCTGGTCTTTGAAAAACACTTATAAACTCATCCTGGTGAATAATTTGGATGGTAGGAAAGCATGAGGTAAGTGAGGAATAACTTTAGATTGCTGCAAACAAAACAAAAAAAACCCCCAAAAAACATAGTACTTGTTCTGTTTTTCACATTTTAAGCCTTTAACTCATGACCAATGTGCTTACGAAACTACTGCCCCAACCTATCCATATAGACAGACATAATGTTTGCAAGAAATTCATTGTGTCTATTTCTTAGTCTGGCTTGAAGAAATTTCCCAGCGGTATCCATCCAGTTAACTCACAGAATGATGAAGAACCATATTACCACAATGTTACTTCGCTAACCCTTTACACGTTAAGGGAAGACTTTAATGTCCCCATAGGGAAATTTGCCCTCTGTATTTGACCCGTAACTCACTGTCCAGAGTACCCCACCCAATAGGGAGAGCATAGTAAGGCTCCAAAACATCTGATGGTAAAGTGAACAGACATTTTATACAATTGTACAGTGGTCCCTCGCTATATCGCGGTTCACCTTATGAAAGCGGCGCCAGGACGAAGAGGCACAGTCAGAGGAACTTTGACATATGCCTGAGTCTCTATTAATCATTTCATATGTGTCCAATCTCGTAGGTTGATCATTAAAATTTTATTTGTTACAATGTTTCTAAAAGTTGTCATTTTTATTTATAGTACAGTATAGTATTTGGTTTTGTTCTATAATACTGTGCTTATTTTTTTTTAAATCTACGAAGGTTTGAACTTTGAGAGTGTTTAAACAAGAGAGAAATGTGAGAAAATGTTAATGCCTGTCAGGGAAAAGTGTATAAAGTGTGTGGTGAGGGGTTTTACAGCCTTAAAACATGTATAATTGTAAAAAATAAAAGCTTTCTACTTTGCGGATTTCGCCTATTGCGGGTTATTTTTGTAACATAACCCCCACGATAAATGAGGGAACACTGTAGTTAGCTCCTCCCTTCAGATAGATAAGGCAGTGTCCATGAGTAATCTGACCAGAAGTGAACAAGTGGCTTGGATGAGCAGCGAAACATCTTCACTCTTACAATTTTTTAACCCAGCTGCCAGATTTTGCTTTTTTTTTTTCACTATGAATCACACTTGGACAACTGAGGGATTATACAGACATCTGATGATAAAGCAGTAGTAAAGCCCTCTTTTCACCATGTAAATAGTATTATATTTGTGTGACTTTGTAATGCATGTACTGGAAGCATACTAGAAATGTATTTTACACACGTAACACAGTGGTAAGAATAAATAAGGATTCCTCACACTCCCTTTCAAGCAAAGAGACTTAAGTCTAAAGACATTTTGTATATGTGATATATTCAAAGTCTATTCATTCTGTTTCCTTTCCTTTCATGAACAAGTCTGAAAAATGAAGTCTTCATCACCATGTTAACCTTTTTGACAAATACTTGAAATGTAGAGTCGTGGCAGGCTATACCATCTCAAATATGGCCAACAGGCGAGGTACATGGTGAGCACAACACATATTCCCTGATGGTCAATTTGGACTGTGAAAGAAGTGACTGTCTACTCAAATAAAGAAATCCTGACTGTGAAGTGAGACCACAATCCGGAGAAGGTTGTTGGCGTCTACCGTTCTTGACAAATATATTTCTAGACTGTACCATTTGTTGTTTAATAATGTACAATTTGTTACACCCCTGCATTCATATATTGTGAAAGCAGCTGTTAGGATCAAAATGTGACTGTTGTTTGCTTATAATTATAATCATCTATTGTTCACAATCCAGGAAGTGCAGTTACAGCAAAACTACGCTCTGGCTTCTGAATTTTGCTCAACGCTTTTTCAAATTGATCAATGATTAAAGTAAAGTAAGTTATTTGTATGTTTTAATTAGTGCTGTGTTTCACGTTTTTTAAGACTAAAAACTAGTGATGTGATGTCGATGACTGAGTCGGCTCTTTTGAACGATTCTTTAGAGTGAACAGTTCTAACTGGATTATAGACTGTATATATAAATGGACATGGCTAACACTCGAGCCAACACGTTCCAAATACAAAGTGCTCATGGGTAAGCTTTGGGCTCCATTGACTCCAATTCACTTTACATTGAAAAACGGTCACCCCTCTGTCTGTAACTGCTGCATTGAGCCTCGTCATTTTGGTCTTAAAATGTTTGTATTAACCCGCTCTACCTGATTCTTGTAGTTTTATTTCACTATTGTGTTAGTAAATAACTGTTATCTTAATATTCATTCACGGGGTTGCTAGCTTCGTGCTAAACCAGAGGTGTGGGCAGGAAGGGGCGTTACCTTCAACAGCCTTGCTCTAGATTGGCTATTTGGTTGCTATGATACTCACGGTCAGAGCTCCAAATATGGAAATCGGCTCCAAATTCGCCCCAATAACTGCTCTAGCCTCGATGAGCTTCATTTGACTGGAGCCGAACGCTATGGGTGACGTCACACTTAGTCCACTTCTTTATTTAGTCTATGAACTGGATCTAATCTTTTAAAAACCCAATAGTAATAGTTTTTTTTTTTTTTTTTTTATTGCAGTGCAACGTTTTATTTCGATGATGCATAATTTCAAAATGTTAAACACACCTTTGAACAATTTCATCAAATCTTACCCTTGGCCATTTTTCGCTTTGATTAGCAGATAAAAATGTGTTATCTCATTTGACTTCTGTCTCATGAATGAATATGTTCTTTCGAAGAGCATTTTGAAATGACGAAATGAACACATCCAAACTATTCAGATCCTACATCGCCTCCATAAGTAAACCGCATTGTTCCACCATATTGTTCCAACCCACTTATATTCCACACATTTCCATTCGCACATTTCAAAACAATGTTCTTACCATGTTTGACACTTAAGACTTACACGACTTTAGCTACGGGCGACAACCTCTATGGAACCACAGGATTCGTCTGATTAGCTCCTCCACCTCTATAAACTCCTCCAGCACACATTGACGTGTTGATTACCCCCGATCCATGAAAGGTGATGACGGCTGGAGAAAAAAACGTTAGCATGATGCATGTCACGAAGTTGTGAGGTCTCTGTCTCTAGAGCATGTTGCTAGGAGCGCATTTTTAACCATGTATACGTGTGAACAATCCTCCCCGTGCCTGGCGTATGATTATTAAAGTGTAAAACATGGTTGGAGGGTGTTTTTGCTTCATACATGTTGCTGTAGTATGTGTAGAATGTTGCTACGGGCTGACGTGAATATTGATATGACAGATGTTTAAGCTAGAAATACGCAAGTTGCATGATAATTGATGTCATGGGTTTTGTATGTGCTTTATAGTTACAAATCAAGCTAGCTGATACAAGCTAGCTTTATCTATGATCATTATATGTTATGCAAATTTAATTTTGATCTTGCCGGATAAGATTTGGAGCTTGGGTAGATTAAAAACAGACCTGACGAAAATCCACGGACATTTTTGTGCGATCCAACAGGTAGAGAAACTTAAAAGTGTTAGCTAATGTCATTCTGCTGTTGTTTTGCAGGTAAGTTAATCCGATTATGGGCTACGTTTTATATCAGAATGCATTGATGGTTTTTTGTTCACACATACAACGATAGAAGTGGTTCCACGCATCTATGTAACAAAGGGGGTGCCATGTCCGTCGCCATGCAGAAAAAATGAACTGACTGATTGGGTTCTTAGTGTTTTATTTGCCGTTTTCTGTGGTTACGATGTCACTAAAGTGTTACATCATGCATAACAAACTGATTTTAAAAGTCAGTTGAGTTCTGTAGTGTTGTTGGATAGTCTTAATGTCTAGTAGGCCTGCGTTTCTTGAATCTTAAAGCCTCCCACGAAAACCACAATCAGTCCATATTCAATCGCAGTAAGCAGAAAGATGCCAAAAAAGTTTGTCCAGTTGACAGATTTAAACTTCATCTTTTGCTATGGATCAGACCTGGATGACTGAGGGATTACACAGATGTCTTGTCAAAAAGTTATATCACTTCATCAAACTCTAGAACCAACCTAAGATTATAAGAAAAGCAATTGTTTCTATTATAAGCAACTGTTCTGTAATATAAAACTTTTTTTTTGTACATCAAAGCCAGCTGAAACAAACCTTTGGAGGACACAAAGAAAGGTGACATTCCTTCTGACCAGCTATTATCATTCACACGTTATGTCCGTTAGCAAGTTTAGCTAGCAACATTAATAACGCCGCTGTATTGTTTGGTGTAGGACATATGGAAATAAGACACCCTCAAGCTAACATCACTGTACTATCGCGCAACTTCAGGCCACAATTACCCATCCATAACTGTCCTTTTCACACTTCCTGAGCAGTATCACTCCACAGATGGCGTAAGCTGGAGGATGGCCATTTTAGCACGTTGTTGCTAGCATGCTCACACAAACTGCATGTAGCCATAGGTGCGTCGTCTCAATGATGGTAATCAATAACAGGCAAAGTGACCTATACAACTGCCTCACCCCCACATGTATAGCACTGAGAAATACATCACTGCGAATACCGTGCCAGGCTTGTTCACTCTCCCCTGGGTTTTGGTGCAGTAAAGAGGGCTAAGGGCATGCGGTAGTTCCACATACCCACGCTGTATGTTGCATTGGTGTGGGACGGTTTGAAGGTGACAGGGAAAGACTAGGAGAGACCAAAGTGGATCAAGGTTGGAGTTCTACCCAGAGGCAACATTCAGAGAACAGGGGAGAGGACGGAGTGACAAACGCGAAATAGATCGACCCAAAGCCAAAGCGACAAAGGATGCAAGGGTAGTATGGTTGTTTCCACTGCCAGACCTTTTCTGAGCTTCTGTGGTTGGGCTAAAAAATGTTGAACCTTATAAAATGAATACAATTGTTGCTAGTTATAATTTCGTTTTGTAGATAACTGCTCTTAAACGGCCCATATTACCCGATTTTCTGATCTATCTTATAATGTTGCTTCCTCATCACAAACATACCTGGAGTTGTGTTTTGTTTCATTTACACATTTCACACACAAATCCTGCATGTTTAGTTGAGCTTTTCTCAAATGGAAAACACTCCGTCCCACCTTGTGATGTCATGTGGTACCAGAAGAAGTGCCCCACTATGTTTTAAACTCCATACACCTTCACTAGAATCATTTGGATGATTTCAGCGCTGGAATTGTGGATCTCTACTGAGTTAGAGGTAAAAAGTAGGAGATGTAGACAGACTAATAATAAAGGATTACTCAAACGTGTGAATGAAACAAAACTCAACTTCAGGTATGTTTTTGATGAGGCAACAGCATTGTAAAAGGGTTTAAAAGTTTCAAGAATCCATTTTGTGTAGGACATTTAAAGGTGCATAAGTCCCATAGCATTAAACTTATTTATGGTGGTGCCACCAAGGGAAGTGACAGGTTAGTTTTATGGACAGGTGACCCCTCTAACAGTAAGAATACATGTTTGTCATTTTTGAACATTAAAAACAACTGTAATGAACTAAATGCAAGATATGTTAATGCCAATCTGTGGAACACTTCAGGTAAAAAAAAAAAAACATCTCCATGGAGACCATGTCCAGGCCTATATCAGTCAATGAGTTGCTATGTCTATGCTCCCTCAGATGTGGCTGATTTATGACATTTTCAATTGAATTTTCAAAAATATATTGGGTATTCAGCTCAATCAGAGCCATTTGGTTTCAACATTAGGGGAATAATTAAAAGACTGACCTTGTGAATTGAAGTGGCTCTGACTTCAAGTGCTGTAGTGCTTTAGTCAGTCCCAGTCTCCTGTCTCCAGAGTCTAACCAGTAACCATTTCTTTTTGTTTTTATCTTACTATCCTTACCTTACCAAGAACATTAAGGATGTAAAATAAGTTCTGTCTGCATTGAATTATAAAAACCGTTGGTGTCCAATTATCAAGAAGTGCACATTAGGATGCTAGTTGTTGTTTGCTGCTCTGCAAAACTCTTCTCTGGCCTCTGAAAATTGTGAAAAGCACTATAAACTCATCACAGTGAATAATTAGGATAGCTTAAAATGAACTAGTTCTGTTGTTTGTTTTAATGCCTCATCAACTCTGTCACGTCCCCAAGGCCCGTGTGTCGTATCAATTAAAATGTGTTAAAATTAACCCTTGCATTGTCCTGGAGACCCCAAAAGCAACTTTGTTACAGCAGATCTCTAATCTCTTCATCACATGGGCTGAAAATGTGGGCCAGTTGTTCATTTTATGACTTTTATCAAAAATGAAAATTTGAAAAAAAAAAGGTGTTTTTTCATAGTTGTAAGGCCCCAAAACCTCTGTAACAACCCAGTGTACACGTAGCCAAACTGTGTTTTTCCCCACAAATCCACATGTATTTTTTGGGGAAAAAAAAGCTTTTTGATCACTTTTTTTTTTTTTTTTTTTTTTTTTTTTTTTTTTCAAAAAAATCATTCAAAGCAGAGTTTAGCATAAGATTTTTTTTTTCTTTGTTGAAATTATTGAATGTTCAGAGCCTTTTGACTCTGCAGATAAACAGCAGAAGACCAGCTCATGTTTGGGGTCTCTGAACAGTGGAACTGGGCTTTGTTTAATATCACTCTTTTTGTATGAACTGTATGTTTTAGAACAACATGAAAGCATGATTTTTTTGCTTCATTACTTTATTCTTAAACCTTGTGTTGAATACTGTGTGTTGCAATATTAAGGTGTACTTGTTTCTCAGTTAGAATACCACACATGCTTATTTTAAGATGTCTACACTGGAATCTGCTACTTCGGGTATATGATGCGGGTATGCATCTTCGGGTTGACAAGAGACCTTGTAATACATCTTTTCAGTGACTGCAAACATCTTTTAAGTGACATATTCTACCTTCTTGTAAACAGCTAACAGTATATCTCTATACAACCTTGTACAAACAGTATGTAATATAGCTTAAGTCCTTATAGGACCAGCCTTCTATACATAGTACCTTTCTTGGGATATAAGTACTGGATGGCTCCTTAGTACGGAGGGGACACACACACAAGAACTGACACACACAAACTGGCACACTCAACAAACACACACACACACACACACTCAACATGACACAAAAACTCATACTCAACACACACACTCATTCACGCACACACATGAGCCTGCTGTCTGTAACTTCATTCATCACATGAGATAAACTTCTTTCAACTCTACCTGGTCTGCAATCTCTTCCATCACGATTACACAATGAAAACACACAATTCAAACAGAGTCAGAGCCGCTCCTACACAGAACTATACCTCCATAAGACAACATGTCCTACACAGACCTGTACCTCCTGTACAACATGTCCTACACAGACCTGTACCTCCTGTACAACATGTCCTACAGAGACCTGTACCTCCCGTACAACATGTCCTACAGAGACCTGTACCTCCCGTACAACACGTCCTACACAGACCTGTACCTCCTGTACAACACGTCCTACACAGACCTGTACCTCCTGTACAACACGTCCTACAGAGACCTGTACCTCCTGTACAACATGTCCTACAGAGACCTGTACCTCCTGTACAACACGTCCTACACAGACCTGTACCTCCTGTACAACACGTCCTACACAGACCTGTACCTCCTGTACAACACGTCCTACACAGACCTGTACCTCCTGTACAACACGTCCTACAGAGACCTGTACCTCCTGTACAACATGTCCTACACAGACCTGTACCTCCTGTACAACATGTGCTCTGACAGACAGAGCCCAGGGTCTGTGCTGTTCAGTGGAGTGAAGGCTGACATCTGTGCACCCAGTGCCCACTAAAAGTGCAGACGAGGGTCCGTTTTGTTCATGTAAATAAGAATAAAATATTAATATTTATATTTTTATGTATAATTTGAAAATGCACCTTCCTACGATGGACTTCTCAGGTTGAAAAACAAATCCCAGTCAAAGGACAGAGATTATTCTTTGCCAGATTCAGGTCAAATGAAAAAGTATTTTTGAAAATTTGTTTTTGAATTAAATTTGTTCAAACATTATTCTGGGCAGAGTTTTGAAACAGAATTTATGATTTGGGATGAAATGATTGAATTTTCAGAGCTGTTTTAAACAGCTCGTGTTTGGTGCATGTGAGACTGACACTTGAACTTTCTTTGCCAAATACAGTCTCAGAATGTGTAATTATGGTCAGACACTCAAGTTCTGCACAAATAACATGAAAACACAATAAATATGGGTAAAATCATCCAGGATAAACTGAGCTGTCGACCGCAGGACGTGGGTTTGAATTGTGTTTTAGTTGTTGTTGTAGTTAGCTCCAGTCACATATTTAGAGTGATATTTTATTACTCTAAATACAATGCTCGGGCATTCTATATGCCTAGATTATTAACTGTGATGTAACATTAATAATAGCTGTGTGGCAAATTTCAATGTTACCCGCAGAAGGCGATAGACACAGTATCCAAGAGTTCAATTATAAAGTGAGAGAAGCAGTATATGCCTGCAGAGATATTAATCTACCTTTGATTTGACCTTTAATGTTATAGGGCTTCCATGTATAGAAACACATTATTATCAGTGAAAAATTGAAATGGAGGGATTTCTGAGGCTGAGGACGACTCTGTGACATGATTAATGAAACAAGCCTGAATGGGGCAAAATACGTCATTCAGGGAACAAAATTACAACATGGTTAAAAACTCAGAAAAGTCTATTTTGCATGACACATACCCTTTAAATATGCCCAGACGATGATTCTGTTGTAAGGGTTGCATTGCTAATTTATAGCAAGTTAAAATGCAGAGGAGACATTAACTGCCAGCATTCCCCAAGGCCAGTAGATTATGGTAGTTTATTGTTTGCTTTGGTTAATGGTGTGGAGCCGGGAAAGCACAGGGCATCCTTTAAATGAACAGAAATAATGTCTTCCAGTGTCAGGCTCATAATGCATGGCCGGTGGAGCAGTGGGGAACTAATATTCACTAATTTGTGGGAAGTAAATATAGCTGTGTGGCTGGTTTGTGTGCTGTTGTCAGTGAGTCCTGTTTAAGAGATGTTTTAGAGTAGTGATGAAGGCAAAATGGATTAGACATCATTTTATTTCAGTTTTATGAGTGTATGTATCTTTCCCCAGTGAGTTTATTTGCTGCACATAATAAACATCAAGGTTGGCAGAGTGGTTGATATTATCAGTAGTTAAACAGTTAGACTACAACACACTGTCCTTACAGCAGCAAGATCTGTGGTTTAATTCCTCAACAGGGCTGCAACAATTAGACAGAATAATTTTGACTTGCTCACTACTAAAAAAAATTAATAGCTGTTTTAATAATTGTTAGTTGTTAGCTTACAAAGGCAGCAGCATTATTAAAGCAACACCGTGTAACTTTCTGGTGGATGCAGGTCGGCTACATAATTGCAGTGATATTGAAAGTTAGCTCCACAATTTCATGCCATACTGTGGATGTTTATAGGCAAAGGAAAAATATTTACACCAACACATCAGTTCTGTGGAGATGCAAGCCCGCTCAAAGTAAGGATGTGTTGGATGTGCATCTGATCTGAAATTTTAAAAAAGAAAAAAAAAAAACAAACTTGCTTTCTCTTTTTTTGGTCATACACAAGTTACATACAATGTGGCTTTAAATAAATATGTCATAAATGTGTAATTATTAATAAACTTAATTATCCATCCATTTTCTTCTGCCTATCCGGGGCCGGGTCAGGGGGACAGTAAGCTGAGCAGGGAGTCCCAGACTTCCCTCACCCCAGACACGTCCTCCAGCTCCTCCGGCGGGACCCCAAGGTGTTCCCAGGTCAGCAGAGAGACATAAACCCTCCAGTGTGTCCTGGGTCTTCTCCGGAGCCTCCTCCCAGTGGAACATGCCCGGAACACCTCCCCAGGGAGGTCCTGAACAGATGCCCGAGCCACCTCAGCTGGCTCCTCTCGATGTGTAGGAGCAGCGGCTCTACTCCGAGCTCCTTCTATGTGACTGAGCTTCTCATCCTATCTCTAAAAGTGCGCCCAGCCACCCTGCGGAGGAAGCCCATTTCGGCCACTTATATTAAACTTAATTATATAAATAAATAATCTGTATCTACAAACTTAAAGTTTTCATACTTTTAAAATCTTTATCCAGTTCAAAAGTACTTTTACAAACTCTAAAATGGAAATAATTGCATGTCTTGTTGACTAATGGCCACTTACAGCTCTACTCTCAAGTGTTCTCGGTGTTCTGCCAACCAAAAAATAAATGAAACAATTATTTTTCAAACCCAGAAGCGTCCCTGACTTTAACCTACCCAACAAACTAATGCTCAATCCCACACTGTTGCCGGCAAGGCGAATGAAATGTCTTGCTCAAAGGCACAACAGCATCACGCATTGCCAAATATTACACCACGATTCTCTGAGTGAACATCCCTTACCCTTTGAGCTACCAAAAGCGACTGCTAGCCTTCATAATTGTATAGGCACTTCGGAGTTCACACAAGCCCGTCAACTCTCCATCCACTTCCACTGCAGCTGTCACACTCGGCTCCTGCCTTTACAACCTTATCTACAAACTGAGTCTGCTTCTATGGCTCTGGAATCCACTTTATTAACCATTGGAGTTCTCTTCGCCTGTGAGCCCTGTCAGAGTGGTTTCATGTGGGACGAGAAATGAGAAAGCTGTGCTGGAGATGGGCTGCCTTTGTACCGCATTGGACTGTCAAAAGCCTTTTCCGTTTGGCTGGAAAATCCTCCCGGAAATCCCATAAATCGGTCTTGTAAGAGCAGGTATTTTATGGTGGGGGGAGTTAACAGGATCAACACCTCACTGAATGTGGCTTTTATGTAGGAATGAAATGAACAGAAATGCCGCCATCGCAGTCCCATTTTCCGCGGGATTCCGTCAGAGGTGTTTCCACAGAGAGTATGCAAATGTAGTCTGAGCTCACAAGAAAGGCAGGATTTGTGAGTAATAGATTTATAGCGTTCACCGCAGACAGGTTCTCAGACTGGATTCCAACATAAATTTGAGATACACAGAGCAAGATCATGAGAGATTTTGAAACAAGTAGAAATTAAAATACAGTTTTGTTCTCTAATCAGATTAAAGAGGGGGTATTTAACTTCTATGGGGTATTAACGGCTAACACATAACATATCTAGCTCACCGTGTTACTTTTATTGTTTAGAAGATGCTGTATTACCTGAAACAACTCTAAACCTGCCCTTCCTTTGAAGAAGAAGAATCTAATTGTAAGGGGGGTTTGAATGGGGCAGGCGACATTGCTAAAATAGGCAAACATGCATGGATGACATCTAAAACCCTAATATGTATTGTGTCTTTTCTCTTTTCCCGCTTTCTTTTTTCCTTCAACTGAATAAGAAGCATAAACAAACCGTTTGATTTGTGTCTTCATGGAGGATCGGGATGGGACTTGACAAGTTTTCATCTTCCCACTCCTTTTCGAGCTTGTATAAGAACAGATTGTGAGATGTGCTTTAGGTGTACCTGTGCTCGAAATAAATAAATAAAAAATAGTATGCATGTTTTTGAAGAGGTAGAAACTTTGTAACTCCATTTTGCATAATACTCCCTCTTTAACAACAAAGCTGGATTAATCAATCAAATTAGTTGATCAAATGGTGGCACTGATTAGCTTGACATTGTTGGGTCAATCTTTGTTCCTAAGCTTGAAATGTTTCAACATCAGCAATGAGCTAACTGCAGATTTTGAATTGTGATCACATTCTCATTTCTTTTAGTCATGAAAAAATACTGAGTAGAGTTTATATGAGATGATAATACATACATTAAAGTGCATGTTGTTATTGGCCTTTTTTTTTTTTTTTTTACCGTTTCCTTTATTTAATTGCAGGGTTTTAGCTTGAAAAACATGCATTCTTACTGTGAGCGGGGTCATCGCATCACAGATCTCGCCTGTAACCTGGCTTGGCGGCAGCACCTGCTTGTTTCCATGGAGAACTGTAATACTTTTCAATCAAAGTAACAACTCTCCATGAAACCAAGCAAGCTGATATTTTTGTAACGGTGTCTGCACACACTGGTGTATGAGTGTGTGTGTAAAATGCGTGAGTGGAAAAGCGCTACAGTGGTCCCTCGCTATATCGTGATTCACCTTTTCGCGGTCTCGCTGCTTTTTTGCGGATTTTTTTTTGTGTGCAATTTTGCATGCTTTTTTTTATATAGCGTATTAATGTGCATTGTGTTCTGCGTCCTGATTGGCTGAAGGACTGTAGACCATTGTCCATCAGTCTCCTCTGTGCCGTGTCTCCTGTACAGTACAGAATGTGTTCAGCCAAATTTACATAAATGTTCGATCGCAGTGTGACTCTGAAGTGCTGAAACCTTTGCTGATGAAAGTGATGATATTCACGCAGAGAGGGGCAGCATGATGCGGAGCCCAGGTCATCGATGAGTACTTTTCACGCAGTACCAAGCCCATTTCATGCCAGCAAGGGATGGTTTGACAAATTTCAGAAACGCTTTGGACTCAAAAGTCTTTCTGTGCACAGAGAGGCGCCTCTGTGGATATAGCTGGAGCAGAGGCACGTAAACAACACATTTAAAGCATCATCGAGGAAGAGGGATATAATATATGAAGGTTTGAACTTTGAGAGTGTTTAAACAAGAGAGAAATGTGAGAAAATGTTAATGTCTGTCTGAGAAAAGTGTATAAAGTGTGTGGTGAGGAGTTTTACAGTCTTAAAACATATATAATTGTAAAAAATAAAGCTGACTACTTTGCAGATATCGCCTAATGCGGGTTATTTTTAGAACGTAACCCCTGCGATAAACGAGGGACCACTGTGTATAAAGATGTGACCATTTACCATAAGACGAGCTAAGATCCCTGTGAAACAACAGAGGCTCTAAAACAGAAAAGCAAGATTCTACTTTAACAAATGAGCTTCTTTCTTCTCACAACATTAAACCATCTCAGACTATAAAAGCGTAGACAGGAACTTCTACGTTTATTAAACTTTTCATCGGATGGCTCGTTGTTTTTGACTTTCCCTTTAATTGAATGTTAGGTTACACCTCGTAAAACTAAAACTGACCAAAGATAAGAGCTACATCATACATTGCCTACTTCCTTTCTTTCCAATCACCACTATCCTCTTCCCAGCCTCTCACACATCACACCTCCAGCCTGGTAAACACCTGCTCCGACATCAGCTGCCGGAGACGGGCCTGTGATCCACCAGCTCAAATGTAATTCTGATGACAAAGATCTCACCTCATCTGTCAGTGCACAGACTTATGTGAACATACACGACAAGGACAGAACACACGCTGCTTCTATCGCCCCATGACCGAGCTGTCATTGCCATGCCTATCGCACACACGGAGGAATAAACCACTGTCCAACATCCACTGCACGTGACAAGTTTTATTTACAACATGTCTGAAGCTTAAGTCCGAATAGAATCTTGATGACAAAGACCTCCTCCGTCACTGAGCGGACTTGTGTGAACGCGAGCTACATGACAAGAACATAACACATGTAAACTGTAAATTCTATGTGTAGACGTTATTGTCCCCATGCATTGAAGTTTGCCCTCAGCAGTTCAGCACTCATCCTTCAAGAGCACATATTATGCAGACCATTTTGAACTTTAAACCATTATGTTACAACATTGTTTGCTCATCACAAACATACCTGGAGTGGTATTTTGCATCATTTGTGCTTGTTTGATGAATACTTGTTTAGTAGGCTCCATAAAACCACGGCATTTTGAAATTCCCAGTTTTATGATGCAAGAGGTAAAAGTCCAGAGGTTCGTTGCAGCTGCGTGTTTCTGTTAGCGTGTCAGAAAAAGTGTCTAACCTGAGTTGTTTTCAGATTTTGACCAGTGCTTAGAGTGCTCATCAACCAACATGAACCTTGTTTGAACCGTGCTTGGGCTGGTCCATACTGTTGTGTCCTTGGGCTAAACACCTCACCAGCCTCGCCTGTGTATGAATGTGGTGTGTGAGTGAGTGATAGGTGGTGTTAAAGATTGGCAGCACAGCTTCCATCTGTCTGCCTAGTATAGAGTGAATGAAAAATGCATAAAACTGTATGTGAATGAGTGATTTTGAGCCTTGGTAAGAGCGCTATACAGTAAAAATCTATAAAATATGCGCCATATTGACGTTACAAATTCTAGTTTGTTACATCGCAAGTTCAGTTAGCAGTCAACACTTGTCAACTGCTAGATGCACCATGTAAGAATTAAAGGTCCTATATTACGCAAAATTGACTCTTGTGAGGTTTAAGCCGTGTTATAATGCTGTTATCTCCTCAAAACATACCTGGAGTTTGTGTTTTGTTTCATTCACACATGTTTGAGTAACACTTTATTATTACTCTGTCTGCATCTTCAGAGCTCAAAATGCTCTGTTCCAGCTTGTGATGTCACGAAGCAATAGTTTTTCAGGATAACGGCTACCTTTTAACCATAGTTCAGTAGAGATGGGGAATTTCAGGGCTGAAATCATCCAAATTATTCTAGTGAAGGTGTATGGAAGTCGTTAAAGCCTGGGCAGACCAAAGGTTCAGACTCGGGGGAAAATATTGAACAAAGATCGTAGGTAGCTGGGTCAGAGGCTGGGGTGTTCGTAGCAGTCGAGGGTGAGCTGGGTTGGAGGCTTAGGTGCAGAGTAGTTCCAGGGAGCGGGATGTGGCGAAAAAAACGAAAATAACCAGCTGAGCAGAGAGATCGTGAGTACAAAAACTAGACTGAGCCAAGCAGAACTGTACCACGGGGGATACATGGACGACCTGGCGACGAGTGTTGGATCCTCGGTCCCTTAATACTCCACAGTTGCACACTGGATTGTTCATGGGTTGCAGGTGTGTAGTGGGAGGTACCAGAATCTCCATCCAGCTCCAGGCTCAGACACAGAAAGGAGGGGAAAAGACAGCACAAAAACACAGGGCAGACTGAGATCTTGACAATGAAGTTTCAAAACACAGTGGGAGCACTTCTTGTATTACCACATGACATCACAAGGTGGAACAGAATAGACCAGAAAAAACGGCGTATTATGAACCTTTTAACCAATGTCTTTCGTTCATGACTTACTTTGTTGACAAGAGTTCAACAGTACAGAAAACGAGCAATGGCAGCGGTGTCAAGGATACTGCCGTGTCTCGCTAATGGACGTCTGGCGTTTGCTAAACAACGAGGATATTGCTTTGTTGGAAGATTGACGTGCGTGTTACGGAGACGCTTATGACAACCGCATCGGTCAAGGGTAAAATGGTGGTCATTGGAGGGGGACGCATGTGTGGATGTCTTGAATCACTAGCGTGGACAGTAGATCATGTTTTGAAGGGAGGACTAAAATAGGCAGTGCATCCGGGTGACGTTGAAGGTGCCCGGTTTCCTCTTGATTTGGTTTTCAAATGAGGTCTGATCTGTCAAAGCAAAAGATATAGTCTAGCTGATGATTTGTATTGCACGTAAGCAGCACACTCTAGTATAAAATAAAGGCATATTATCGACTTTCTGGAGCTTTTAAACATGTAATAATTGTTTTTCCCCATCTCATTTACTCACTCAAAGTTGTATAAATCATCCATATTGAGACGTCATTGCTCTGATCTACCCCATTTTTTTCACCGCTAACAGTAATACCCCGACTGCTCTGTACTAAATTTGTTCTCCCAAAAATAGATTACATTTTCTTAGTAGGTGACTTACGTAGGATTCGTCAGCGTTGTATAGTCGTTTTGGTACAAGGTGCCGACAGCATGCGCCACTTTGTCGTGATGAGGTTTATGGCAACCAGTGGTGGAGGAAGTACTCACTCATCTGTTGCTTAAGTAAAAGTACAGATACAGACAAGAAGTAAAGAGTTACTGAAGCAAAAGTATCAAATTAAAGTCAGGATGTTACCAACCACGAACATGGTAAAAATAACCTCTTAAATCATATGAAAAATACGTTTGACTTTCAGTGCAGATCAAAACTGTAGTGGAGTAGAAAAATACAGAAAACCTGTACTCAAATGTAGTAAAGTAAAAAAGTATCCACAGTAAAATTTAAGTAAAGTACAGACACCTTAAGATTCTACATAAGTGCATTACTTTACTTGGGTACTTTCCACCTGATAGCAGCGTATATACATTACATTCTTTCTCGCCTGTCCGGCATGTATTTATTTATCTTATAGAAGTTTTCATAGCCTTGTCATGGTTTGATTAGAAATGAAGTTTATAAGTTTTTCCAGCTATATTTTTACATGATAAGATAAATATACCAATGCTAACCTATTGTTAAAAGGACCAGCTCTAGTATGCAATTTATGTGTAAATCTCACTGCATTGTCCAGCTAATCTCAACCTTTTAATTGAAAAAATGAAAAAAGAAGAAGTAAATACATTACATTCCAAAGGTTTGGTGCCTGTGTCTGCATCAGCATTGTGAGATCGATTCCTGGCCATGCAT
>JAIEZT010000871.1:0-28822 GCA_019594935.1 Periophthalmus modestus
CGAGATCGCAAAAGGTGAACCGGTCGGGGTCAAGTGCGAGGTGTAGCTCAGGGAGCGGTGTATTAATTTTGAATGTGTGCCCGCGGTGCGGCAAAATATGAGTGGGGGGCGGGTGCCATGAACAGGACTGAAACCCAGGAACACCAAAAAAATTCAGAGACTATCCAACTTGAAATCACATTTTGAGTCTATGACCCCCCGACAGAATCCCGGTCGCCGGTTTTGAGTCAAAAATCCCACGGGAAGTTGGAGCAGCGTGGAGTAGAGACCGCAGCTCCGCTGATGGCATACAAGTATTGAACTTTAGGCCTTTAGCCTCCCGCATATTGTTTCTCCCGTTTAGGTCTTCCGGACCATGTTTGCACTGGAAAGAAATGGCTTGATTTTGGATTGAACCACTTTGGTCCTCTGCTGGGGACACCTATACGTTACATTTGCAATTTCTACCACGAAATGTTGTCAAAAGCCGTCGTCGTAAGTAACAGTTAACAATCTGGCATTTATTTGATGCGCAATCATCGTCGATGGGGGGGGGGGGCTGCGAACTAAAATGGGGGAAAGGAAAGCTGAGACAATGCGCACAAGAATTCTCTCCCCAATATTTGTATGAGTATCTCAAGAAGCCCACAATCCCCAAGTCGAGTCAGTGGGGGATCTATGGGAGTAATAGTCATGATCCCAGTCTACCACCAAGCGTGATACCAAGGTCCGAAGGAGCAGAGAGGTGATCATCTCCAAGCCAGTTGCTCATCTACAAAACCGTAATCTTAACACAAGAAGTGCACCCCCCAGTTCACAAAGCGTAAACAAAAACATCCATTCAACTCAGGTTTTTACAGAAACGCCCACATGTCATGCGGACAGCCAGGAGTCTGGGATCATGTCGAGGAGTGCCAGGATTAATTGTATAGAGAATCGAAATCGCTCCTCAATTTTGTAAACATCCACACTACACCACACAATATATCGATTTCAGGAGGGTCTCCATGAAAAGTGCTTTGCCCTGTAGTGTTCTGACATGGCTTCTAGTATCCGTTTGTAACAGAATGCGAAACTTAAACAGAATAATTTTATTAACACATAACTCCGCAAATCTAATCTCAATCGCGAACGCTTGTCAGAAAAAATTGTATATTGCTTCCCCAAATCAGTCAGCTCTCGTCACACCAACGTGATTAGCACCGAGTCCACGTGTTGGTACTTAGACGGCAAGTGATCATGCCTTTTCCAAACAAGTATTAGAAAGATTGTGACGTTTGAAGTGACAAATTAGTGATGTCTGGGCTTCAAACCACCGCCTGTTTCTCGGTTTGCAGTTGGTCAGTATATATCAAAAGTGATCCAAGAGGAACTATCTGCACAGCTACTTTGCCGAACTCAGAAAACACATCTTGTGCTGCTTCCATTTATTATAGCAAACTCTGTAACACGCGCCGCCAACCCTTTTCATTTCGCTATGTTTTCTACCCAAGACGAGCTTTTCCAAATATGTCCTGGATTAAGAGCGTGTTGGGAAAAGCAGAGGACCTGTAATCAGTGCAGCGCGCCTGGCTTTTTCCGCACGAGAATATACCGTTAACTTAAGTCAGGAGACGGGGTTAAGTCCTCCGTGTTGTGCGGTGAACGCTGGATTCCTCTCGTGGGGTCTCTGCTACGAGCCTCATAGTAATATTACGTAGCCTCAGCAATTATGGGTACAGGATTTACAACTGCGAGTTTTATCTCCTCTGGGTGAAAATGCGAGCTCATTTTGGGTTTTTTTTTTTTTTTTTTTTTAATGAAAAGTTAGACAACTTTGGTATTATTGCAAGATCACATGTCCAGGTATTGAGAATAAGCAGACGTGGAAGACTACTCAAGTAAAAGTAGCGGTTATGAAACAATACGCACTACATGACTGGTCCTGTTAAATTAATCTTTTTAATACTATATACTGCGATTCTACGGCTATTTCTTAAGTCTACTTAATTCCCTATATTACTCGCTGATAATGCTACTCCATTCTATCATGACATACCTTGCTAAGCGCCTAACGAGCCGCAAAAAAAAAAAAAGAAGTGATCATAGGACCGCTTTCCGGCCCACTCGGCTCCAATTCACTTCACATTGAAAAAATGATCACCCCTCTCCATCATTTGGTCTTAAAATGTTTGTATTAACCCTGCTCACATGATCCATGGTAACACAACATAAAGGCAATTGTATTTCGCGCTATTTTGTACTGTAACTCAAGATATGAACATTATAAGAGCACAAAATCAGCTTGCCAGTCTTTCCCCGCGGTCTTGCGCTCCCACTAAGCGTTAGCAACGGTTTTTGACTTGACAGTGTGTTGCTTAGCGCCTGCTCGTGTGCTAACAACCACCGGTGCAGCTGTGGATAGGCGTTACTTTTCAACAGCCTCACACTCTGGATTGGCTGCTGGGGTGATGTCACACTCGCTTAGATCCCCCACTTCCCTTATACGGTACGTCTAATGGTGCATCAGCCTCATCTTCATCAGCATCAGGACCATCCTCTCCCCGCCCTTACAAAGCCCATTTGAAAACCTCCAGAGAATCCTTTGCAGTGTTTACTTCGTGGTCCCAATGAACATGAACATTTGTGCACAAATCCAAGCTACTACTAGCTACAAAACATTTCGGTCAAATTTCTCCATTGAAATTAATGAATTCCTTCCTGCTTTACCTGGAAATACCTACCAACAGCCACAAAAAAAAAAAAATAGGATTTAGAAGTATTATAGTGGTGAACCAGGTCAACAACTGACTTAGGGCCCCAAAGCCACCACGATGGCCCCCAGCAGCACATAAAAAACGTTATTGAAATGATGGAAAATGTTGTAGTGCACTTACCGCCAGACCTGGATAATACGTCAACATGAATCAACGACAACAGAAAACAAAGTAATTTGAAGAAAAAAAATTGTTCCGCTGGTGCTGTTGCGGTTGGTGAGATCAGGCAATGGAAGTGGAGAGGGCCCCCCTCACGTGGCTTGGCTGTGCACTAAGCACACAGACTCAATCCGTAACATGCCACACACAACACACAAAAAAAAACTTTTTACTTTACTTTTACTTGACTTTAAACCATTTTTCCAACATGAGTACACATTACGAAGAGAATGCAAGGCCCGACTGGAGCCCGCACTTGAATTCATTCCTGTTGGCATTGTGGGGGATCAAAAGCTTGGCGAGGACTGACCCCTTTCTGTTTGGTTTTGCACAGAGCAGATGAGATTAAGCAGGAGCCATTTGCCGGGGCCTCCTTCTGGACACAGCCCCGGTGAGTTAATGCACGCCTTACAAAGGTAAAGTCAGTGCGGAGGAGAGATAGCGAAGCCAGTCCTGGCTGTAGTTTTTAAAAGCAGAGTAGATAAAATGCTTGGTGTGTAACTATGTTGGGCAGAGGGAAATGGTGTGCTATATCAAAAATCAATTGTGAGTTTTGAGTGTCCACGGTGACTATAGATCCTGTAGTCACTATCTAGCACTTTTGACGCTACAGTGTGACGCAAAGAAAATGGTATGCCTGCCTTGTTTAATGGATTCTTAAGTGATTAGCGGTTTTATCTGAATATGAAGCAAGAACTAACGCAAGAAATCAAGAATGAATTGTCAAGAGTTCAGGATGATAGAGAAAAAAGAGAATTGCAATATTTTTTCTGGAATAACATGTCCAGATTCTGTAAATATATTCATTTTATTTCAACTCAAGTACCGAAATTATCGTTGTTAAATGCGTCCTGCTACCTGCTTGTTGTCCACACGAGATGGTTATCATCTTGCCTTGGAATATTCCCACAGTATGGCCGTTAAACCTCATCTTATTTTTTTTTCAGACCAAAAATACAGGTCACAGTGCCAAACACCTATAATTTAAAGAAACACACACATCAATTACTGCCATCCATGTTAAAAATTACAGGCCAAGCATTTAACAGCCCTCATAGAGACAAGGAGGGGCTTATACTCCACCGGAAAAGTTACGTAATGCAACCTTTAGTGGTTATTTTTTGACTTCTGTAAAAACTTATGCCCACATTATAAAGTGTGGGTGAACCTGAAAACACTGACCCAATCAGAAAGTCTCATCAAATCATATAATAAAAGATCTAACTTGGGAGATTTTTTACCTTTTTCCCTCAAATTGATTTCATAACATACATTGAATGCACAATACTGTCCAGCACAACTTCAGCTGTCCCTATTCGCCTCAGACAGATGCCCCGTACCAACAGCCCTAACCCTGGTTTGCACACAGTCGAGGGCACAGACCTCACCCCGCAGACTTCTGGAGACGGCAGGTCTCATTAACAGTTTGCCCAATAAATGCTCTCTTCCTCCTAACAGTCCGTGTGCCAAAACAAATTCAGGCTGCTCAGTTAAAGTCCAGGAAGGCTTTTTGCAATGAAAGGGTCGGACTTTTATTACTCCTATAGATTCAGGGGAAATGCCCTTACTCCATGCCGTCTATTGTAAAAGCAATCTATTTATGAGGAAATTATGGACTTAATAAAAGATGCCTATAGGTTTTATAAGCACTTGTGTTGAATGAGAATCATAAGGATGCCAACTGCCGACGACAGACATAGATCATTTTATCCAATCAGAGTATGTTGTTTGTCATGAGAACCCTGTAGAAACAACTGCCCTCTGACTATCTCATACAGTTTTTTTGTCATGGGTTCAACATCAGAGATCAAGAGAAGGACTAAGTGGGTGGAGTTCTTGGTAGCTCATGGTTGCAAAATGGTTATTTCAACTATCTAGGATAATAATTTTTCATACTTGTCCAAGAAAGAAAGAAAAAAAAAACGCATGAATACACTTTCAATGTTATCTCATATACAGAATGTCTTTAAACTACACTCTCTTTGCTCAAAAGGGATTGGGCTTGAGTAATACTTATTTATTCCCACCCCGTGTTATGCATTAATAAAGTCCACACTAAACAATCTTATAATATTAATATTCGCAACATTCAGATTCACATATCCAAGACAAAGAAGTTACAGCACTGGTGAATAAGAATAATTGAATAAATGAAGTGTAAAGCCCCTTATAGCGCACTTCTGATCTGTACTGTAAAAATAGGAGGTTTTTTATGCATTTTTCTTAAACGTGTGAAGACTTGTGCATCGCTATGCTGCGGTTCTACAGTTTGACCTCACAGGACATAGAAAACTTAGAAACTTTCCCTTGTAGTTACTTTGAAAAATTGTCCACTTCTCTCAGAAAAAAATTCAGTCCTCCCGCTCTATGTGTGAATAGTTTGCTGTAAATTTTCCCGGCAGAAGCATTATTGTTTGCCCTATGCAATGAAGCTGGCGTGTGGAACTAGAGGACAGTAAAGATGGAATTGGTATCCAATTTTCTTGCGTTTTGCATCTTTGTTTGTATGAAAGTGTAAAAAAAATTTCCAATGAGCTTTGGTCATCTCTACACTTACTCCAAGGAATCTAAATCTCTGTTATCCTTTTCAGTTTTTCACATTAGTATACAACATTACTTTTAGTCTGCACTTACAGATTTACAAGCCATTGGTTTCTGTCCATCCCATCATTTTAAATTTAGTCCAATTAAGCTCATTTGTGAAACATGAATCAATCTTTTTTCCCATGTCCAGTTGTACACATTTGGGTTTAGAACAAGCGCCGACTTTGTGTGACTCAGGCGAGCTAAACACTCTCCTCCGTGCTCCTCGGAAGTTCTTCTGTTTTGGTGGGCCGCCGCCCGGGTGGGGCAGATGGCCATGGTTTGATGTCCGCACCACATTGAACACAACATCATTGATCCTGGAGTATCATATCCCAACTCATCCACTCGTCTCTCTAGTCCTGCAAACTTCTTTGGTCTTTTTAGCAGTCAAAGTTGTTTCACTTCCTGCATCAGTTTATGCAGACAAACCTCAGGTCGTCCAGGTTCTGATCCATAAAAAGCAAAGAATGAAGTTTAAATCTGTGTCAACTGCGACAAAAGTGGGCTTGGATAAGAGCAGTGAAAATAATCGTTAAAAAACATAGAATGAAATATAATAGAAACAGCCAGGTTTTTTTAAATTATTTAATATCTTAAACTGAATAGTTTACACTGAATGAAAGCAGCTTGTGGAAATTAGATCAGCGAAACATCTCAAACAACTCTTACAAACAATTAGAGCCAGTTGGCAACGCTTACAACTTCATCTTTTGCTACTTCCTGCAGCACGTTTAACGTTCCCCTCTACTCTGATTTACTGACAGGTGGTGTGACCTTTTGTTTATAGTCCACCAGTTTTTAATCACATTCTGAGTTAGGCCATTCTCGGGATCCTAGTTGCATGAATTATATTTAGCAATCAGACGACGATGCTAACTTACAGCAGGTTATCTATCTAATAGGTCTCGAACAGAGCTACTAAGGTACCGTATACATAATCTATGTTCTGCAAACTAAAAGCTTTTAAACCGGCCTGGAAAAGCAGCAAAAAGTCCTTTAATAGTCCCATGTCAATGAGTTTATATTCAACTATTAACAGAACAGACAAGAATGGACATGAGGTGATGTGTCATGTGTAGTGGCATAATGTTTACGGTCCTAGCGCTTGGGATATGTTTAAACCGCTGTATGTCCTAAATCGTGTTCTTGCCCCGTTTTTTAAGGCGTATCTTAAACTAAAGTATGACATGCTCCCTGCTATCTTTTTGTTTTTGGCCTAAGCTCAGTGCCCCCTGCCGCTGGAATTTGCACACATCCGCCTCACACTTCATTTGGGGAATTTTCAAAAACGAGTGCCTGAGGTTTTGCCAAGGTTAACTGCGTTGATTGGGAAAGAGATTTTGAATGGTGGCTGTCAGTGTTAAAAAAAAACAAAAAACAAAAAACGAACATCTCTGTCCACTCCCCTTGATACATTTTTTACTTTACCCACTAGACTTTTTACTTTTGTCGTTCCAGTTTGGTCAGCATAAGCTCCCATATTCAGTCTTCCCCCGCTGAGTTCAGCCTTACAGTGTTGGCATTGGCTTGTACCTTGTCAGTACTCACAGTATGACTGGTTTTGCAGTGATGACGATCAACGCGGGAGAGTAGGTGGGGTTGCGTAGGTAAATATACGTGCAAGTTCACCAGCTACAGCTAATCAAGGTGTTTGGGATCTGCCTTCTTAGTCAGTTTGAAATCGATGTTTTTGCGACAATTAGAACCTGCCACAGGGCACATGGAGGCTAACGGTTTTTAGCTCATTGTTGTGGTGTGTGAGGTTACTAAGTTATTTATTTGTAATGCAGTTTGAGTTACCCATTACTGTGCACTGCCCTGTTTCTTCCCTCTATATGGCTGTTAACACAGTACACGAAATACGTTCCTTTTCCCTCAGCTACTCTGCCAATTGTTCCACAGTATGGCATTCCGAAACAATCAAATGATACACCCCACTCCAATACAAGAACTATCATTGTTTTATTGGCAATAACACTACCCTGAGTTCATAAATGCATGCCTGTGGAACATTCCAAGCAGAGCAAGACATCATCAGAACGATAAAGGGACGGGAACGCTCGCCAGATACGCAAATTACAAGGTGACTGGCCATTTTTTTGTAATCCGAATATGCCATTCTCTGTGGTACCCGTGATCTGTTTATGGGAAAAGTCTTGCCAAGGAAAACTAGTAACGCCAACCACCCAGAGTACACCTCTATCCGTCCCATTAAGATGAGAAAGTTATTAATTTATCGTTCCCAGTTTATTCTTTTACGTAATGTTGGTGCATAGTCCCTGAGCAAAATAGACAACCTCAATGTAGTGAAAGATCAGAATTGTTTTATGAATGTTTCCCCCGTTGCCCACCTGCCCACCCCTCCCATACCAACCGTCGTCCCCATGGGCAAAGACGAGGAATCAACTGCTGAGTGGCTGATGTTCTAATGCGACGGCAAAAAAACTGCAATAAATAAGTTTCTTATGAGAGGAAAGTTTACGAGCTGAGACCTGCTGACTCTGACAGACATCTACAGGAGCAAGGCAGAACATACCCTCCTTTTGAGTCACGTTGTTCATTGAGTAACTCGATCTCACTGCTGTAACCCAAATTACAGAGTGTGCATTGTCCGTCGTCATGGAATCTTTTGGCCCTCTCTGCGGGCCACTTCCTCCGCTGTCCATCCAAGCTATTTCTGTCCATCATCGCGCGACTATAACCGCACCATGATACCCTCTATTTTACTTCCTTGACAAAGCTCCCGCGCCAAGAGGAGCAGCTGTGGAGGCAGGTAATGATAATCACTTTCGCCAGCACAAATCCAGACGTTCAGGCACACAGCTCAACTCCCCCAAAGCTTTCGCCTCTTGATCTGTAACATAAATAGCTATCTGTTTTACTCTAACCGCCTCCCCAGAGCCGTCTTTAGTGAATGAGAGGGTTTTGTTTGCGCTAGCTAGACGTTTTGGATTGTCGTCTGCGTGAGCTTCTTATTACTCTCCTCCCCTTGGATTTCATTCTGCCTCTATAGCAGTAGGAAGAGGAGGGATGCAGAGGAGAGGAACAAAGAGGGCTGTCTAGCTTAGCTCAGCCAAACAGACTGAAAGCTTCACTGCTCATTTTGGAGAAAGCGCGATTGGATTTCGAGTTCAAAAATGGCTAATGCTGTGTGTCGAAATATTGATAGCCAGAGTTTGTAAAGAGAGGCGTAGATGTTTTTTACGAACGGACCACATTGTGGTATTCAACTGTTCATTCAGTTGGCATCTTAATTGTTTGGGAGTATTTATAACCTCCTGATGACCTCGGGCCACTTCAAGTTTTTAGACCCCTGAGAAACCCAGCTGGGTCAATTTGGCCGCAGTTAATTCGATACCCAAACGCGACAAACAACAAAAAATGTCATTGTTAATTTAAAAAGAGAAAAATTTAAAAGCCCAGAGTCACCACTTCTGGCCCTTGCATAGAGAATCCTAGTTATTATATTGAATTAAATGAGCTGGTGGTATGACAAGATGCTGACCCCTTTTTCGGACTGGGAAAACTACCCCCAAAATTGTCTTTTCAGCAAACCAAACTCAGCAGTTTGGTCAAATTGTGGGGTTTTTTGTTAGGTTTAGATAAGGCTTGCAGATGTCTAGATATATCTTTTTATGGGCTAAATTAGCAGCCCAATGGTCAATGTGGCCCTGCATCCTAAATTAGTTAATAAGGGTTATTGAAAGGTGGATATTTCAGTGTTCCGTGAACTTATAGCACTACTTCACTGCAATTTTCAACGAGAAAGGATGGAGATTCCTTGGTCAAACAGTGTCTATTGTTCCCATCACATCTATCAAATTTTGACAGGTAAGCCACACACTGCCAAGATGTTCATTTGTCAGGTACCTAAAATCTGTTCCCCTCCATCAATTTTTTATTATCCCCAGTTAGTCTGTTTTTTTGTTTTTCATAGATCCAGATTATGTAGTCATAAGAGTTCCAACTCTTGCAGGTCTTTTTTTTCCCCACCATATGGATATTTGTTCAACTGAAATATTTAGATTTGATAACTACAAATCACAGCACAATCTTCTATTCCTACTCTTACTACAACTCGGCGTGAGTGTTCAAGTTTTGATATGTTTTCCGGTCTAATAAGTACAGATTTACATAGAACATCCACCTTAGACCCAACTTCTCTTGTTAAATATCAGCAGTTTTGTCAACGCAATTTTTACAGATCAAGTACGTGTGTCTTTCGAAGGTCCGGTTTTCTCTAATTCAGTCATGTGCATGTTTTAAGCTTTAGCTCTACTGTAAATGTATGTGTGCTCAGCAAACATTCTGTGGAGGTTTTGCGTCTTCCTTATAATCTGTCCGAATCATTCAGTACTTTCATTAATTGCACATGATTCTAATATAAACGTGTATTCTGAGCAGTTTCCTTCTCCTTTTAACTGTCTAGTGAAAATATGGAGCACCTGCCCCTTGTAATGCTGCTCTGTCCCACGTGGAGGGTTGGGAGTGACTGCCATCTGCCTCGTTTCAGTTGTCTTTTCACGTCAGATCTGGGCATGTGGCGTGTATGTATGTAGTATGTAACACAGCCCTTGCCTTTTTGCCTGTCTATTCGCACATGTCAGCACAATCCTTTCTAGGAAGGGGGGTTCGACAGCCCCTCGTCCTTCCATGGAGATGAATATTCGAGTATGACATGATGAACGTATCTGGCTTTTATTCAATGATTCCATGTGTTTTCTGTTACTGTTACTGTTACCATCCTGTTAAGGACGCCAGACCATAACCCCACAATAGCACATTGCACAGATTGCACCTTTTTTTAAACTTCATCACTGTACAGTATGTAAAAGAAACCATGTCTTTTAGGTGGACGTCCTCTGGTGTGGTCTCCAGCGTATCGTTCCACCTCTTCAGCCAGGGGTCGTACACTGAGACATTGCAAGAGGAAGCAGTTAACAGCGCCTATGGGGGCAACCAGAAAATTACAAATCCACTTTTAAGTAGGAATGACATGTTCAATTTGGTTCTAAGCTTTTGTAGAGATATGAGTCTGCAGGTCTGGGAACACTGCTCCCTGTGCAGGCATGTTGTCCGTGTAACTGTATGGGTAAAAAGGACTTGTTCGTGGCAGCGTTGATCACACAAATGTTCCCCCATCCGGTTCTTTGACGTCTGCAACTCAGAATGAGCTGCTTATGCAAAATCTGATCACGGTCGTCCCGAAATGTGACACGTGTCCATCACATATTTTGTTTCTGACAAAAGTGGGAGCGTTTGTTGGATGGAGGGAAGTAAGTTCCTGTCAAGTGCAGAGAGCCATCATCGGGGCTTCTGTCTGGAATTAGCATAGACTCAGTCTCACTTTACATGGAGAAAAGTTGATTAGGGACCGGAAGATATGACTGAACGAGTATGTCGCTGTGGAAGCGGCCTATTGACAGTATTGGCACATTGTCTGTGTCTGGCCTCGTGTGTGTGGTTAATGCTTGTAAAACAAAACGGGTTGTCTTTGTCTGTGGAAATGTCAATGCTGTCCCCGACAGAGGCTTTAGCTTTATGCCTGGTGACGTGTTTCATCATTTGACTTTTGACGCAGTCTAAAAAACGACTTCATCAGCAGATGGGGCTTCCAGGTTGATTTCTGCCTCTTAGATCTAGATTATGGAATTATTACATTTAGTCAAGAATATTTCACCACCTGAAAAATTTACAGACCGTTTCCCTGAAGCTGTCACATAGGGGGAATAACTGACTTTCGCAAATTTGTAAGTCTAGGTATGCTCAAATCCCTAGAAGGTAGTTAACTAACAAGATCTGGCAATATTTCAAATACATTTGTCCAAAATTGCATTAACTCGGATTGCATTGCAGAGCCCCCCAAACTGATAAGCTGGTAAACCTTAAAAAACCCCAAAATATGGCTGGTCCGGTTGGCATACAACTGTCGCATTGGGTTCCAGAATGTGTGTAGATATTTGAATTCTTGGTTGTGTTGTCAACTTCCTATTCATTGTCTCATTCTGCGCAGGAAACAGTCTTTACCGCCTCCGCGTGCCGTGTATGTCTTTAGTTAACGTCAGTGTCTGGCACCGCTGCTTGCTCATTACCTTCGCTGCTAGCTGGTTTTGGCTCTCACCCCGTCAGATGTAATTCCGATGGTATCCATCATCCCGAGTAAGAGCGACACCCTACTAGTCGGGTGTCGCCCCCAGTGCTCTTGCCGCTATTAGTGTCTTATCAGCCGCTTCCTCATGTCTGCACCGATGAAGAGAATCAATTACGAAGCTTATGATGAATTCACAGCCACTGCTAAAAAAGAGCCATTTGGATTCCATCCGTCAGGACATAGACGTTCTTGCTGGGCCTGCCGGTTCCCATGAACCCTGAATCCCATTTCTAGACCTGTCTCTGTACAATTTGAAGTTGAGATTGAGCGTCTGTAACGGTGCGTGTAGGCTTAACAAACGCAATTCTCACCGTTAGTCCCATGAATTGTTAGTTCTCTGCTTACAATCATCTGCATTTTATAATTGCCTAAAGAAACGTGCAGTTGCTGGCTGATGAAGGTGTGGGCTCGCCTCTCCAGCAGTTCGGACCTCTGTGCATGCAGCTCGGAGCTGGTGCAGTCTTGTCGGTGGAAGGGCAATTACGAGGTTAGGTCCATTTTAGTAGCATTTAAACACTATTCGCTAAGTTTCGTGTTTAAAAAGTCATCCAGTAACCGTCGCACCTTTGCCCGCAGCTATAATTTGGGGCGCAGGCAGTTTGAAGGTGGAGAGTTTTTTCAAGGTTCAACGAAGTCTTTCATTTCTTCTGCACACAGTTTCGTTTCTTGCACTTTCGTCCATGGGACAATGGAAAAAAAACAGCCATTGCTTGCACAGGAGCTTACTGAAATGGGATAGATGGGTCTTTATGCAGGCGCGAACACAATGCTCCATCTGGGACACTCAGGCTCACTTGGCGCCGTTGGTGGGCCAGAAACCAAAGGGCGGAAGGACCAGAATTTCCGGTGTTCCGGCAGGGACACAGCGCAGCGGCGGGGTGAGCTACGGCGCAGGGGGCATAGAGGGAGGCCAGCTGATGCGCGGGCGCATGCTACGCTGTCTCAGAAAGGTGTGAACAGAAGTATCAATAGAGACAGTGTGTAAAACCACAGCACAAACCCCGTCATCACCTCGGAGAAGGTTTTCTATGTACTAAGAAAGAGGGGGGCAGGAGGTGAGTATCGCCATGTTGTTGTAAAAGTTTGATGACAAGACTTGGACACTTAACGTCGTATAAATAATTTTAAATACAGCTTGGGATGTTCATAGCCTCCCTTTGCAGTAGGAACGGCAAGTTATTCTGGTCTGTTGTTGTTGGTGAAATGGGTTATTAACAGCAATTCAGATCAAGTATTAAAGGAATCCCAATTTGAAGTCTCAAACAACTTTGTGTACTAGGCCTCCCTATACCTACACCCCAAAAAAACTGGGGGCTTTTAAGTAAATGGAATAGAAGTGGTCGTGCGCAAGATGCGGAGGTGTTGAGGAAGTCAAGTAACGTCACTGAAATGGCACTTCCAAGTAACGGACACAATATTTTTAGGGAAAATGGACAGACATCCATATACATTTCCTTTATAAACATGGCTGACAGGGCATAGGTTTAACCGCTTATACACTGTGAATATATAAATGTGACCATTGCTAACGGCGCTAGACGCCGCGTTCCAAATGGGAATGAGCATGGCGCGCTTCCAGCTTCATCAACTCTGTGATACACTCACTTTACCCATTGAAAAAAAAATTGTCACCCCTCTGAGCTTGTAATGCCCCCCCCCCCTTGCGGAGAGCCTTGTAATTTTGGTCTTAAACTGTTCGTATTAACCCGCTCCACGGGATCCTGGTTGTTTTTTTTTTAATCTGATATTTTGTCTGTGATTTAAGATAGAACATTAAAAAGACACAATATCCCCCGAGGTTTAAAACAGGTTTGATTGACAGCGCTGCTATAGTTGCCAGTTCGCTCTGCTAGAACAGCGATGCAGGCAGGAAAGGGCGTTACCATCAACAGCCCACTCCGGCATTGGCTCTTTGGTTTGCTATGATATCCGCGGTTCGAATTCCAAATGTGGAAACTCGGCTCAGATTCGCCCTTGTTAACCTCTAGCCTCGATTAGCTTCACTTTGACTTGAGAGATGAACGGCTATGGGTCGAAGTCGCTCTCCACGTCTCATGCTTTAGGCTAGAAGAACAAAAAAAAGAAGAAAAAAAAACAACTTTGACCAGGAACCTAATTTAACTTATTAACCCAGAAGCTGACATTTCCACTATTTGACATTTTGTGTCCTAATAGATTTTCTTGTGATATTAGTTGCCAACAAGCTAATGCTAATCAGTGCAATTAGTCAACAGCAGGCTTCTTAATTTATGAGAGTGGGGGGCCACGCGCGAGGCCCGTTTTGAAATGCAGTAACCATGACAGTAGCTCTCAATTAGGGTCTCGGGATCATGGACACGCACAGGCCACAGACTGGATAGCACTCTCGCCTCCCTTCCGCTAATTCTTGCCCATTTGATGATCCATTTAGGAAGCTGTTATTAAATGGGAATGCTTTGTCTCAGGGTGAGAGTACGGGGATAAATGGTAGTTATTGGTTGTTGTTCCCTCTCCAAGTCTTTATACCTAGCTAGAATTTTGCGCAGAATGAGAGTCTCCGTGTGATGCGGCCAATATTTCCCATAATTAAGTGAAATAAGGGCGAATGGGCTGTTTGTTCGTGCAGTTTTGGTACAACTGCGTGCGGCGTTTGCCATGTAGTAATCACCAGTCTGCCGCCTCAGAGTGAAATTGTTAATTATCAGTCTCCTCTCTTATAATGCGTTGTACGTCTTGTGCTAAATGAGGTCGGTATACAATTACCAGAGTAGTGCAGCCTGTTCTATTGTAAGGACAATAACGATTAAACCGAGGTCCTCTTGACGTTACCAACCAAGTCTAGTAGTGGCATAGAGAGTAAAAAGGACCAGGATTGTAAATATCAATACTTGTGCAGCATAGACTACTTTATCTGGGTAGTTAAACCATTGATAAGCGATTAGTCATTGGTTTTACAAGCTCGGGGCACGACCCTGACAACCCAGAATGGGTAAGGCTAGGTACCACCCGGGGTGGGCTCGGGATAGGCTGGGCGCTTCTGGAAGGTTCCACTGTGGGAGGAAACGAGTACACAGGAGGTTAGCTCCGGGGAGGCAATGCACGTACTACATCTATCCTGAACCGGCATACAATCATGGAAAGTGGACCCTGCGCACAGCAATAAATCAAATTGAAGTAGAATACCTGAAGCAAGCAATATCCTGAGGGAAAAAAACAGGTGGCTCCATCATCAGAAAGTTATTTGCTAGGGTTACAATAGGTAATCCTTTAATCCAGTGGCATTGTCATTAGGGCAACAGCGCAAGCAGTGTTTGTCCGATAAATCAAAGTATATCCAAATAAACTGCCTTTTCCTTCACTTGCCTGCTTGAATCATGTGAGTCATGTGTCCTTTAACACACTACTAGTCACTGACATTGCAGCACAGCGAGTCCACGAAATTCGTGGCCAACTGACTGAACATCGGGCACTGTGTGCAATGAATGAATGTGCAATATAAGTACAACAGGGTCCCATGTTCGCTGCCCTGTCTAGTACCCCGCCCAGAACCTTCCGAGAGGGCCCCGTTACTCTGCCTTCTGTTCTGACTCCGTATGCCAACACAACATGAGAGACCTGTCCCCGACCCTCTTTGACACCATGGTGTAACTCCACCCCGTGCGCATAAGCAAAGCCAACACCACTTGCCGCCTCGCCCTGCGGCACTGCCAGGGCTACCGAGAAATGAGAGTCAGCCCCTCTCAAGGAATGGTTCCAGAGCCCCAATGTCTCATGACGTGAGGTCCGTCATATCTGGTTGTAATGCGCAACCTCCTGCTATTCTCAGCTTTCCGCACCCCAGCAAGTACATTCCCATGTCCCCGCCAGTCTCCATGCCGTAATCCGCCATCCGAGGCCCCTGCCTTTGACTGCACCCAGATCTCTCTGTGCATGGCCCCTCCAACGGATCCTCGCTGCAGCTGGTGATCCATGTTGAGGACACCCACATCACCTTCTGGCTGTGCTGCCGACCTTGGGGTACCCCAGCCACCAGGTGGCTGGGTGGGGGGCGTTCAAACAACCACCCCCAGTCCTGCTCATGGGTGGCGCCCCTGGCTATGGGCCATATGGGTGACACTTCTGCGTTCTGATAACTGACTTTATTTTGGGATTCTTATCATGAAGGGCTTCTGTGCCTCTCTTAGTTTGATATTCCCCCAGGACCTGTTTGCCTGGGTGACACTCTCTAACAAGGGGCATCAAGAAAAGCCCCAGAAAACATAGCATACCGGGATATTTCAGGTGCTCAAACCCCTCCACCACTTTAAGGGTGGCCAGTTCAAGGAGGGAAGCAGACCCAAGGAGCACGGAAAAACGGTAGGGAAGGTCGGCCGTAAGGAGGAGCAAGGAGCAGATCCCAAATCAAAACACAAAGAAACAATAGGGCTCAGTCGGATGGGTTCCAAATAGGTGTAGTGATGAATTTGATGTTGTGGAAATCACTTATGTAGTGGGCTTGTTTGAATTATTAGGCTAGTAGGACTCCTCAGTAAGTTAGAGTGCAGACGGCAGTGTTAGGCTCAGCTGAGACCCCTCGCCTACAACAGGAACGTTAAACAGTGTGTTTTCATGTTTAGTCTTGTAGTGAGCTCCACCCTCAGCTATTAATAGGCTAAGGTGGCATGTGTACACCAGCAATTTTGACCAGAACTTGATAAACAAAAAAAAAAAAAGCATAAGTTGGAAGTTTATGGATGGCTTGACAGTGATAGTCGGTTCGTGGGTGTGATGAAGACTTGTAAAAATCTTCACTACAGTCCTCACTTCTACAACTTTGTGTGATCAAAATCATTGACGCGCAGGATCCAGATGTATGCGTGTAACCACGGACACCACGACCTGGGTGTGATGAGGAAGTTAATACTACACAAGTATCTGTGTTGTAGTACGTGCAATACTTACCACTCTGTAGAGCGTGCTCATATGTTGCACTCATCTGGTGTTAGATGCATCTGATAGATGCCGTTCCATAGAATGAATGCATGCAACAGTCCTGAAGGGCTCAGCTTTTGCATACAGTGGGGTGTAGGAGGCAAAATGTCTGTGAAGAAAGAGGAAAGAAGAAGGAGAAGAACAATTACAGGGCCGGCAATATAGTACAAATATTACATAAAAGCTATTTGTTAGATAGATCTAGGTTTCTCTCATTTGACCTTTTCTAATGATGCAGTTTAATATGTAAAATAAAGTATATAATTAGTGTTATTTTGTATACAAAGTTTGTGTTGTATATAAATTGTTAGTGCTATATATTGATTGCCGCACCCCAAAGTCTGCTTTCTTACTCCATCAATGTCACTGCAAGAGTCCTGCTACAACAATAATCTTTGTTGGAAATGTAGGTGAGGTCAGATGTCTCAGGGTTATGTTTTGATAAATATAGAGTGTCAAATAAGTTCTAGATAGAGCCAAGACTGTGTTTTCTGGGGCAACCAGTGGGGCAGAGGGTCGCTGGGGTGATGGAGAGGGGGGTATGCGGTTTAGGTTGTGGTTGCAGAGGAAAACCATGGTGTTCTATCGAGTGATGTCTCCATATAGTTTCCAGTGGTGCTTTTCAATTCCAAGTTCATCGTGCCTATATACCATAAAAACACCACTTCATCATCACTTTGCTCATTTACATCATCACTTCCGCGGGATTAAATCTATTAACACTTTCCTTGTTCTGAATACTAGGCTAAAAGTGTTGTCTCAGGAGGGCAACATTAAACTTACTTTCAAAATGTGTGTGTGTGTTCTCCATTGAAAGAATAAATGATTCTTAATCCTATAGAAAAAGCTTGTGTCTGACAGCCGGATCCCACATAGTGTGTGCCCCGATGTCCCAATAGATGTGGACATGACTCAATTCTGGTCCTGCCTGAACCTAGAGTTTCATGAAAGTTGTGGAAAGCAGTGGTTTGGTGGTGAATTTAGGAAAGTAAAAACGTGTTAAGTACTGTACTTAAGTAATTACATTTCTTAAGGATAGTCTGTACTTACTTAAGACACATTTTAAAGTGGATATTTTTACTTTTTACTTCACTACATTTGAGAGCAGGTATCTGTACTACTTTCTACTTCCACTAACTGTTTGAACTGGATTGAAAAGTAAAGTATCCATATAACAAAATATACAAAAAAAAAAAAGAAAAAAAAGAAAAAGAAAATCCAGGGGTGTTTATTTGATCAGTTTGAGGAACTGGATGTTGGGAGACATCCGTGGGTGGGTCTCTTTGGCTTGGTTTGGGGCAGCAGAGGAAGAGCCTCCAGGGTTGAAGTCCTCTCGTAGAGGTGAGCTCGCTCTCGACGTGCACGAGCCTTGTTTGCCATGTGATCCATCGGTGTGCAGAAGAAGAAGTTATGAGCCAAAATCTGTGGTTTACTTCACAGCACAACATCTCATTCTAGTTTCTGTCATCACTCCATGGATGAGCTAGGCGTGTCTCTAATTGACTCAAATGGAACTTAATTTGCATTTGATAGTATTTAAATAAATACAGTGGTCCCTCAGTGGTTATGTTCTAGCAAATAACCGCACAAGAGTGAAATCCGTGAAGTTAGTCAGCTTTATTTTTTACACAATTATTATAGTATAGCTGTTTTAAGGTTGTAAAATCCTCCACCACACACTTCTTCCAATTTCTCAGGACAGACATTAACATTTTCTCACATTCTCTCTTGTTTAATTATCTGGAGTCAACCGGATACTTCACAGGTCCTCTGACTGTGCATCTACGGTCGGCTGCGCCTCTCGCTGTAGGGCCGAGTCGAACTCACATTTATGTAAATTGGCGAAATGTGAGCGTATTCTAGTTCCTGTAAGAGAGACACGGCGATGAAGGAGATTGTATTAACATTGATCTACAGCTTCTAGCAATTGACAGGAGATGCAAACAATGTGCATTCCAAAACACGGGTAAAAAAAAGCAGGCCAAAAGGGTGCACTTAAAACAATCCGACGAGACAGACGGCGAGAACAGCCGATGTAGTGAGGGCTCCACTGTACGACTAATTTGCTGTTTGTTTAACGTCACGACACACTATTGCTTTAATTATTTCTACACGACTTAGGTGGGCGGGGGGTTACAGTAGGCTGCTGCGTGATTAGGCCTGTGTTCCCTTGGAAAGCCGCGCGTCATGCCCTGTGCGTGTTCCCACAGCGCACCTCACTTCTCTCACAAAGCTCATCGTGTGAAGAGGCGCACTGATATCTAACACGTCTCAAGGCTATATTTACGGACGTGTAGAGCAAACGGGGTACAGTGTACATAAGCAGTGTTAAAAGCGCTGTTTCAGCTGCTCTTTTCACGAGTGTTCCCTTTGCTTAATTTTATGAGATTATTTTGTTACAAAGTTCCTCTGCATTTTGTGGGAATATGAATTCAAGGTCATACAGTGGGTGGCGCGGTAGTTTTAGACTCTGCACTCCCAGTCTCCACTCCCCTCCTTTATGACAGGGGTTCGTAAATGCCCTTGTCTGTAAGCGGCTTGTCTATTGATTTTTTTTTTTTTTTATCAAACTCGGGTTGCCAGTTCGCAGTGCCTCTTGTTTAGGGGCAACAGTTTAGAAAGTTCGACGTTTCAACTTGTGAATGCTCTGCTGCCTCTCTAACTCCCCCCCTCTGGGCGTGTGACTTGACACTTTGATTGAAAAAGATGGGGTCGATTTTAAAATTTTTCTTCCCGAACTATTAGAGGCACGCACACTTCTATATTAGTTCTACTACTCAGCTCAACCTTAAAGACACATCATTCCTCCAGCACTCACCGCGGTACAGTTGCCCCCAGCAGTCTAGCATCGTCGTACAACACTACGCCTCACACCCACGCCCCTTGTGCAGCTACAGTTCTGCGCTGCCCTGCCGAAGCTTCAGGTCTCCGCAAGCACGCCAGATCTGTATAGTGCCCCTGCCACAGGAACAGCACCTTCACTTCTGCAGCCATGCGTGTGCGTCTGAAACGAATTGGAACGGGTTTGGCCATCATGAGGCTCGTTCCCTTGTGAGGAAAACGCAGCGGGCAGCTTGACGCTGCTGAAACACATCCAATCTGAGAGGTGAATCCGGGGGTGGCAAGCCTCCTGTTGTGGGGGTGTTTTGTGTGCTGGACAGGACTGATTTCCCGTCACAAAATAGGATGGCTCACCGAGGAAGAGAACGTTATGGTGAAATCTTCCAAATGGCCTGAAGGTGTCCTGCCACATGGGTACAAAAGTGGCTTAACTGGCTAACAAAGTCAATGTTTTGACAGTAGCCATCCACCAAAGCCCTGATCCAATGTTATTGTAAAAGTATGGGACAGACCTGAAATAGGCGGGCCTGTACAAAGTTGACTCATGTGCAAGCACAGTTATTTCAGGAGGAATGGGCCAAAATGTCCTGCCAACGATTATGAGAAGCTTGTGAATTGAAAAAGGATATCCAAAACTTTTTGACCTAAGCATACAGTTTAAAGCAATGTTAGCAATACTACGAAATGTATGTAGCATATGACTTCAAAGAAGTAATGCAAAATTGTATAAAAAAAATCTTCCCTCTCCTTGATTCTGCATTTAAATAAAATATAGGATTCTTGTAAGCCCTAACGACATAAATAGGAAAGTTGAGTTGTTGATTTCCTGTGCAACAGTGAGACAACTGCCCTATGTGTCTTTTTATAAAGTTTGTAAACTTCTGTTTCCACAGCTGTATTTTGCAGACATTATAACACTCGTTCGACATATTAGCTGACTTGACATATACAGCCCCAACGTACTAGAAAATGCGAACCACTTCTGCCAACCTGGACTCTCCTGACTCAATCCACTGTATTCAGGATGCGACAAAGTATCTTAGAACCCCCTCAGTTCCCTTTCTGTTCCGGCACTACTAACACCATTAATGAAGACGGGCCACCTTGCCCTGTCCCATGTGCTTTTAATTTGCTGAGTGCAGGTCCATCTCTACATCTATTGTCCACCTTTTCACTACAAAGTGGTCCAGATGACAGATGCATTGCCTCCCACCACTTCCCCTCAGCATAAGCGGTTCAGATTTGACACCTATTGACTGACCGTGGACCCAAGCCAGGAGACGACTTATGACAGGTAGGGAGGGGCGGTGATAAAGATTCCAAGACCAAAAGCATTGGCAGCATATCTCACATAGAGGAGCATAAAGAGAGAGATAAAGCACTTTAGGATAACTATTCATTTTTAGGAAGAAATTTATTTTTACCGGACACCGGCAAAAGTATGCTCGAAAGCTTTTTTGTATGAAGCACTGATTTTGTCAAGTGGCTAACGCCAACAGAACAAAAGGCAATCTTTGTCTTTGTTCAAACGGGGTGAACTACGTGCTGACTCTATGTGAGACAAAAGACGATTATTTTATTTCATAATCTAATTTCCCTTATTGAGTCGGTCACGTGATATGATCCCACTAAAAGAACCAGTGAACTTTTAGTATAAATTTTAGTCTGAAACCTCCGGACAAATTCAAACTGGACAACATTATCTTCGTTAATCCCGTGTCCATGGTTGCCCATTCGGTATGTGATCTTTTCAACTGAAGGATGAGTCGGCACTACCCGTAAAAAACTGAGCTTACTTAGAGTACGTGTGTTAACCACACAACTGTCTATCTGTTGTATACGAACTAGGTCATTCCATATTGCGTTAAAACAACTCCAATTACCGTCTAGCCTTAGTAAACAGAGCTTCAGACAGAGAATGCACCAACTTATCTTTCCCCCAAAGAATACTAATTCACCCTTCACTTGAAGGTAACAATACCATTTGTCTTTCTAGGAGGGCCACTGCTTCGGGTCCTGCGCACTCGAGTTACATGTTCGTTAGATTGCACATTAGATATAGCAACGTCCTCGAACGTATTGTTTTAGTCTATCCTTGGTCTGCACACTGCCGCCGTGGCATAAATATAACCCGATTAGCCCCTGCTACGTGTTTGAATTCATACTCCATACCACTGATTTTTTTGTTAATTTGAGTGTGCCGTTTCTCTCCACCATGGTCCGAATAAGCATTTAATTCCGTCTGAAAGTCAGCTCTCCTGCACGCTCATGGTGGGGATTAGTTTCGAAGGTCCCTTGGCCAAAGCATGTAGACAAACGAACAAATGATAGCGAGCCTCGAGGTGTCGTGTGGGTACGACGGCAACTCAAAAACCCTCACCACACCCGGTCTTCTGGCTTGAAACACAGTATAATTGCAACATGGCTACACTTTAAGACTACATTACAGTCACTCAACCGTACTACCATGATTTAAGGCTGTGTAAACTGCATTTAACGACGCTGTGAAATGTCAGACAACGGGTTGACAGTTGAAGGCATTAACCGGTGTTTACGGGGTTACACGGTAGAAAATGCAGTGTGTTCAGGAACTGGTATAATAACTATCGCTTAATTGCCATATTAGCATGATAAAATACCCTTAATTCATTTCCCAGCCTGAATCTTAGTGAATTCTTAGAAATGTTTATGTTAGTTTAGATTTAAGAGTCATTTTTTCATGTTTTATTCAAGTATACTTAAAATTTTGTCAGTACAGTGGTTGTTTTTTAGGTTAGTAGAATGCCCATAAAAGGAATATGAAATACAAAATTGGCATAAATGTCATTTTTTTCCCCAAACATCACTAGCACAGTTTTTTTTTCTTCATGTTGCTGAATACTGCTCGCTAATAGACGCAGAAACAGCATACCTGCCATTGGCAAACACACTCGTTCCTCTTAAGTTACATTCAAATTTTCCAGTTTATGATTCACACACCACAAATGTCCGTTAGTTTTGAAACTGTGTCCTAGTTTCTTCTTACGGTTACCATCATATCCACAGCACGCCATTAACTCCATACTTCCTTCAAACCACTGCAGCACCAGGCCTGGCCTTCTCGACCCCTCCGTAGCCCCGTTGGGTGTTTAGAGTCAGTCGAGTCAAATGGCCTACCTCGTTTGCGAACACAGCCTCGCCTTATTCTGCGAGAGTACACCATGGATCTGTCACCAGAACAGTCTTTGCCATGCTTTAAAGATCCTGACTTACTGGGCTGGATTTTGTTTTATTTCATTGCTCTGATACAGTGGTGGTTCAGGATGTAATTACGTATGTTATAATTTATTTCCATATTGCGCTATAGGTCTGCCCTTTTTTGTTTCCTCTTTAATTCCCCATTCTATATGAATCGGGTCTCTTCTGTTTCAGTCCAGCCTGGATTAATATTGAATGCATTATGCTTCATTTTTAAAACGTATTTCAGGCTCAAGTGTGGATATAGTCTGGTTTCCTTTTATCATGTCAAATATGTTATTCATTGCTGCGTTCTATGACTCGTGATGGAAGCTATTCACTCTGGGGACGAGTGCGGTCGTGAGAGCTTCTTTACCATGGATCTAACTTTTTCATCATTTAGAAACCTCTCCTTCTACGGTTGTCACATACGGTGTGAGACTAGGCAATCTAACAAATAAAGGCTTTCCTACGTCTCACATGGTCGTTTAGCATGGACTGGCTTCAGTTTTTGTTCTAAGGCACCATATCCTTATTGGTATAGCTTTTTGGGCATTGTATTTTTTTCTCAACTCATTGTCAACTTCGTTTGACAGCTGACCATCGTTTTACTGGTTCAATTTACACCAGCCCTATATGTCACCTCAAACCTACTACGTTTAGTTCTGTTTCCATTTTGGAAGTCTGTATTGCCATGGATACGGCGCCACAGCGCATTGCAATTTTCATGAAACTCTGGTCCCCTAAAGTACCCCGGCTGCCCCTACCCATCAGTGGCCCTTACCTGCCTGTTTGGAACCCTGACCGCTGGCAGTGATGGGAAGTAACTGATTGCATACGAACTTGGAGTCAGAATAAATGTTGAGTTTCTGGTACAATTACTTTCAATTTTGGTGATAATCACCAGCATCAACACTTTGCTTACTTGGATCCACACGTCAGCTTCAAAAAGCACATAATTGAGACTAAATATGGAACATACCATGCTGTGCTGTGGCTCGTAGCTGTTTCTACAAGGCCTATGTTGAGGTTTTACATTATACTTTAATTGCAGACTCGATGTAAAATAATCCAAGTATTCAGACTCTACGTTCTGACTGGACCATACGAATTGAATACTAACAAATAACTATTTAAGCAGGATCAGTAATGCAACAAACTGTATTCCTCCCTCTCCCTGGCCAGCTGTACTAACAAGTATAGGTGGCTGGTGAAAATGGGGCTTAAGATGATGACTAAAACCTTTGACAGACAACATCACCCTGTTATAAAAGTAACAACATACTTTTGTGGACTAATCTGTTCGCTTTACAGCCTCGCGTTTGTTTTCCAATCGGATCCCCGTGTTTCCTCTTGCCTCGTGGACCTTATAGGTCTTCTTGAAGCTTACCCTCTTTTAAACACCGCCCACTGTAACTAAGCAATGCAAATACATACTCACACCAGAACAGATCCCGCAACACCTTGACCTCATTTATAGGTGTTTTTTTTCGGCGCTACAGCTGTGGCGACCGTGGCTTGGAGACCTCTGAATTACGTGAAATGCTAATGCCAATGCAAGGAACACTTTACTAGCGACCCTTGCTCCTAGTATCTATGTGGAGAGTTTGGGTGTCCGGGGATTTATTGTGACAAGCTGATAGAGATAATGCAACTTGGTGCGACATTGGGCTTCTTGAGGTTCTTTGGGAGCTAGGTGTGTCCTCGTCGAAACCCTCGGTCCTATGGTTTTTAGTGATTCTGGCTATTAAACTATTAAGTTTCCTAATTTGGAAGTTGGGAAGTTATTCAAAATTGGCCTCTTCCTCGCGTCTTTTATACTACAGCGCCTTTAGCTCTGCGTATTTTCCGACAATGTATCTTTTCTTTTCAACTTCAAAATTTCCAATCCCTTAAATCTAGATTGTGAGGTTTAGAGACAGAGAAACTACTGTATCGACACAGAAGTCGCTCCACTTTGGTAACAATCGTGTTCTCTTAGGCCACAAATCGCTTATTTGAAAACACATGAGTGCAATTTTAAGCAGGGAGTAGGATGGGTTCTGGTAGACAGGTGAAGAGTTAATTTTAGTTAAAAAGACATCCTTTATTTGAAAACGAATGAGTAATAATTCAATTTACCGGCCAACCGATATATCACCTATATCTTATGATCAATTCGATGCCACCCACAGTGATTTTGGATTGAAACTACTTCCAGGTGGCAGCTGAACATGATTGATATGATACATTTCATAGCATAAAATCAGGTTACCACTTTACAAAACTGTGATTGATAGCTTGTACAGGTTTTCATTCACAAACAAAGAATCTTCTGTGCTAACGGGTTCTGTGTCAGTAGAACTTGAACATCAGCTGGCGAATTGTGTAGACACATGTGCTGTTTTTGACGGCATTGAAACAACTGTTTGGGGTCACGCGCTCTTGGCTTCGGCCTGAGCCACACATCCTCAAAACATTACGCAAATCTACCCCCCTACGCCTCTGTCTTGTCGGCTTTTAGTGCCGCTTCCCCCACCGCTCGGTCTCTGCGAAGACCCCTGTATGCACAACTGTATGCCAGACATATGGTAAGGTTGTAGGAAGTTCAGGTATCGTACCCAACTGTCTTAGCTGCTATGATTTTGGGAGATGCACAAAAGATGATAGCCTTATGACACAACCCGTCACCAAGCTGTAGGCTCAAAGCAGTAGTGTCATTTTCCATTCATCCTTGTACCTAGGGTAATGTTTTTTCTTCATAGCCGCCAAGCTTTTGAGACTATCTGATACACTGTTAGCAAACTAGTTTTGCTCTGTAGCTGGTGGTTGGTGTATCGTATATAAGAATCACAAGCCTCAATGTCGTAAACTATTTGACTCCTTAGCGTTGCACATTGCTTAAGTAAGTGTAGTATGGAAGCCAAGAAAACTTAATGTTGGGTGGTCTTTAAAGATGCATAGTACTTTTCTGGTGAGGCCTTTCAACCTGTATGCCCTAGACTTGTATAGAAGAGTATAAGTGGCTAAGGGATTAACGGGCATTTGGAGGCCACCTCCCTTCATGCCGTACGTTAGTTACAATTGAGAGGCGCACTTAGCGACACCGTCAATCAAACCTGTTGCTTAACGCGCCTCCGGGACACCACGACGCCTGAGTTATTCTGTATTGACTGGTTGCATGTCCGATTACGACGCAATAGCACAATAAAAAAAGGGTGGGTCAGTCATGTGAGGGGTGATTACAACATTTTAAAACAAAATGCTGGACGACCTGATCTCAGCATTATGGGGAACAGGCGATAGTTTTCAATGTAAAGTTATTGCAGCGAGAAATCGATGGAGCTTAAGGCGGCCCATACTCCCTTCCTGTGGGAATGCAGCACTCGCCTTGTTCGGTATATATACACGTCGTCGGCGAGTCACATTTATATGGAATCTCCACGGTAACGACTAGGCTAAACACACGATCTACTAGTGCTTTAAGTGTGTTATCCGCGCAGCATCGTGCGACATGAACTTCGAGTATTATGGACTTGATATACACCACAGAGGTGCATCTTTCTGATTTCCATCCACCAGGATCGACCGAATACTACCCCGCAAGGGTAACACTTTATATAAACTACCCCCTATTTAGCCTTAATGAAAGAGCAATGAACAAGAGTTAATTAAATGTGAACAACCACTTAATTAATAGATGCATTTCATGCTTATAACTGCTATAATTACAACCTTAATAAACTTAATTAACTTATGTGACGTTGTTGGTTAGTTACGCATCACTTAATTCACACTTAAGGTTAATCCTTAACTAAACCATTTGTGTGTGTATTTTGTTAAATGCATATTTATATGTATAACCTCAAACACTTGTTAATGATTAGGTGCAATGAGAATGATTTACTAATCCTGCAATCGCAAATGATAAGTCACAGCTAATTACCTGTTAAGTCAGTCTCTTTTGAGGCTAGATCCTAAAGTGAGACTAATTATGCTTTATTACTCAAATTCCAGAGAATGACAGAATTTCACATATTTAGGACCTGTAATAACGATTACGAAATGTCTGATAACACAACCATTATTTCATGGATTAGTTCAACCAGATCAACACGACCTGTTTGTAAACCCTTCTAAAGTGCGACTATTTTAACTTATTAGTATTTTTTAGGTACTACTCACTAGCCCATGTCAAGCCCAGAGTACCTGACACCAGTTCCCCCGAAATTTTAACTTCAACAGAGTTGAATCAACTGTACTTAAAAAGCGCCAAGACACGGATACAAAACATCTGGCTGTATACATTTTTTCAGAACTTTACAAACATCAAAATCCGTTTTGGTCTGCCAAACATCTGATAACCATCTTATTACAAACCGTTCAGCCGGATTCCGGTTCTGAACCGCTTCTTTTAAAGTCTCTAAACTTGAGGATGAAAACAAAAACATCAAATTGCGTAAAAAAACAAACTATAACTTACAATAAATGTGCCCTTTACATTTGTGGGTTCAATCATTTTTTTTTTTTTCTTCTTTTATAACCCCTAGTTATCAAATAGTGGTTCGTATCGGTACTTTAGTGGGTGCCATCTATAATGCTGTAACAGTCGTCAATATCCTGCATTCCTGTACCGCTTGTAAGGGCAACCATTGTCCTAAAGAAAGGCTTATTCTGCATTAGTCTAGGTTCTGGGGAGTGTATAGTGACAGAGACCCTTATAGCTTGTGTTCTTAAATTTTTATCCTTAAACATACACGTTACATTTAAAAGTTACACAATCTGCCATCTTTAAATAATACATGCCTATTTTGTTTTAAACCGAATGTAGCTTCCCTGCCATCTGTCAGACGTTTATTGAAACCTTTGCTCTATCTCAGCATCTTCGTAAATCGCCAGTGCAACACTGGGCTGCGAACAGGGCAGCTTCACAATCACTACTTGCAAGTCTCATCGTTGGTCTTGTATTTTTCTCGGTGCCCTAGATACGCGCCTATGTAACAGTTCGGCCATTGAGCATTGTGATGACAACTGTAGTACAGTCCCCGCCATATTTTTGAAGGCACGAAGCCATGCGTCAACCTTGTTTGAATTTTATTCAGAATATTCTGGATCGCCACCTCTTGGACTTTGAACTGTAAATAGCAAATGGAAGAAAACGAGAATATTAAAATTCAGTGTTCTACACCTCATCTAATGTACCCACATTCTAAAACCCTAATTATTGCATGGTGATTTCAAACATCAATGTTTCACAATTGCGGGTCAGGGCAAAAAACGGGAACCCACTTATACACCTAACAGATGAGACATTGCTACGGCATTACTGATATGTACTGAGTGCCCCAAAAATGTATAGTCACAGGTCTACTAGGGTATGGATAGATTTTTTTTTTTTACTTAACTTCAGTATAATGGTCATGCATAGGCGAACGAGGTCGATAAAATTGTAATTTAATCTCATTAAAGCCATCAAGGTCAAGGGATGGGGTTGTTTGGAAGGTTTCACAGTGGAGAAATGCCACACTGTCTAAATGCCACCCCTGCCTCAAATTGACCTGGGACTGAGTATTAAAAAGGCAAAAAAATCTTACTCTTTGCAATCCAATTTCATTGACAGTGACTTGGTGTCCTCTTCCCCTTCTTTCTTCTTTTTTTTTCATCACTGAGGATTTGCAGTATCGTTTTCTGATGATATTGCATTGACACTTTCCTGTGCTTCTGTTCCAGAAGTACCATTTGGCTCATCGGCAACACTGATTGTAGCTAGTGGGAGCTGGCACCCAGGGTTAGTTTTTTCCTGAGACTGTAATTAAACATATCCACATTAACTATTACCACCATTTTCAGATGACTCGTCAGATTCTCAAACCAATTTTAATATTTCAACACACAACACAACGAAATATTTGGAATGATTATGAACCCATTGTTTTAAAATGAAGGTTACCTGCTGCCATTTTTCTTTTTAAGAAGTCATTGTCCTAGTCACCTGCTTAAGTTTCCTCATTGTTGAAGTCCACTTTCATTTCAACATTTGCAATTCTGGCAATCGCTGTGGTTTCTTACATGATGCTGTTGGGCAACTGACAACCTAAAAGCATACATAATATTAAAAGCTCATTACTCTATATCAACACTTTTCAAAAGTAATGCGATTTCTGATAAATATGGTTTTTACCAACTTTTCTTAACCATATTAACC
>JAIEZT010000872.1:0-28816 GCA_019594935.1 Periophthalmus modestus
GATCTTCTACTTTACATTATCTCACTTTACGAATAAACCAAATTGGTAATATAAAGCATGTGTTCCTTTGGTAATATCTGGGATGTAACAATGGGATGTTTGCCAGTATCAACATTAACAAAAAGACTGTAAAAAGCGTATTGAAGCTCTTTAGAATCCAGTGAGGAGAGGAGATCTTATGGGCCATTAGCCCCACATTTTTCATGCCACAGACTCACTCTGTGAAATAAATAATGCATTGATGGGGATAGCGCATCTACTAATTGCATTAAAAACCCTCGATAGTTGGAGTTTTTTTGGCCTCAGTATGTTTTCTCTCAGCCCTGTAAAGATCATGTGTTACCCAAATGTTTTCAGTAAATAGGTAGATTATGTTCAAGTTTCTAAATAGATATAAAACTATTCTGTGCCTATTTAGCCATAATGAATTGCCTTTACCCATATATGTTTCAAAATACCATGGGCTCCTTGCTCCTCAGCAGGACCCAGCACCTGCCATGCCAGTTGTTGAGTGGGCCACTGGAGAGGTGTTTTTGAGCCGTCTGTCAGACCGTTGTGTCTCCTAGGACATAGCAAAAGGCTTGTTTAAGAGTTGTAGTGTTCTTAATTGTGGTGGTCCCTCCTCTGGTCCACTCAGCAACTGTTCTCTCATCTGTGCACATTTTGAGTGTTCTTCTTCAAGTGTTCAGGGGTCGGGACAGTCCTGCCCACCGCCCCACTCTCTTCACGCCTTCCCTCACTCACTACTGGAGCGTTCAACACGAAAAGGTTGTGGTCATAAATAATAAGTTTTAAACCCTTCCATGTGAGATAAATTTGGGAAGTAGCGTATTTGTTACGATCCACGTCAACAACAGCAAGACAGTGCATTTCTAACAACAATGGTGGGAATTCTGTTAACTGGTTCCCAGCGAGCCAGATGCTTTTCAGCTCCTGCAGTCTTCTTAGTTCTTCTGGTAAACTGCGTATCTGGTTGTAACCCAAGTGCAGAGTTTTTAAATTTGGAAAGCTCACAAATTACCCTGGGGAAACAGCAGATTTTAGAAGCAATTAGTCTCCAGCCACAAGTATTGAGTTTCCCCTGAGATGTCTGAGTTCAGAGGGGAGGCTGTACAGCCTGTTTGTTGCCCAGGTAAAGGATGCTCAGCTGGGGCAGTGAGCAAACGGCTTCAGGGAAATCTTCAAAACAGTTAAAGTTCCAGGGCCATTGGGAGCTGCAGATTCCTCAGGCCCCTGTAGGCAGAGGGGAGGCTGCTGAGTTTTGTTGTTGCTGAGGTAAAGCTTCAGGAGTTCTTCAAACACACAGGTGGAGGCGGGCAGGCGCCGCAGCTGCCGAGTCCTGCTTAGGTCCAGTGTCCGATCCAGTGGCATTTCCTTCAGATCTCTCCCACTAAGAACTGCTGTATGCGTTCAGAAGGGATGAAAGTAATGATGCCTCGCATGGTGTTTCCCATCTTTATTTACCAGTAGGTGTCAGATCATGCCTCCTTAATAAAATAGTGTAACACACCACGATTACAATCTTAAAAACTTAAATGAAGCTGATCTAAATTTTAATAATGTAAAAATAATAATGATCATAATTTCAGAGCACTTACTTTTCATCTTGCTGATGCCATGACTTCAAACACCTAGACATTTGTTTACTCAGCCTAATGAGATGAGAGTGAGGCTGTAGTCTCTGGACAGATCGTCTCTGTGAGGCGACTATCTCTCTGAGGCTCTCGGCTTTGTCCTGACTTTTTCAGGGCGATGGCAACCACAGGCTGCTTTCTCCTCCCCGTTTGTGCCAAATGAGTTCCCCCTCCTCGGGCCATGGCAGAGGTGAGGAAGAGGCAGATAAGTGATCTGTTGAACAGGCAGAAGAATACTTTTAAATTAGTTTTAAATCATTTATGCTCAGTGTACTTGTGCTGGACCATCACATCATTTAAACTTTTTGTAATCTAACAAAAGTCAGAAAGTAAAAATCAGTACTGCCTTTGCTCCATAAAACTGTGTATATAGAGGTGTATGGAAGTTTTTTAAAGCAGTAAACACTGATTTCTATGTTAAACTTTTGTATTTTTTAGTTAATTATTAATACATTTAATGGTAGGGTGGGCCTGTAAGGTTAAACATTTTTCACACATAAGGCATTGGAAAGTATTTCATTTTCCTTATCTGAGTCCTGTTTTCTGTTGACAGACAGCCTGCTCAGGCACATATCCACCTTATCTGCCTCCAGCTTCCAGCAGACACCAACAACATGGACCAATGCCAAGTTGGCATTGAAATGTCAGGAAAACTAATAACAGGACATACATATGCATTTAGTTTTTACTTTGTGAAAATACTTAAATCTCCTTTAAAGTGTTCACTTTTAAACTGTGTTGTAGTAATAATTCGCTGTAGCCCAAATAATCAGCGGGAAATGTCACTAAAATAATCATATTTCAACATAAAATCACTTTTTGTGCTGTCCTGCTCACTAATGTTTGTAACGGAAGTACTCCGCAGGTTGAAGGTCAGAGGGCAAAGGTTTTTTTTACTCAGCGCAGCCTCTTGGATCTAATGTTAAGAAGAGAAATTGATGTGGTAAGTTTTGTGTGTTTTTTCTTCTTGTTTGATGCCTGTGTATTCATCTGTACATGTAGTTAGAGCCTTTTATCCCCGGGTTTTGTCCCGGTACACTCGGCCCGGGGCTGTGAGCTCGGCCTCGTCCCCGCTGCGGCTCCTGTAGACGGATCGTGCACAGACGGATCGTGCAGACGCTCAGCTGACTGTGGACAGGGGCCTACAGGAGCTCACTGTAGTGACAGCTGTGTGGGGGTTTATTCTGGGCTTTTTCTGGGTTTATTCTGGGCTTATTGGAGGTTTCTTGTTGTTCCCAGAGCCGTTACTTACATCATCATTTTATAGGGGTTTATTTTTCCAAGCTCACATAAACTTTAACTTGGATTGCTAATGCTAGCCCTGGTGCTAGCTAAGTAGCCTGTTAGCATTTTATGTTTGATAAATGATTTAATAAGCGAACGTGTGTGTTTTCTGCAAAACATATTTAAGCAAGATAAGAGCTTGATTTATTTTTTAACATTAACTTGCTTCGTTTTTTTAAAACTTAACGCAGCTCAAAGAAAAGTCGTGTTATGTTTTTGAAAGTTCAGTCCATTTCATCACATATTGGATCAGTCTGTTAGCCTCATGTTAAACCATGGAAACATTAAGATGCTAAATACTACACTTCTATTCATTTAGAAGCACTGTACCACCACAGTGAGACAGACTCCCAGCAGTGACCCTCAGCCTGTCCACGGCTCTTTGTTTACTTTAGTCCAGAGCTGGACGGATGAGGTTAGTTTGACTGGACGGATGAGGTTAGTTTGACTGGACGGATGAGGTTAGTTTGACTGGACAGATGAGGTTAGTTTGACTGGACGGATGAGGTTTAGTTTGACTGGACAGATGAGGTTAGTTAGTTTGACTGGACAGATGAGGTTAGTTTGACTGGACGGATGAGGTTAGTTTGACTGACCGATGGGTTAGTTAGTTTGACTGGACAGATGAGGTTAGTTAGTTTGACTGGACAGATGAGGTTAGTTAGTTTGACTGGACAGATGAGTTAGTTAGTTTGACTGGACAGATGAGGTTAGTTTGACTGGACGGATGAGGTTAGTTTGACTGGACAGACGAGGTTAGTTAGTTTGACTGGACAGATGAGTTAGTTTGACTGGACAGATGAGGTTAGCTTTTGACTGGACAGATGAGGTTAGTTTGACTGGACAGATGAGGTTAGTTTGACTGGACAGATGAGGTTAGTTTTGACTGGACAGATGTGCTAAACACTCACTGAGATGCATCTGCAAAAATAATGAAACACGTAATGGATAATGAAAAAGTGATTATTATGTCCTAATCCATAGTACATCTGGAGCATATTCATACACACTCTAGAACTATTGTCTTTATTTATAAATCCAAAACCTTCAAGTAGTAAATGTAGATGTAGAATTTAAATTATGATGAAGTTGGTTGGCCTCTTTTAATCTTTATTCTCAACTCATTTTTGTACAGGAGGCAAAAGGCATGTTTGGTGCTAGGAAAAAATTTCCTGATTTTGTGGAGGTTGTCGATAACGACTTTACAGATGACGGCATGTACTACAACCAGCAGTCCATGTTTCCCCATCGACAGACAAAGACGTGAGTGTCTTCTTCATTCATGTGTTCTGTGGAGGATGAATTTCAAACTTATATTTCTTCTTGTTCTATGATATTATCCTGAAGATGCTGTCCTCTCCCTCACCGTCATCATCGAGCCAACTGTCACAGCTTGGTGCCAGTTTGTACGGTGCACAAAGTAAGCTGTCTCTCTGTTACATTTTGACACCTGTGATATTTACATAGCTGCTAATGCTAATGTTTACTGATGGTGGGTGTAGTTTAAACCTGATGTAAGGATCTACTGCTGTGCTTTTATAATCTTCTTGTTTCTCAGCAGGTGCACTTGGCTTCTCGGTAAGGGGTATGGGCAACAGTACAAACCTCAGTTAAACCGAAATCTTACTCAAGGCAACCAGTTACCAAGTCATATCACCCCCACAACAGGGGTCCCAAACCATGTCCCTCCACACACCTCCATCACCAAGCAGGTACAGATATCTATCTATTTGAATGAATCAGGGTCAGTTTAGTTGCATCACTAAACATTACCTACTACTCATGTGATTATGGTAAATAGGGGGACTTTGCCAATGAACAGGAACATGTTAAATCACTCACAAGTTGGTCAAGGCCTTGGGATCAGTGGCAGAACCAACAGTATGAGCAGCTCTGGACTTGGAAGCCCGAACCGCAGCTCCCCAAGTATCATCTGTATGCCCAAGCAGCAGCCAGCACGCCAGCCCTTCACCATTAACAGGTGGCATCAACGTGCCATTCTGCTCAATGAATGTCAAATGAAAATGATTTAACTGAATTTTTCCTGTGCAAAGCATGTCCGGTTTCGGAATGAACCGCAATCAGGCTTTTGGGATGAACAACTCATTATCTGGAAGCATCTTTAATGGCACAGGTTTGTCTGACTCTTGCTCACACTGTCTGTTCTCATTGTTTATTTGAGGTTATTTCGTTTAATTGTGATATATTTATGCAGATGTAAGTGAAAACATTACGGGTCTAGATCTGTCAGATTTCCCAGCGTTAGCAGATCGGAGTAGAAGAGAAGGGACCGGAAACCCATCGGCAGTTCTCAGCCAGCTGTCGAGTCGGGCTCCTTATGGTAACTGAAAACGTTTATTACCCGCTGTATTTTTAAACAAGCCCTTAATCTATAATCTATACCCTGTACATTCAAGTTGGCATGGTGACAAAACCCTCCACTGATCAAAACACAAGATTTTTCTATCCACAATGAGGACTTCCCAGACTTCCTGGTCCACAAAACTATAAGGACCCTACGCTAAACAACGATGACAACAAAAATGTATGTTTCTTTTCCCATTGTGCCTATGAGCCTAAAACACTAAGTGCTACAAACTGTGTGTTTTAAATACTCCTCAGAATTTAAATGTCACAACAAGAACACATGTAACACCGATGGACCAAAGTTCCCTGGAGACAAGCCGGTGTGTCAGTTCAGAATAACAAAACAACCAGAAGAAGGCATTCAGGTGTTGCCTGATGGTGAGCTCAAGCTGTTTTATTTGCTGCTGTATGAGAGTGTGTGATGTGCACTCTGTGAGAGGTTAAAGCTCTGTGTTATTCTCCCGGTAGGTCGGGTGACAAACATTCCCGCGGGAATGGTGACAGACCAATTTGGGATGATTGGCCTGCTGACTTTTATCCGTGCCGCTGAGACGGATCCAGGCATGGTTCATCTGGCATTAGGAAGTGACCTCACAACCCTAGGGCTTAACCTGAACTCACCTGAGTACGACAACTGTTTCACTACTCATTAAATATTACTGATTATGACTGCAATTAGGGGGAAAAAAAAATATTGCATTTTTTTTCAAACATTTTGATGTTGCATTTTACACTAACTCGTCCAGGACCATTAACATTAGAGGCTGAAATATGTTTATAGAGATCTAAACTACAAAGTTACCCAGCTCTTTTCGTAAAAACATTGCAGTTTTTTGCGATTTTGATAATTGTGCCAATCCAATGCAGCCCTGCTACAAGTCGCATGTTGTAAATGATAAGTGTTCTACAGTGTGTCAGGCCACAGAACAGTTGAAATGCTCTTATAACACTAGGTTTTATTTGTCTCTTTGTGTCTTCACAGAAATCTATACCCAAAGTTTGCCTCTCCTTGGGCATCAGCGCCTTGTCGACCTCAGGACATTGGTAATGTTAGAATGCAGACATAGGAATACACTTATTATAAGTTTGGTAGTTAAAGATTTATAGTTTTACAACAAATATTTGGTATATTTTATGTTTTTCAGACTTTCATGTCCCATCTGAGTACTTAACCAATATCCACATAAGAGACAAGGTACTTATATGTCTATTTTTAGCAACAAAAGCAGACACAAAGCCAAAAAAGTACTTTAACAAAAGCTCTGAACAATTACAACTATGACGAGATAATACTTGTGTTGATTCTCCAGCTGGCTGCTATTAAACTGGCTCGATATGGGGAGGACCTGCTGTTCTATCTGTACTACATGAATGGAGGAGACCTACTGCAGCTTCTGGCAGCAGTCGAGCTGTAAGTAACCGGCTTAGACTACATACTGTGAGGTTTTCTGAATTAACCTAATAACTTTATGCTTTAGCTTTAATCGGGACTGGAGGTACCACAAAGAGGAAAGAGTTTGGATAACGAGAGCACCTGGCATGGAACCTACCCTGAAGACCAACACTTATGAAAGGGGAACTTACTACTTCTTTGATTGTCTTAACTGGAGAAAAGTAGCCAAGGTATGTTCATATATATATATTTAACATGTGTTGTTTTTTTTTTTTGTATCTCATTAAATTGTGTTGCAGGAGTTTCATCTTGAGTATGACAAGCTTGAAGAGAGACCTCATGTGCCAACAGCATTCACTACAACCCAGCACAGCAGGCCTTCTAAGGCCCGACCAGTCCAAAGGCCTCTGCTGATGTGCACACGAGTCTGGCCCCTGCGCAGTGGGCAGTTTACAGTTTGGTTTTACCCCTGGGGGATGCTATAGGGCTGTTTGACTGCAGAAGCTGTGGCCACGGTCAGACTGTCCAGCCTTTTCCATTACATGCTGCCCAAACACCAACATTTGTTCTGATTTGATCTTTTCTGTTGCTCCTGTGATCCGTCTGTGGTTTCCAGCTGGGTCTGTGATGTTTACATCTGAGTTTGTTGCATTTTTTTTTTTTCTCAAGGACTCTCCACACAAGGCTTAAGCCTGATTTTAAAAACTGTTGAGACAAGCAGGGAAATCAAACTCTTCTCAAAACCATAAGTTAAAGTGGGGAGACATGCAGTGTCTATTGTTGCACTTTGTTTAGTAATAAAAGAACACGACATTTTGTTTGTGCTTTTTTATGTCAAACACTCCCAAAAATCTTCTTCAGGGAGTTTCAGAAACATAGTTCATTGCTGATTTTTCTTACATTACCTTTATACAATGCTTCTTCTCCAGGGCGGACTCCTCAGACCTGTGTTTGTTCTGTGTGGATTAGGCGTTGTATCAGAATACATTCGTTTTCACACACGTGAAGTTGTCGCAGAAAGAGGTAAAACCGTTTGCCTCAGATCAAGCTAAACTTTCCAGTCTTTGTTAAAGTTTTTGTAAGAAATGTGTAATGTAAATGTTTGATTTTTGCATCACATAATTTAGTATGTACAGATATGTATATATGAGCGCTCTATATAAATATATGTATGTACATATATATTGACATCTATTTTGGAAGAAATTTGCCCTGCCTTGTTACCTAGTTTTTTATTGGGTGAGCATGGTGCAATATGTAGATGTTATTTCTTGACCTGGTGGGCACTTACAGACGTACGAGATTTTACCAAGGTTTGCCCTAAAGAACTAAGGTTAAGTGAAAGCTGTTTAAACGGCTCTGGCAGCATTTCATTGGATGAGGAAACTGACTGAAGAGATAAAAGATGAGACCAATCTTGTACTTTCTGAAGTTTTCTTTGTATTAAAGATGAAAATGCTTTACTCACATGATTTTTCTTTTTCACTTCATCACAAACAGAATTCTGTTAAAAGTGCATTTATTTTAGATTCGGAATGACTGAACATACAAATGTAGAGTGACGTGAGCACAGTCACATTTACAGGACTTGTGCCAACAGAACATGTGTTAATAAGATATTCAAATGTTCAACATCTGTTAGGACCAAATGGCACAAATGAGACATACAATTATATCAAATAAAATAATTAAAGTGTGAACTTCTGATTAGCAGCAGCTGCTCAGTTTGACCCTGCGCTCCTCACATTAAATAACCTTCTGTAAAGTGTGCAGGTCTTGAAATGCTACAGTAAAACTATTTTATAAAAAGCCGAGTTCATGGAAGTGATATTATCAAAGTTTGGGTTACACAAATGGTGTGTAACAGGTACACATACTGTAATTAGGTACATTCTAATTGCTTTTTCACATTTATATTTTTAACAACAAAGGACCCCCTTTGTCATGGTTTTGGCAACAAAATGCTGGTTTAACCCTTGTAGTAACATTTATGACTTCAACATTCAGGTCATTTTGAAGTCTCAGGAACAGTTGAGCTGCTTGAATGTCTCCGGCTTTGGAAGCTTCTTCTGTTGAAGAAAAAGTTATTTAGAGAAATATTTTCCTCTGAAAATAAGTCATGCAGTGAGTCAGTGCATTATTAAAAAGCACTCGATGGAGCACCTTTGTCTTTCTTCTCCTGAGTCTCTTCTGCTGCCGTCTTATCGGCTCTGAAGAATATCCTGGCACTGCTCAGGGAGAAGTACAACAGCTCCAAACTCCTGCAGGACAGAAACATGGAAACTGTGTAAGTCTGAGGTTCTACATTTAAAATACACACAGCAAATACCTGAAGGTAAACATCTAAACGCACTGTGCAAAATAATACCTGAAGATAAACGTCTAATCTCTTCTGTGTGAGGTTCATTGTCTGTAATAGTTTTTTCATCCTGACTCGTCGCCTGGACGCTCTGCTCTTTCACCACGGCGCTCATCTCCTTCTTGTATTTATCTCTGACAGAATGAAACCAGTGCAGTGAGTCGAACTCCAGGTACTGGTCCAGCAGCTTCAGGATGTAGGCCACACCTGAGACAACAGCCTCTCATGAGATCAGGATTTTCACACAGGAGTTATCGATTTTCATTCATTTACCCATCGCAAAACCGTCATCTGTAAAGGCTGCTCCGGTTTTATTTTTCTTGTTAAGTTTCTCTTTGCAGCTGATGGAATGCTCGACAAAATTCACAGTCTAAAACCAAAAATAAAGTAATTTTATAACACAGATTTAAAAGGCTCATATTACGCATATCAAATGTGTGAATGAAACAAAAACACAACTCCAAGTATGTTTTTGAGGAGGAAACAACATTAGAACACGGCTTAAATCTCACAAGAGTCAGTTTTGTGTAATATAGGACCTTTAAATACAAAATGTGAATCCCTTTAGACTGGTATAAAATGTAAATTACCAGAGGAGGTACGATCATGTAGAAGTTCCTCAGATGCATGTTTTTTGCACTGCGGAACTCCGGTGCAAACACTGCCACCAGCATCTTGAAATACTCCGTCCCCTCGGCAGAATTACTGGTCAGATCTCCCAACACGGAATCTAGAACACTGGAAAGTGGAAAATTTCAAGACCTCACATTTCCAAAAGCTTTAAAGAAGACCTATTCTGCTTATATCTGTCATGTACATACAATCCATGACCCTTTTGGATCATTTTGTTATAATTTGCACATTTTATTTCCAATTTTGCATAATAGGTCTGCTTTAATGGCACAGATTTAATGTGCCAGGCTGTAGCGCCCCCCTTTAGACATAAATATAAAACTCGAAAAGTAGCATCCAGTACCTCGCAGCTTTCTGGGTTTCGGCAGACAATCCCTCTCCTTTACCAACTCCTCAAAGTTTACAATATCCTCCAAATCCGGAACAAACCTGGAAATATTGAGGTACAAAACAACTTCATAAAACTTGTGACAAACCAGCACAGATGAGTTTGAAGTCTCTTATTAACCTTATGGCGCTGCTGCAACAGTGGAGCCCTCCTGAACGGATCATTCGTACATAACCCATTGCATTACCTGAGAAAAACATTTAAAATTAACAGCAGGTGGGAAACGCAAGATCATTTCTATCAGACTAACATTAAAAGTCCTATAAAAGTCATGTTGTAATACTGTTCCCTCCACAAAAACAGACCTGGAGTTGTGTTTTTTTCATTCACACATGTTTGAGTGACACTATTATTTATGTTTTTTATGTATTTCAATTCTATGATCTTGTCACATTTTTTGCACTGCATTACAAGCTGGTCGCAGGCTCGCAAAACAACCTTAAAGCCTCTGGAATCACTATATAAACACAAACTAAAGACAAAAAACCCAGGCCACCACTGTCAGATCCTCTCCAAGTGTGGTTAATATATGCAAACATCTGTTAACTATTTAAAATTATTCATGGTGTTGCTCGTCCTCCCCTAAGAAGGTTTGTCTCACTGAGCTCAGAAAAAAAACTAGGGCGCCCTCTAGAGGAGAGTACAGCGCTCCAAAATGTAGGTCCTCTTTCGTAGCCATGAGTCTGTGGAATAGTTAAAGCCAAATGAGATTATAACATGCACAAGTTTTCAAAAGTTTGCACATGTGACAAAGAAATGGCTAATGTCAAAGCGAGTTTGCACCATCAGCGAATGTGAAAGGAAGAGGATTTATATCTGAAACTGACTGATTATGTGTGTAAATAATTTGGTTTGGTTGTGTATGTGTGTGAACTGAATGTTGTTTTTTTTTATGTCATATTTGAGGGGTGAGATGTGTTGTATTTGGTGTGTACCATATGTTTACAGATTTTTCATCCATCTACACCAAACTGTTCTTATTTAACATGAGCCTGTCCAGGGACGACAGGTGGAAATTAGCATCTTTACTATAACCTGGCACCAAACATCTTTCCTATTTTTTTAGGTCAATGTGATGTTGTGCACTGTCCCTGTTCAAATAAAAGCAGACCATACCACACTTTATTATTAGTCTGTCTACATTAGGGATAGGACAATATGCAATAATACTGTTTATTGTGATAAAAAGGGTCGGCAATAATCATTCGTGGGGCATTTTATACAATTGTCATAGTCGCCAACAAGGATAATTGCCATTGTGTCGCCAGAATGTGTAGAAAAAAGCTACTTATCCACAAGGGAGTCGACAGGGGACAAAGTGGTCTGCTGTCCGGGGCCCAGAATTAAACCCTCTTCCTTTTAATTTGTATTACAGGGGGCCATGTGAAGCTTATTGCTCAGGGGCCCCCAAATTTCAGTCGACGGCCCTGCTCATCCATAATATTCTCTGTTAAAGTTATAATATCCATAAAAACTTTTAACATTATGGTGATATAATTGTTAATCGCAATTATTTTGGCTTTGATAATCGTCACACAAAATTTCAGTATCATCCCATGCCTAGTTTTATATCTTCAGAGCTCAAAATGCTCTGTTCCACCTTGTGATGTCATAAAGCGGTAGTTTTCAAGTTAACAGCTACATTTTACTTTTAGTTCAGTAGAGATTGGTGATTCCAGGGCTGAAATTATCCAAATGATTGTAGTGAAAGTGTGTGGAGTTTAAAAAAATATGGGAGCACTTTCTGTATTTACCACATGATGACATCACAAGGTGGAACAGAGTGTTTGAGAGAAGAACTCAACCTAAACCTGTGTGTTAAAAATGTGAATGAAACAAAAAAAAACACACCTCCAGGTCTGTTTGTGACGAGGAAACGACATTATGACACAGATCAGAAAACAGAGTAATATGAGACTTTTAAACTAACTGTGACCTCACCGATCTGGCTGATGAGCTGCCTGAACTGGTCCAAGTAACTCTGACCGTCAGGTGTAATACCGAGCTTCCTTATGCCGCGGTTAAACTTCTCTGCTCGTTCAAATGGATACTACCAAAAGAAAACACAGAAGATGGACAAAAACATACTGAACAACATACTGTGTCGAGAAGTAACTAAACACGTGTGCTGAAAATGCGTCCTCAGAATAGTAATTTGAACTGTATTCTGGTGTGCAGTTACTCCTTCATTGGAGGGTGTTCAGAGTACAGTTACTTTCCTCAAATCTAAAGGATATACTGCGGTATTTGATCACACAATTCTGGGTTCAAACTGCTCAGTATTACTCAGAAAAAAATGGTGAGGCCTGTGATTTTTCCTTCTCTAAGTGATAATAGAAAATGCATATGGGTTACGTTTTTACTCTATAATTTAAATATAACTCCATGTAAAAGTATTCCAAGTATTCAGAACACAGCTCTCTGATTGGACCATGTATTGGAATATGTTATGTTATATACTGGCTTCATATATTTGATGTCTTCTGTGTGTTTTGACTGAGCCGCTTCTTCAGAATAATATAAAATAATATAATAATGTAAATATAAATAATACAAAATGCAGAAAGTAGTAAAAATGCATAGACTACATCAAATATATGAAATAAGATATCTGGAATTATGTAGAAATTAAAAAAATTAATTAACTACTAAACATTTTGTGACAAAGTAAAGGGTGGATACTGTAAGGATTTTAATTCAAAATATATATATATAAAAAAATAGTAGTAAATTAGTATTTCTTTTGTAAATTAGTATTTCATATATTTGATGCGTTCTGTATGTATATAAAATGTGGAAAGTTGTACAAATAAAGAAAAAAAACCATTGAATAAGAGGGTTTGTCCAAACTTTTGACTGGTTATGTAGCTATGGATAAGTTTAAAAATAATCCTATTCTTTAATTAAATGTAATACTTTATAGCAAATCCCAAAACTAACTTCTGCACAATTTTTAAACCGCTTCAAACGATGACAGCCTCACCTTCTGATCGGACTGGTCCTTTGTTTCTCTGAAGAAGCGAATGTCTTTGATGAGTCTGGACTTGATGTGCTCGTCGTACATGAACTGACTGAAGATGTAGAACTTCTTGCGCAGAAACTGGTAGGTGAAGTTCACTGTGGTGTTCATTATGCCGGTGCCGTGGGTCCTGATGGAGTTTGCAATGTGCCGGATGTTGATCGTGTTCAGGTGTTTGTTGTTACTGGCTTTTTCGATAAAGATCTGAGAGAAAAAAAGACAGAAATGAATATAAAAGAAGATGCTAAATATAATAAAGTCTAAAGTTAGCGTCGTACCTGGTTGTTGAGGTTGTAAAGGTAACGTGAGACAAACACGTGGATGTTCCTCATGATCTCCAAAACATCCAGACCCTGTAGAAATAGTGTCGGAGTCCGTCATTATAACAGAAAACACACATTTGTTGATACACAATCAGCTGCTTGTCTCCATGGCGATAAACAAGTTTAAAAGTCCCATATTACGCTGTTTTCTGATCTATGTTATAATGTTTCCTCACTAAAAACAGACCTGGAGTTGTGTTTTTTTGTTTCATTCACACATGTTTAACACACAAACCCTGCAGATTTAGGCTGAGTTCTTCTTCTCTGCTCCACTGTGTCTTTAAACTCACCTTCACCTTCAGTAGAATCATTTGGAATATCGCAGAACTTTAATTGCCAATCTCTACTGAACTAAGGTAAATGTAGCTGTTAACCTGAAAACTACCACTTCATGACATCACAAAGTGGAACAGAGCATTTTGAGCTCTGGAGATGTTACAGACTAATAATAAAGTGCTACTCAAACATGTGTGAATGAAACAAAATAAACAACTTCGGGCTTATACCTCAAAACAATTTTGCTTAATATAGAATTTCAATACGATACTGTGAAACATTTCAGACAAAGCAAAAAGGAGAAAGAGGCAGATAGCATTTTGTATCTAGTCGTCGTAATATTGGAGAGAAAACTGAAATGTGAACAGCTAAACTACAGATAACAGGTTTTAAATGTAAAGATACTTTGCAGTTTTCAGACAACATGCTGTTAGTATGGTTTAAATGCAATGAGTCGAATTCTAGGAGGCGGAGTCGTGTTTCGTACCTGTTCTATGAGGCGGAGTCGTGTTTCGTACCTGTTCTAGGAGGCGGAGTCATGTTTCGTACCTGTTCTAGGAGGCGGAGTCATGTTTCGTACCTGTTCTAGGAGGCGGAGACGTGTTTCATACCTTTTCTAGGAGGTGGAGTCGTGTTTCGTACCTGTTCTATGAGGCGGAGTCGTGTTTCGTACCTGTTCTAGGAGGCAGAGTCATGTTTCGTACCTGTTCTAGGAGGCGGAGTCATGTTTTGTACCTGTTCTAGGAGGCGGAGTCGTGTTTCGTATTTGTTCTAGGAGGCGGAGTCGTGTTTCGTACCTGTTCTAGGAGGCGGAGTCTCGTTTCGTACCTGTTCTAGGAGGTGGAGCCGTGTTTCGTACCTGTTCTAGGAGGCGGAGTCATGTTTACTACCTGTTCTAGGCGTTTTAGTCATGTCTCGTACCTGTTCTAGGGTCTGACTGGGGAGATGTGCCTCGGTCATAGTGAGTCCATATCTTTGCGTAGCTAGATTTCTCATTTCGCTGTAGGTCGCCCAGTCATGCAGAGCAACAGTCGTCAAGTTGTAGAAAGTTTTATCCAGGTAATGGGTCACGTACGCTGAGAGGAGAGAGGAAGAGACAGATTAGGTTAACGTCATGTTGCAGGTACAGACTTAAAAGCCGTTTGTCACCTTTGATATTAATGAACCGGTTGAAAAAGCGAATGGGTTTGAGGGAGAAGAAGTGAGCGAGGTCCTTCATGCCGACTTTGAACGGGTTTCTGTCATCAAGCTTCAGGTGAGTGTGAACAGAGAGACGCAAGTCCTTCTCGATCTCTTTACACAGTTTGTCCAGTAGGTGCTGTAAATGTAGAGGAAAAATATTCACTTGCACATTTTGTGTGCACAGTTTAGTGAATCTATACAGTTTAAAATGGTATGTATCATGAGAATGTTTAAAATTATGGAAAGGAGGCAAAAGTACAAAAGTGGACTGTAATATTTTTGTTCAATATAGATAAATGTATATATATTTTGTTTTTACTTAGATGATCTTATGTTTTTAGGGCAGAAATAACAATTTGCTTATCCATTTCAAAAAGAAGGAGTCATTTCTCGTTTCCAAACTGACTCTTTAAGCCATGTTATAATGTTGTTACCTCCCCTTTGCCTCTATTCCAAACAACAGAATGTATTTGAAAGACTATTCTTACCTCACTAAAAACCTCCATGATCTCTTTATCGTAGCTCTGCAGAAGCTGGTCACATGACTCTGTGTGTTTGGCGTGCATCATTGAAGGCACGCCGTCTCTCAGGGCACTAAACATGTACTGCAAGACAATTACAAAAAGTGTTAATATAAAAATGAAACAACAACAGCTATAACTTCAATTTAAAGGGCCCATATTATGCTATGTTCTGATCTATGTTATAATGTTTCCTCATCACAAACAGACCTGGAGTTGTGTTTTGTTTCATTCACAGATGTTTAGGCAGGGTTTGTGTGGTTAGTTCTTCTTTCAAACTGAAAACACTCTGTTCTACCTTGTGATGTCATCATGTGGTAATACAGAAAATGCTTCACTATGTTTTTAAGCTCTACACACCTTCACTAGAATCATTTGGATAATTTCAACCCTAGCACTGCCAATCTCTACTGAATAAAAGGTAAAAGGAGCTGTTAACTTGAAAACTACCACTTCATGACATCACAAGGTGGAACAGAACATTTTGTGCTTTGGAGAGCTTTACTCAAACATGTGTGAATGAAACAAAACACAACTCCAGGTCTGTTTTTTATGAGGTAAAACCATTATAACATGGGTTAAAGTTCAAAAGAATAAATTCTGCATGATACAGGACCTTTAAAACCAGGAGAAACAGAATTATAATAAAACAAAATATGCTTAGACTTGATTCTCACGTGTATCCTCGCTGCGTCCACTGCGTTGTCGTACACATCATCCAAATAGATGGGAATTACAGCTCTGTGCCAGTAGAGGAAACTACAGTCACACTGCAGTTTAACTCTGGGGAGAATGTGGAAGTTTTGGTTAAAAAAAGACATGAAAATAGAAAATCACTAAACAAACAGCCTCACCTTTCACTCAGCTCACTGATTAGATCCAACTTCTTGAGCACAAGTTGCAGTGGAAGAAGCTCCTCATCTTTGAATGTTTTCTAATATGATTGTAATAGAGTTTTAGTATTATGCAGATACTTTAAACTTTTTGGTTTTACACATTACCAACTTACCAACTGCGTACCAACACACAGAGCCAGCGCCACCACAAGGCGGCGCTCTTTTGTGCTTGGGCCACTGAGTGCATTTTCGGCAAGTACCAAAGAAGAGAGGACGTCGAGGCGCTGCTCACTGTACTTTTTGTCGGAGATGACTCTTTTCTACAAAAACAAACAGCTTTAGTTAAGACATGATACTTCACAAACCTCCTCCTTCCTTCTCTTCAGCTTTCACAGTGTCAGTTTAAAGGTTCTTTATCACACAAAATAGACTCTTGTGAGATTTAAACCATGTTATAAAGCCGTTACCGCATCAAAAACATACCTGGAAATGTGTTTTGTTATGGGACCGTTAAAAATGCTTCATGAAATGCCTATTTCTGAATAACTGTTAAACTGTTAAACTCTATGTGTAATGAATTTTGCACTGTTTTAAATGATCCTTATGCATTTTATACGGAGGTTACCACAGTTTTTAGGACCATCCTTCACATTCTACTGTATTTTTTGAAAGCAAACACAACAAAAAACAACTTAAAACATGTAGATACCTTCTGTTTATGGTTTCAGATTTACCTTTGCAACGTTGATGGCATTAAGGGCCTGAGACTGCAGCTGCTGACTGATGTGCGATACCGAGTCTGCTATGACGACAGAGCGTCGATAGAACGTGTGCTCCACTGCCTAGATAAAGAAACGTCATATTAATTAAAACCAATGGCAAAAGGTCACATTTTTATACAACGCTTTTCCACCTTGAAGCCACTAAAAGCTCTTTACATCAAGGAAACACTCAAACCACTAAACTTCAAATCAATGGGCAAACATCCAACCAACTGAGCTACTCCAACATTTTGAATTGTAGGAAATAAAAATGTCATTACGCTCCACACCTTCAGGAGTTCCACGAGTCGACACAGGGCTTTGACGGAGGCTTTGGTCATGGGCCGCTGCATCGACATGTACATATTCATGGTCGTCTTGATTATGGTGCTGATGCTGTATGCGTACAAGATACCCTATAGAAAACATCAACGGAAAAACATTTTAAGAAACAACAGATTTACACAACCAGGCAAAAGTTTGGACACATCCTCTCAGTATTTTTTTTTTTGTTTTATTAATTTTTACTACTTTACACATACAGAAGAAGCGAGATATATGGAAATATGTAGTTTAAAAAACAGGTAAATAAGTAACTACAATTTTATATTCAAATTCTTAAAGTAGACACACTTTGCTTTGTCCAAAAATATTTAGTAGTTATTTAACTAAAGCACTGAATGAGAGGGAGTGGCCAAACTTTTGACTGGTGTTTAACCATATACTAGTCAAAAGTTTTGACACACCATCTCATTCAATTTTTCCACTTTCCACATTTTTTATACACACAAAAAACATTAAATTTATAAAGCAAGATATATGGAATTATGTAGTAAAGAAAAAAAGTTTTTAAAAAGTTAATACATTTTCTTCTTCCCACTCCTTTTTGAGCTTAAATAAGAAAAAAATATGAGAAATGTGCAGTAAGTGTACTGGATACAGGTGTTTGTTAATCTGCTTGAAATAAATTAAATGAAAAAAAAAAAAATTCTACTAAATATTTTTTTCGACAAAGCAGAGAGCGGCTACTTTGAGGATTTGAATATAAAATATAAACACAGCATTTACTAGTTATTTCATGTTTTTTCTTTGCGACATAATTCCATATGTCTTACTTCATATTTTTGATGTCTTCTGTGTGTATATAAAATGTAAAAAGTTGTAAAAATAACAAAAAAAAACATTGAATAAGAGAAGTGTCCAAACTTTTCACCAACAGTGTTGATACAATAACTTGTGTCAGGCCGAATGAGCTCCACTGTACCTGTAAAAACACATTACACCTGCTGTTCAGGTCTTCTACCAACTTGTCACTTTTGTGCTCTTTGGACAGGATAGACTCCATCTTCATCATCCAAGAAGTTACAAACACATAGTAGGACTGAACATCCCTGGAAAGAAACAACAATGAGAGACTGCAAAGAATTTCCCACTAAATAATAATGTTTTAACTCAAAACTGGGGGAAGAAAACAGACTTCTATTGTAATTCTACCTCCCACCTTCTTGCTGAGTGGGTTGTCTTTGCTGTTATGATTTCATCTTTAATCGTCCTTCATTTGATCCAGTCTATAATAGTTTTTCCTTTTAACCTTTTTGTCCTCACATCATTTTTGCACCATTTATTTTTATAGCAAAAGAAAAATATTAAATCTGTCAACTGGACAAAATGTTGTAGGAGTGAAGGCCTGAAGAAGCGGCTTGGATGAGCAGCCAAACGTCTTCACTCCTACAATGTTTTGTCCAGTTGAGAGATTTTATATTTTTCTTTTGCTATGAATCAGATCTGGACGACTGAGGGATTACACAGCTACCATTTATTTTTTGTTTAAAACTTGTTGCTTAAGTGTACGCAAATTATTATTATGCAAACTTCAGTTGTTTCCCTACTTAGTTTGGATCAATTTGTAGTTAATTCTAATCTCTAGCTTCCTTTATGTTACTATTTTGGCTGCCTGGCATCCAGAATACACACTCCTTCAGTACTTTACGAAGATGTGAGTCGCTGGTGAATCTCCGTTTTTAAATAGCTGTGAAATAGGTGGATTAGCCAATCAGGGACATGCGTGGTCTTAACACATAACACACAACACTACAATGCCTACACCATACATACATGACCAGTCAAAAGTTTGGAGACACCCTCTCAATCAATGTTTTTCTTTATTTTTACTACTTTCTTCATTTTATACACATACAAAAGGCATCAAATGCAAGTAAGATATATGGAATTATGTAGCAATGAAAAGAGGTCTTCTAGAAAGTATTAAACATGAAGAAAAAAAACAAAAAACCCTGAGTGAGAGGATGTATCCAACCTTTTGACTGGTAGTGTTGCTGTTGGCCCGACTCTGGTAAACAGCTGTACTTACTTGGACAGAGTTTGGGCTCTTTGCTGCAGGTATGTGTCTCTTTGTGCTTTAATCGACTGAATACTTTTCTTATCAATCAGCTTTGCCGCCGCCGGGACTTTTGATACAAGAAAATTGTCAGGAAACCAAATTATGTTGGCAGTCAACGTGACAGCCGGTACCTGAGAGGAAGAGCATGAAAAATAATGAAAGATAAGACAAATGTGACAGGGGACAGAAAAAGTGAATAGATATTTAATTCAAGTGTATTCCTACACTTAATTTAAAACGACTACAGCTGACCAAAGTGCATTAAAAAATAAATAAATAAAAAAGAATGGGACAAGATCTGGTACCACAAGATCTCATGAAACAAAATTGCCAGAAGATTGTGCACACGTGAGAAAAATTATCTTTTGAGATTTCTCCATGGGTTCACATTTGGACAAAAAATGGGGTTAAGTTCTGCTGAGTTACATTTCTTGAAGTAGCACAGCGATAAGACAGCTGCAGTACATCCAGAACACTGCTGTTCAGTCCTGACAAGAACCAGGAAGTATGAGCACATGTGTCCTGTGCTCAGGTCTAGAACCAGGAAGTGCTTCATACATGTGTCCTGTGCTCAGGTCTAGAACCAGGAAGTACTTCACACATGTGTCCTGTGCTCAGGTCTAGAACCAGGAAGTACTTCACACATGTGTCCTGTGCTCAGGTCTAGAACCAGGAAGTACTTCACACATGTGTCCTGCGGTCAGGTCTCTCTCCTGTGGCTCAGAGAATAGACTTTAAAGCAGCTCTGCTTGTGAACAAGACTGAACCGGGACTGAACCGGGACTGAACATGGGGAATCAGCATTTGAGTTTAAGGCAGCTAAAAACTAGAACAGTCTTCCTGAAGATGTGAGACAGGCCTCTACTTTGACAGTGGTTAAATTAAGGCTTCTTATTCTGTAATTTTCTCTTTTAATGTTGATTTTATAATTATTTATGTTTTGATTTGTTTATATTCTGATCTTAATGCTTTTCTGATTCTGTAAAGCATTTTGAATGATTGAATGACGATTTGAATGATGAAAATTTGTGTAGAAATATACAAATAAGCTAATGCTACACAAATAAACTTGCCTTGACTTGCAGTGCCGGAATTTCAAAAACAAAAACATTTACAATAAATAAAAATGTGGGGTCAAAATGTGCACAGTTTATATTCATTATAAATTATGTAAATGTATGTCTCATTGACCCAATCTTGTATCTTGTAGCATCTTGTGTAAACTGTGTCTTGTCCCAGTTTTTTAAGTTTTTTAATACCTTTTTACAAACATCAAGCAGGGATTTGTAGAGCTTTTTGTCAACACTCCTGAAGATGTGGAAATGAAGAACAAATAAACTGCAAACTCCTGCATATTTATCTCTCTGGTCAATCTCAGAAGGCTCTCCTGAAACCAAAAGAAAGTTTACACCGATAGCACCATATACTCCAGATTATTCAAAAGTTATCAGTGAAAATGAACTGACCAATCTTAGACTCAATGCTGGTGAAAATATTGCGGATGTTAAGGGCAAACTCTTCAGCAAAGGCACTATTTTTAGCAACAGCAACGCCCTCTCCGGGATCATCAAATCTCTGCTCCACACAAGCCTGTCATAGAGATAGAATTATACAAAATCTACAGAAAATGCTACAACACAAGGGTTATTACAAGAGATTTTAAAGCAGTCCTATTCTCTGCAAAATCGACGTTTCAGAGTTTTAACCATGTTATAGTCGTTTCCGCTCACACCATTTACTCACCTGAAGTTGCATTTGGTGTGATTTGTGCATGTTTGAGCAATCTTTAATCGCTTATTTTCAAGACGCCACCTCCACCGGCACACGCCCACTGTGATGTACTCACTTCGTTCTCCAATTTTAATTTCCTTAATTGGTGATACGGGCAAGATTGACGGTGCTGCTTAGTTATTTTTGTTTGTTTGTTTTTTTTTTTATCCGTTGCTTGCTAGTGTGATGTGCAGCTGTCCATCAGAGGTGCCGACTCTTTGTTGTGATGACGTTTACGGTGGCGTCAGCTTCCATTGGGCACGACAGTTTTCTACCGTGGAAGTCATTTGACGGGTTTTTTTAATGAAATCGTTTTAGATGAATATTGTGATTTAAAATGTCCAAATTATAATATAATGATCCACGAGTGTCAGATTATAGCTACAGAGCAGACACAAGCACAATATGTCTGCTTTAACTTTTCAGGAGGGGGACAGCCACTTGCTCGTCTCCATGGAGATGCTATTAATTAGCTTGGAATGTTTCACAGTATGGCATTAAACATGTCCATCTAGCATTCATTTGATTCATTTGCACCTGCACTTAGCCTGGTATTGTCACCTACAGTTATAAGGACGAAGACTGTGGAATACTCTAGGCCAGGGGCGTCAAACTCAAATTCACAGGGCCCAAAATGAAAAACTGTGACTAAGTCTTGGGCCAAACTAAATATTTATTGAAAAATTTCAAAAACATCTGCATATTTTTCAGACGGAGTGGATAAATTTGAGTGAGGCGACAGGTAGCAGATGCTAATAAGTGTCAACAGAAGAGGTGGGGGCTGGCGCCGACACATTTACAAAGCATTCTGGGATTCATAGTATTAGAGGTACATGCACTATACTGTCGCAACGGCTGGTGGGCAGCTCTAATACATATTTGTTATGATCTTGCGGGCCAAATATATTCATACCAGGGCCAAATCTGGCCCTGAGTTTGACATGTCTGCTCTAGTCGAAGCAATAACATCACCATGACAACAAGCAGACCATCGACCACAAAAGTTACATAGTGTGTCTTTCAAACGTTTTACTTAAGTGCCTAAATAATGCAGGTTTTTCCTCTTAACTTTGCTTCTTATGCTGCCTGTGTTTCACTGTGCTGCTCCATCTAGACTTTTAACATTTGTGTCTGTCTGGAGGGTTAATGGTTAAGGACTTAACCTTAATCATGTAGGGGTTAGGACTGCCTGCTTCCCTGCTGCTGCACAAACTTACCTACCCTTAAAGCAATGAAATGTTTGCTGGTTTTATCTTATTGTGATCCTTCTTTCCAGGGCAGTTGTAGTGTTGGTCAATACTCACTGCCCTTATAAATAAATAAAGTGTAAAAGAGGAGTTACCTGAAGTATCATGCCATCTAAAAGTTGCCCTTCGAGTTTCAACAGCAGCTTCTCAAAAGGTTTTCAGTTTGTCTTCAGGGATTGAGAATTTCCCGGGTTGTGGTGCACAGACTTCAATAATCTGCAATACATCAATTTTTGTATTTATTATATGTGACCAGTAGATTTTAAAGATTCATATTGACTCTTGTGAGCTTTAAGCCATGTAATAATGTTGTTACCTCCTCAAAAACAGACCTGGAGTTGTGCTTTGTTATGTTATTTTTGAGTAACCCTTTATTATTAGTCTGTCTACATCTCCAAAGCTCAAAATGCTCTGTTCCACCTTGTGATGTTATGAGGCAGTAGCTTATATATATATGTGTGTTAAACGTGTGTGAATGAAACAAAACAAAACACAACTTCAGTTCTGTTTGTGACATAGATCAGAGAATAGAGTAATATGGGCCCTTTAATAGATTTTTTCAGACCAAGGTTTAGTTTGTTTTCATACCAGACAATTTCAGGAAAACTGATAGTCAGCAGTGTAGAGTGGTCATGTGATTTCTATGACATGTCCGGTCGGCTGATTTAAACAGGTTTTGGCGCCGTCTCCCTACTAGTGGAGGCAGGATGACAGAGCAATCTTTAGTCTATTTTCTTCAGGACAGTATCCCAGGTGTGTGTGAGACTAAAAAGCCCCTTCGTCCTGGGTCTAAAGTCCTGTGTGCAGGTTTCTGTATTTTAGTTGCCTCCTTATTTCCAGTGACAATGTTCTTTGTCCTCTGTCCCTATGCAGATAGCTCCGTCCCAGTGGTTCTCTTTTACAGTAGTCATAAATGGCCAACTTGAGTTACTCCTGTTCTGCTTTGTGTTTTGTTGCTTGTGTGCATTAGGAGGCCTTTTAACTCTCACACAGCTGGGATACTGTCCTGAAGAAGTTAGACTGCAGATGGCGCTGTCTTCCCACCGGTGGAGGCAGAAGGATGGCAGCAAAAACTGTTTAAATCAGCTGACCAGACACTCACACCAACATCACGTGACGTAAAAGAAGAGCACCAGTGAGCAGTCCAAACTCAGGTCAGGCATGAAAACAAACTAAACCTTGGTCTGAAAAAAAAATCAATTCAAATAAATTATCAAAAGACCAGATGAACCTCATTGGACCATGTGACCAGTATGCACCAGTGGATGAATACAACTTTCTAACCTCTTATACATCTTCCAATGTTCTTTTAGTGTACCATGATTTTCCATAATTTCATCGAGTGTGAGGAGCACCACCAAGAGCTCTCCGAGGTGCTCATAAACAATCTGGAAAGAACAAAAAAACAAAAACAACTTTACAAACCTACTGGGGATTTTTAACTACTACTGGAAGTTTTATTAAAGAGACATACTTGAAAATGGACACCAGAAGACTCAATGATTTTTGTTGCACCTCTACAAGAATGGAAGAAAATGCAATTGTATGTTTAGTAAATCACAAAAAATATCAGTATAAAAAAACTGTATATTTTTAATGGTTCTTGAAAAATACAGGAGGAACTTACTTATTACTGTTGTAAAGTGCAGCCAGCTGGTGAACCACATTAACCACAACTTCGTAACATCTTGATACGAAACAGGATAGTTCCTAAAATAAAAATACAAATAAAATATTACTAACATGTTTTTATATGTAAATTACTATATTTTCTCTGACCTGAAGGAAAGAGATAAATCGTCCCATTTGAATTTGGGATTCTCCTTCAACAACGCAAGCATCGGAAACTGTAAAAACAAAACATTACTTGAAGAAAAAATGATCAAAACTACTACGTTCATCTTGTGATATGTTGTGCTGCTTACCTCCCTCTCCATAAAACAGTAATCCATTGTAAAACTTGGTCTCTGCCTGCCCAAAATATAAACCACTTATTATAATACAACTGCCAAAGAAAAGTGTACCTTTGGCAAAATTAGTGAAAAAACTTTACCTCATACTTCAACTTTTTTATTTCACTACAAAGTGCTGCGTAGACGGTGATAACTTTATTCAAAATCTGCATAACAAAAAAAGAAAAAAAAAGTGTAACATGTACAGCAGATATTAGGCCTGTCACAATAACTCATTTTGCAGTTTGATATTTTCCTGAATATAGACTATAAACAATAATGTTAAACTCATTTATGCCAATGACGCAATAACCCAAGAGCAGATTTGAACCATAAAAACAATTCTAAAGCTATAATATAAAAAAAAAAAAAAAGAGCTGCAATAAAAAATGGCCAAATGAAACACTTTAGTCTTTCATTTGCATCTGTAGTGAGTTATAGAATTGATTAATTCTAACTTTTATGGCTTAAATGTTATTATATAGTCAAAAAACAACTCAAAATTTCTCAGTAGCACAAAGAAAAAGTGCACACGATAAACACTGACCCCCAAAAATATAGCTCCATCTAACATATACTGAACAAAATAGTAATTATCATGACAGGCGTCGATATTACACAAGTCTATATATTTTACAAACAGTGCTTACCTTGTTGTCTGTTTTGATTAACTCCAGAAGAGAGGACTGTTCATACGGGAGGAGCTATAATTCATAAACGCATTTGTAAAACTAGTGTTGTACTGTACAGGTAATGTGATTTATTCATTTATTTTTATCATGTGTACCTTTAAGGCAATAGGGTCCAATGTAAAGTCCCATACATCTCCAATAGAGTCATCCAATGCCTCCTCAATGCCCTTCAGCTGAGACGTGTACTCTTCAAGAAACCTGGAGTAGTTCTTCAGTTGGACTTCTGTGTGGATTTCTGTAAACATGGACCAATTAATTGGTTGTAGAAGAGTGAATGCGTACATTTGAACACATATTTACAAGTTCTCACCAACGTGTTCATACCCTACTTATGATAAGAGAGTGTGTAACGTAGTCTATTGTATTATGAGACTATGTCACTGTCAAATCATATAGGGTAAATTTTAACTTCTCCCACTTTGAGTCCACAAAAAAAATAAAATAAATAAAAATAAATAAAAAATTAAAAGCTCTTAAAGGTCCTATATTACGCAAAATTAACTCTTGTGAGCTTTTAGCCAAGTTAGAATGTTGTTACCTCATCAAAAACAGACATGGAGTTGTGTTTTGCTTCAGTCACACATGTTTGAGTAACTCTTTATTATTGATTTGTCCACATCTCCAAAGCTCAAAATGCTCTGTTCCACCTTGTGATGTCACGAAGCAGTAATTTTCACGTCGACAGCTCCATTTACCTTTAGAGATGGGCAATTCCAGGGCTGAAATAATCCATTTGATTCAAGTGAAGGTGTATGGAGTTTAAAAATAATGGAGCGCTTCTTGTGTTACCACATGATGACATCACAAAGTGGAGTGTTTTCTGTTTGAGAGAAGAGCACAGCCTAAATCTGCAGTGTTAATGAAACAAAACACAACTCCAGGTCTGTTTGTGATGAGGAAACATGATAACATAGATCAGAAAATAGCATAATATGGGCACTTTAAGCTTCAGTCCTGGACTGTTTCTGGTGGAGTCCTGGTCTGGACCTGGTCTAGTGGTACCAATTTTGGTGTGTTGTTGGTGTGCCGTTTGTGTGGTGTTCATATGGTGTTGGTGTGGTGCTGATGTGGTGTTTGTGTGGGGTTGGTGTGCTGTTGATGTGGTGGTGTTGGTGTGGTGTTCGTGTGGTGTTCGTTTGGTGTTCGTGTGGTGTCCGTGTGGTTTTCATATGGTGTTGATGTGGCGTTGATGTGGTGCGTGAGTGAACGCACCCATACTAAGAGTAGACATATTTAGCTTTCTGCACTTCCTCAAACTTGCACATTTTGAGCAAAGCTTCACCAATCATTTGCGGACAAAACCATGCGCGTTATCCATGCACCGTCCAAAATGTAAACACTCACCAGTTTTTTAAAAGCAACGGGTAAAAGTAGTACTGATGTTGCTAGCATAGACGCTAGCTTCAGGAGGCTAACGATGCAAACTCTCGTTTTTCCCCGCCTCTAAACATTAAAAAAAAACCTCTTGAATACTTACTTTGTGAAACCGTCGTCAAAACGGTCAAATTCCCAGTCAGGGGCGATGGTTTCTGTCGCCATATCCAAAGAATCTGAGCCCCAAAACTCTGCTGTTAACAAGTGTAGCTGCACAGTCCCATGACGTGAAAAGTCTCATGATTTTGGCCGAGGCCGCAAGTGCTCATGGGAAATTGAGTTTTATTATAGAAAGGCAACTTGTTGATTTGATATTAATGATGGAGGGGTCGGCTCTTTTAGGGCATCCGAATCTTCTGGATTCGTTTATTTCAAAGAGCCGTTTAAAAATACTGTCTGTTTTACTATGTATTTTAGTGATAGAAGCCAAAGTGAGAACACATTTTGAACTACAAACTAATCACAGAGAGAAACGACAAGACTCAGATGTGTGTTTAAAATGGTTCAAACTGAGAGTGTGAGTGTGTTTACCCTTTGAAATTATGAATAGTCTAAATAAAAACATTGAACTATTACAACATTAATAAACGAATTAAAAATCTAACGGTTATTATGACGCCAGATACTTTTTTTTTGTGAATATTGGTAAACATTGAGGATATTACTTTACGATTTGTAAAAAAATGTCTAGATGCCCACAATATAATATAAAATTCTAGTAAGTAACATATCCTTTATTTAAAATGTGCATTTATTTATTTATTTATTTATTGTATTCTTGTGATGGCTCAGGGTTAATTAGTATACAAATGCATAAAAAATAATAAATAAAATAATAATAAAAAAAATTAAAACTGCAAGCAGTGATAAAGGCCCTCGCCACCCCTTGCGACCGCGGGGTACACGCCACCGCGGAGTTCGCGCCTCTCTTTCCCGCTTACATCGCCCCTCCCACCAAAATCAGCGACTGAGTAATACTACTCCATTCATTCCAATGAGAGCATTTATGACATTTTCACACCTCCACGGTTGGAAATAGACGTATGTCTTCATTGGCTTTTTTGTTCAGTATGATGAGTGGAATATGTGTACCAAATTTCAATGGTCTATGACAAAGTATTACTTTTTTTTTTTTTCATCCCATTTGACCAAACCCCATGTATTTCAATGAGAAATGACGGTCGTTGCCATGGCAACACACTTGCAAATAGAGGTATGTTCTTATTGGCTTTTTTGTTCAGTATGGAGATAGGGACGTCCATGCCAAATTTCAAAAGTTTTTTTGACAAAGTAAAAATTTTTTGGGTCCCATTCAAAATTTCCAGGGGGCGCTGTGGAGCAATGGATTGTCTCATCTATGTAAACTGTATATCCATTACATTCAGATGAACATTGTGACCAAAATGTATATTAATGCCGGTTAACAGGACACTGCATGTTTGAGTTTACCTACAATTTAATACTTGAAAAACGCCATTTTTCTTCGCATGTTGGCCACACTCACATTTTATGACTTAGAAAAATCCAAGTGTGGTCGCCTTTAATCCCACATGGGCCTAGTTCATTTTGACAAATTTGCAAGTTTTGTTGAATGAAAATCCATGGCGTAAAAAATCCAAACGTGAGAGTTAAAAAATTTCAAAAAAAATGGGGTTCCGCCCACAATGGCCGACTTTCCTGTAGGGTTTAGGGTGGGGTCATAATATAATTTTTTACTTGTCTTGACATGTTTCTATGGTTCTACCAAATTTCATTTTGTCTACGATGAAAAAGGTCTCTGTCATTGCCGAATGTATTTTGAACTTTGAGGTGGGCGCTACTGAGTCATTTTGCAACATTCAATTTTTTTTTCACATTGAAATACCAATTTTTTCACCAACCTTGAATTTCAGGTCACAGTTGGATTAGTGCAGAGCATCTATTTAGTCGACAACAAAGTCCAGTACTCTGAACCCCATTCATTTTCAATGACACATGTATGACGTTACCAACGGTAACATAGTTGCAAATAGAGGTATGTTGTTATTGGCTTTTTTTGTTCAGTATGTCAAGCCACATGTCCCATGCCAAATTTTAAATGTTTATGACAAACAATTTTTTTTTTGTCCCATTGAAAAATTCAAGGGGGCGCTGTGGAGCAATGTAATGTCCGACTTATGTAATTGTATGTCTGTCTTTTGCGTTCAGATGAACATTTCGAACAAAACGTATATTATGCCAGGAAAAAGGGACCCTGCATATCTCAGTTACGCGCAATTTTAAAACTTTAAAAAATGGCGGCTTTTTTATTATCAGGCGTGACCACGCCCACATTTTATGACTTAGAAAAATCCAAATGAGTCATCTTTAAATCCCACATGGGTCTAGTTCATTTGACCAATTTATAAGTTTTCTTGAATGAACA
>JAIEZT010000873.1:0-28801 GCA_019594935.1 Periophthalmus modestus
CTTGTCATGGAATGCTATTACTTGGCAACCAAATCGTCATACCAAACGACAACGCGGTGGCCTTCGTACCCATTGCAGTCAGATTTGTGCGTATTTTTCACACATTTTGAGCAAGACAAAAACGTGAACTCACTATACATCGCCATGGTGACAACCGCGGCAGACCTCCACCAGAAAGTTACGGCCGGTAAACCTTTGAATAGAGTCTCCTCAAACACACAAGCATTTGACTTAACCATAACACTACATAAGCACTCTGCATTGTGATGTAAATCTTTTCCTGAATGTTTTTTGAAGTGCAATAGCTTAGCACACCGATTTTTTATTCAGACAACCTTGTACCTGCTCAGCGCCTTATCCTCCGCTCGCTCGCTCTCGGTAATGTTGTGGAATCAGTGGCACGGAGCCATACCTTTAGAGTGTATCATGCACAAACAATCTGTCTGCTCTGATCAACAACATTACTAAGGCCAGCCAATAAAACGTAGAACTCCGCCGCGGGTGGGTACTGAGAATGATATGTTGTCCAGAAGAGAGAAGTAGAGGAAGAGGAGACAGTGATGGATGGAAACCCCATGAAGTAGTCCCATGAAGGGATTTTACATACATACGCTCACGATGAAACCGGGCTCCTTCACAGTGTGTGGATACTAATGACAACGATCCAATGTCAATGGAGTTTCGTCTTATCATTAAGGGGACGATTCCTTTAAAATCAAAAGAGATCATCTCAAATAAAAATTCTTAGTGTTCGACTCTCTACAATAATCAACTGAAACCAGGAAGTGTTCTAGCAGTTTTTCAGTCAGACTTTAGTTAAACTTGATTGTTTTTAATCATTTTAGCTTTTGAATTGTCTCAATTGCACATTTGGAAATAGCCATGCTGGGCCGTGTTGTCTCCCTAAAATTTTTTAAATTTTGCACTTTTGCCCACAAGGGACGCCAAACCATCTTTCCATTTGTTCAGATGTAGAAATTTAAAGATTCCATACGAATTTCTCTGCATATGTATTGATCTATTATTTTATTCTTATTCTTATTGTTAATTAAAGATCTGAGTCACTCTTGCCACCTCAGGATTCCATTGGTCATACGGAGTGCTGCTCCCCTGTGTTTTAACTCCCACACGCTCACTACATCATTAGATGAGTTCAGTCCTAATGGCCAATATCTAGCTGAAACAAACGGTTAAAAGGAAGCTGTTAAAATTGAAACTACCAGTTCTGGACATCACAAGGTGGAACAGAGCATTTTGGAGGTTTGGAGATGTGTAACTGATAATAATAAGGATTACTCAAATATGATGCACTGAACACGCCAAAAACAGAAACTCCGGATATTGTTTGAGGAGTAAAAAACATATACCATAGATTAAAGCTCAGACCAGAAAATATTATGTGCAGATGTATTTTAAAAACTATACACGTGTACATCTACATTCCCTTAATGAATAACTCCATTTCAATTCACCAACTGTTCAACTGTATGGGATGCATGTATGGGTGAATGGCCGGCATGAATAGACTACTTAAGGCGGGCGTAACTGCGTTTGGATGTTTTACCATTTCTCTGCGATTTGGGGGCGGTTTTGCCAATGTACTATCTTTTTCATATTTGTCCCTGGGGTGGCCTCTCTGCTCCTCTTTAAGTGAAGCGGGGGGACGCAGATAGGGGCTTGGCTATCTGCAGTGACCCTGGCAGAGAGCGACAGACGAAAAAAGCTGTAATGCATCGCTTGGTCGGAAATTTGAAATCAGCCATGGTGTCCAAGAACTGGGGCAAAGATTTCAGCAAGGAATGAGTTAAGTGCATGCAACACCACGCAATAGCAGTTTTCAGGTGGCAGTTTAGCGTTTAGCATTCAATCGCACTTCCGCGTCAAAGAAACACATGTGGAAGGAATGTAATCTTTTACAACACAAGAAACATGTGCCAGTGCAGTGCTCCTGATGACTAGCGTAAGTCAGATAACCCGCTCCTCATGATCCGGGTTTTTGCGTTTGCAATTGTTGTCGCCAATCAAGATATGGAGAGTATAAGTACCAATCAGGGCTTTCCTTTCCCCGAGGTATTCCCCGCTATACCATTAGACACAAACGTTGATTGGACCCCGTAGCGACAGGGGCCGTTATCTTCAACAGCTTGTTCCAGATTTGCTCTTTTGTTGCTATGATTACTCGTGGTTCACCTATAGAAACGGCTCCAAATCCTGCCCCTTTCTCTCCTTATGCCGCGATGCGTCATTTGACCGGAGCATAACGCCTCGGTCCCATCACACTGACCTCACTTAGTCCACTTCTTTCTACAGTCTATGGGTCACAGGAATGCGCCTCAACCACCCCTGTCGGAGCGTAGCAAGTACAATTCATTTTCAATTATTTTTTTTCAACCGCAATCTCACAAAATCGAATCACACACACAACAGACGTATCCTGACGGTTCGTAATCGATCTCCAGATTTGGATGTGGGTGTATCTTTTTTGGACTTGAACTGGCGAGGAATAGAGGATGTGAGATGTTAAGAGTGATGGTTCTAACGGCGGCGGCAGTGAGTTGGAGGAGGCTGTTTGCATGTCAGCTGGATTGTGGGGGGCGAGGGAGTGGGCTTTTTTTTGATACGTTTTAGAGGTTGGTTGAAAATGCAGGCTGTGTTGACAAACGCAATCATGTTCTGGTTTAGGTCATGTTCGAGCCTTGGACTTTAAGTTACGTCTTCCCTCGTAACAGATTGTTGGAAGTAGTCCTAACTACACCAGCAATGACAGTATGTAATGATATATACTGCCCCGTCTCCCTCTTGATCCAGTTCCTCCTCCGGTCCACACCCAGGTCCCTCCTCACCCACCTCCACGATCAAGTGACTTATGGCAAGGAGCGAGGGTAGCCTTGAAGCGCCTATGATGTGATGTGATAGCTCTTCCTCCTCCAGCCACTCATCAGCATCGCAGAACACGTCCGGGCGCTGCAGCTATACCTCACCAGGAAACCCCCCGAACAATGTAACAAGGCCCCTTTTTTAAACCCCCAAAAAACCCCCACCCCCCCCAAAGCGTACAAAATGTCAAACACTGTACTCCTTGTTATGACATTAGCACATTAAACTTGAAGAGATCAAGTGTGCTCATGTAGGGAGAGGCAGTAGTACGGGGGATACATCCAGTGTAGAATGTGCAATTCAAAATGTGATTTGGAAAATACATGCAAAACTGGGAGTAAATTGTGTCCTATAGAAAACTCTACCATAAAAAGGCTGTACAAAGAGTAGTTTATCCCCCCAAAGCCTAACACAAACAAACAAAACAAAAACAAAGACCAGCCAGTGGAACCTTGATACTTAACATAATATCTCGAGGTCTTATTCACCCTCTATAGAAATCAGATACACCCTCAGAACACACAGAAAACAGTAAAACTAAAAAAAAAAAATTCCACTAGTGAAACAGCCATAACATAAATTTCGATGCGGCTGAAGCAGGTTTATCGATGCCGGCGTGCAACGTCCCTCTGTGTCTCTGACAGGCCAGTCTTTCCCACCTGGTGGCCATACCCTCCTTTATTTATTTATTTTATTTATAGTTGATTTAGCTTTGAACCCACCCAACGGATATACCCACAGAGCCTACGTCCAAGCTTGTAAGAAATCAAGTCCTTTTGAAAAAACATCCTTTTGTCTTTTGTCCCTTCAAACTAAAGATACAATGATCATGTTTCTTGTATAATGGTTCCCTAGGTTAGGCTGGGAAGGCATTTCTGCAGAGTGGCTCGTTCTTCCATCGCCTACCGGTCAATACACGGAGTGTGTTTAGTTAAACTGAAACAGCACATTTTCCATTACCTGACCTATCCAAACAGACCCGTCCCCATAAATTATTTGGACAATGTTCACATATATGTAATGTACACAGTACTGGCTACTGCCACTGGGCTGATAAATGTGCAATTATGTAAAATATAACTACCACCTTCATAGGTGGGTAGTACTACCGCTCCACTTACAGAGTACTTTTTCCTTACAGTAGTTTTTTCCTCCTACTTGAGCACATTTTATTGAAGGAACACAGTACCTTACTTGAGTAAAGTTTTGGTGACTCTTCCCCCCCTGTGAGTAAGGCTCCATGACAAAGCTTTTAAGTTGACCTATGAGCACATTCGAATTTTTTGAATGTGTGTTTCCTTTCCCAGAACCACATAAGATTTCAGTTTTCTAATTTTGTGTCTATCCTTTGAAAATACTCTGGAATTTTGTCCTTATTTAATGTTTGGTCCTCAGTTAAATCACTCTCATCTTCAAATATTAATCAGATACATCTTGCAGTTACTCTTTATACTTTTGTCTGAGTAGTTTTCCCAAATACTTTTTTCCACTCTTACCTGTTATTTCTTGGATCACTACTTTGTACTTCACCTGTATATTTATTTTGAAGTCCATTACTCTTACTTTAGTACATTTTGTGCATGCGTGTTTGCATTCCCTTCTTTGAAAACTACTGCTCCTGTTAATCACGACCGTACATAACTGCTTGGTTTCCGATGGACATCACAACATATAATTTACCTTTTTTATTTCATGGGCAAAGTACAGCGTGATCGATATGAAAAAACGTCTCTGCCCCCATCTGGAGTATGACATCACCACATTTTAGAATCTGAAACCCCACCAATTTATGTTTCTGTTTTATGTTAAGTTCGTCAAACGACAAAACACCCCATATTATGACTCAGAAGCCTGTCTCGGAAACAAGATGTGGCTGTTCTCTATTTTATTAGCACGAGATTGTTTTTTTGAACGAATCCATTCTCTTGTTATCACCATTACCACCCCAAAACAGCAGTAATGGGTTGACCTTGGCTCATAACCACAAGAATTCAGCATTTCAGAAGTAAATTTTTACAATTGCCACCTGCTACACATCTAACATCTCCACCCCGCACAAATTATTAGCCTCTTTCACCTCTCTAAAGCCTTCTTCTTCACCCTCCATCATTGTCTTTTTCTCTAAGGAGTTGCATTCATTAACCATTCCTTCCTTACAACCCGTCTTTGTCTATGTCCCATATTAAGTTCCTCCCTCTTTCAGCTGCTCCTGCGACTTTTTCTCACATCGTCCCTCCAGTGCAATTTTTAGAAGCTCCAAAGTGGCTTACTTGATTATCATTCACGCTCTTCCACTTGTGGTAGCACTATAAAGTTAGCAATGAGAGGTACAAGTAAATTCTTCCATCTTTGGTGTAAGCAGCACAACGTGACCATAATAACTATCAAAGCGCAGAAAACCCCAATCACTTCTCTGATTCTGTTCGTTGGTTCTTTTGTATGCACTCGTAAACTCAATATTAGCATCTAACAGCTCCACGGGTATTGTTATTAGGTGTCTAACTGAACATTTTATGAGGCGTCGAGCACAATCCCAATCTTTGGTGACTGAACCAAGACTGCTCAATTTGTGCCAACTGTCTCTCTCATGATAATAAAAACTTTTTTTTGTTAATTTGGTGTAATATTTCAACTCAAGCTACATTGTATTTTTTTAATTTTGGTACCCTGTTCAATTATTCTCTTGTTCGATACTAAGTTCTAACTGAACCTTTTCGCTAATGTCTCACAGCAGAGCCGTGCCTCCAGTTTAGGTCCAGCTAACTGATTCCTGCTCGCTCTGAGAACTGCACAGCGTCAGGCCGCTCACAACGTGTGTACTAGAAGCAGTCTCTCTCAACTGCTTAGTCAAACACCGGCTTTTTGCTAGCATTAGCCACAGTTCTCATTAGTCGCTCTCAACTTTCTTCTGAACAAATCAGAACACTTGACAAAGAATGAATACGACTTTTTTAGACATCGTTCTTGTTCGCAAAAAAATATAAAAAAATGGACCAACAAAAAGGGAAAAAAAAAAAAAAGGAGGCAAAACGGGAAAACAGAAGCAAGAAAAAAAAAAAAAAAAAAAGAAAAGCGCCCAAAAGACTGAAAAAAACAAAAAAAAAAAAAGCCAAAAGGAAAAAGAAAAAACAAACACACCGTAGCTTTCCTTCACTGCGCCGGTTCATTCAGAATGTCCATACCTTGCCTCCATCTACTTCCTCTATTATTACCTCTACCTTCACAATCCGTCAGCAAGTCCTCACTGGAATACCCCCGTTGGTGTCCCTTAAGAGCACTACTAAGCCACAATAGTCTGCACACGGAGGCTAGCTGGCAGCTGACGGTTTATATCAGTACGAGTGCAGAGTGGAAAACGCACGGTTGCAACTTCCAACTACCAAACCGCGTAGAATGTTTTGCAAACACGATTTGTAATGCTTCAGCTCTTATTATTTTTAATCTCCCTAGCCACACGAGCCAGGGAAACAATGCTAGCTTCTGGAAAAGTATTAATACGGAAGCTATTGGTGTTTCCTTATCTTATGTCCCAGAAGGCGCTTGGTAATAGGTGCAGGGGATGGAAAGGGTGAGCCCGTCTGTGGTCCCGTGGTTGCTTGCACTGTGTTATGTGGGTTTACTTATACTCGGGGGACAGGCAAGTGCGGATGTCGAGTTAACGTTATATAAGGAGACGTCTTCTGGGGACAATGGAGAGGCTGTGCTCATTGTTACTACGGGAGCTAAGACAGGGAACTCTTGGTATGGGAGTGGTAAATTCATGAGTGTTTTTTTATGGAAATACGTGTGACCCCATGGCGCGACATGTTGGTGACCGAGGAGGAGATGGGACAGACTGAGGAGGTTGATGGGTTATGCTGCTGCGTCTATAGGTCCTGATTTTAAAACTGATTAGTAGGATGAAACATTATCCTACAAATTTACCCAAACCTTCTCCAATCTGGTAGGCGATATTGATTTGATTGCTTTAATCTTGAGTATTATTTTTCAGTCTATTTCAAAAGATTTAAAGAGGGGAGTTTATGGCAATATTTACTTTACTCTCATGCAAAATATTATTTTTTTTTTTTGTTTTAGCTTTCATCTCATGTTATAAAGTTGTTTCCCTCATCAAAAACATGCCTGAGAGGTTTTGAGTCATAAGGATAAATGTACTTCTGTCTCTGTTGTGTATCATATATTGTATTCAGCATGCTTCGTTCATCCGTGTGGGTGGGCGTGGGCTTTTGTATATATAGATACCTATATATTGAGATAGATATATATATAGATATATTTATATATAATACATATATGCTTTGTTTATTACCTCGAGGATTCGATTCGAAATCCATGCTTCCTTACCATTTTTGGCAGATAAACACACTGCGCCTTTAAGTATGATGACAACTGGTCCCCACCGTCTTCCCCCCCGTTCACTCTCTCGCTCCTATTTGTGAATTACTAAAGCAGTACAGTTTAGAAAATCTCAAAGCCAGAGGCAGCTCCTGGGGTGTCAGATTTCCAGCGGCTCGTTTTGGGAGGGGGCCATGGGCTGACGTTGATAGGTCTGAGGAGGAGAGGTGAGCGTGCCGCGGCAGATAGACTATTCCACACATCAATGAGACACATTCAAACTTTAATGGCTGCCGGGCAATCTTTACTGCAGGTCTGCTATCATGACGGACGCTACAAGCTAATGGGCTTAAGCTATGGATCCAGAGCACTTATGTAGACGTGAGAGCTAATGTATGTTTATTATTGGGAAATGTCTAATCTACTTAAAAGCTAAAGCTGTGGTTTTCGAAGTTTAAATTACTACTAAACTGATGTGTTATATCCTTATCTAAGCTAAAAACCAGGCCTGCCACCATTATACAGAGTGACAGAACAAATTAATTACACCTGTTTGTAAAGTCCACACACCTTGCACTTTTGGTCGCTGATATGTTTCCATACTGAGGTTTAATCAGGACATATCAGACTAAGGTCTGGCTGCAAGATTGAATCCTAATCACATTGTAATTGGAATGGACCCATTGACAAATAGCAAAGACTGCGATTTCTGAATTACCATAAAGTTCTTTCCACAAACAACCGTGCGCACTGTCTGTAATGTGTTATTCCTGAATAAAACGCTAACCTTTTCTTTTTGACAATTATTCGGATGCGTTTAAAATGTGAACGTTTGAACTTGGGCAGTCTGATACAGAACACTGTGATGCAGTACAGTTTGATTTATACTCCTACCTCTCTGTCAAGATATTTCCAAACATGCGATTGTTTATTTGACGTATAAAAACTGGTCTATCCTTTTGTTGGCACACTTGTCTTAACTTCCATTTTTTAAAAACACTGATCACTTGATCCAACTCTTGTTTCCGTTTGTCTCTGTGGACCCCCGTCCTCTGGCCTGGTCTCCGGCCCTGCTCTCCACTGGTGCAGCCACTCTCAGTGAGCTGCAGCTTCACACTAGATTTTGCACAACATGCTTCAGACAGTCCGTCTAAAACGTTTGTGCACACTCTACAAAACCTATTTGTTATATTGCTTTTTATGATATATACTCCCCACTTTTGATCTATAGACGTATTTTATATTTGCATCAGCTGAGAGAGTAGCATAGAGAATACTGGCCCGGATTGACATAACAACTGCCATAAAACTGGGCTAAAAGAACCTTTATGGACTCTAAGTAGTTCCTACCGTCTTTGATTTGGTGCTCTGTGCTGTAGAGGTAAAAGGCGCACGTACATATGGAGCTCTGAAACTGTGAGAGCAAAGCACATGAGCGCGAGTGGCCAGAGAGAGCAGGCGCGGCAGTCACGCAACATTTCTATAGCAGCCTATTGTTGAGTGTTTAAAACACTTTTACACATCACATGAGGCAAATATTAAACCTAAAAAAAAGGTAAAGGGGCAGGAGCCGCCCGATCGGTGCATGTCCCTGATTGTACATGTTTGTAGTTTGTAGGGGAAACAATACACAGCAACAAAACCGCACACAAGGCCCCATAGCACCCAGGAGTTGAACCCTGGACCTCCTGATGTAAGTGGAAGCGCTAACCTGCTGTGCCCTTTACTTCACATATAAGATAGATTATAGATATATCTATATATATATATATATATATTATATCTATTATCTATATATATATATTATAAATAATATAGTATATTATATTATTATATATAACACACACACCCACAACCACATATATACACATATAATGGGAGATAGCGATATCTCTATAGTATATATATATATTTATTATATATATTAATATATAATATATATATAATATATATTATATTATGGCACTTTAAATAGTAGAACAATAAATGAAAAAATAAACAGACGTTTACAACATGCCACAATTCAATTTATGTAACACAATATGCTAATTTTCCGCTATCGTATATGCTATAACTATTCGTGGCATTGGCACGTGATAAAGACTACTTTCAGTAGTATCCGTTGTAACAGGATAGCTGTAAATAGATGTTTGGAAGTGAATGCGGTAATGGTGAAGTAATCAGCCTATAAACTCTTAGATAATAACACCAACCTTTTCAGCCAAGTCAATCTTGTGGCGATGTGTTTCCAATGAAACTCGGCGAGGTATTTGTTGGTTTTTTTTTTTTGCTCTATTCTTTAAGGCAGAGGTCGTAGGCGGATAGTCAAGCTTCGCAACGACTCCCATCGGGATAGCAATCTCATTATTATTGTATTTACTGACAATAACTATCTTCCCCAAAGTTACTATTTCACTCTGTCACATCAGCCACATACAGTATGGAACCGATGCAGTGACGTTTTCACTTTTTTCACAATCTGAATTATCTTTATTATACAGGGCGAGCCCAATGAGAGCACCAGACTCTCTCTTTTCTGTGAGCGACCTGTTAACCAAATACCGAACATGCAAACAAAACCGTACTACAAAGATCGCAATTAAAAGACATAAAAAGAGGAGCTAGTGTGATAGAAATGGTTTATCAGCCAGATTATTAACGTGCCGTATGGCATCAGATTATCCTCCATCCATGTGTTTCATTTTTCTCATGTTCTGAATGTATCCCAACCCATGTTTTTAATTTTTATTTAATGATCACTTGAACGATGTTGAGGGAATTTGAGATTTCCACTAAACATATGTACAGAAGTTCTAAATTGTCCGATCAGCAATGATGAACGCGGCATACAAACACACTCATACTTCATATACATGTATGAGCTTTCTCTTAAATTACACCACTGGAATTAAATAAATACGTAAAAGTAGCGGGTCCAAAATCGAGCCTTGGGGCTACTCCTTTGCTTAAAAGTTCAAACAATTTGAACCCATTGGTCACTGGGGGATGCGGTGTGCCTGTGTCTGTTTGAAAGATCATTTTTGGAACCCAGCATTGTCCAATCAATAAGCATCAGGCCCTTCAAGAGATTTTATCATCTACTAGAATCAAAAGCTGCTGTAGTTAAATAAAGAAACAGAGCTCGACTATCTTTTTTGTATCGAATAGCTGTGAAATGTCCATTTAAAAGACTTTGTGTTTGCCATGGCAAGTATTATGCCCTTGTATTGAACCCCGAGTGATAAGGCCGTGTGCGCTCTCATAGAAAGCATTTGATTAAACTAGACGGCGTGTATAAGCCTTGTGTGCGGATGATTGTGCCCGAGTGCTCGTTCTCTTGCAGCGGGGAAGGGTCGCAAGAGGGTAAACCAACGTGCGCGCGAACCTTTAATTGACGACGCTCTCGCGACTGTTACATGGTGGCGGAGTAGTTTTCATTTCTAGTCCACGGAAGAGTGGTTGGATTGTTTTGACATGAGAACTGCCAGTTGAAAGCTGGATAGTATAAAGATGTCAGACTCTTTCCTTCTACATGCCCAGCCATCGGCGACCAGTGTTTATAGGGCTCCATAACGTTTCTCGTGCAGTTGATTAACCCATTCATGAAAATGCATTAAAGGATATGACAAGAGTGGATGGAAATCACAAACATAATCTGTATGTGTTTGATTGGCCGCAACGGTAGTGTAATTTATTTAGAGTTTGCTCTGGAATCGAGTTGAGGGCCTGGGATTAGGTTTGTTCCTTATATTGATTATCAACCAAGTTACACAACCCTGGATATTGATTTTGTGCTTCGAGATATTGTACATTACATTTGCACATTAATTTTGTTTTAAATGCCTAATTAAGCCAGGGGGGTGCCTGATTTTGTCAAAGAGTCATGTAGAGCACTTTTTAATTCCTATGTGTAGGGAGTCCCTCAGTAGGTCTATCGAGGCATGATCCATCTTTCGTGATTCAGGCGATTTGAAGTAACTTTCCAACACCTCAACGGTTGTAGTTTCAACATCCCTGGAGAGCTGAATTGTGCATTATCACAGTGGATATGTCCAGCAACAATTGGCGGAGTGTGGCAAGGTGGCACTCGACTTCATCTTGTGGGATGGCTACGTAGTGTACGGAATCGTGAAACCAATGCAGTACCGGGACAGGCCTTATTGAGTGAATGGGGGCGCTGTTTTCCCTTTCCAACCGCGGCCGAGCAATTGATGATTAATCACAAGTTTGCGTCTGGAACATTTTTGCCTCGTTTCCACACATTGTGTCGTATCTTTATGGACATGGGAACTACTTAAGTTATTGTTTGTCGTAATTCAGTGAGTGCCGCTGTGGATGTTCCGTAAGGATGTAAGAGTGGATGTAACTCCTTTGACTTGATAGACTGAAAACCCTCGTTCAGTTCAAGAATGTGAAATCCTTTGACAGCTCAAGTGAGGCCTCTGATTTAGGACCGCCAGGATGATGTGTGCACTTTCCCGTGTGTTGACTATTGTTACGAGAGTCCAGGTGTGCGAGGGAGTAGAGGAATTTTGAACCCGTTTGTTCTTTAGCCTGCATCCACCATGCAACCCACATGCATCATGCCGCAACATGTTAGAGGTCGGCTACGCTTTCACGACCGTGCCAGCAGGAGCAGAGCCCAACCACTGGGAACAACTAAGGTCGCATCTAATTCATTCATCGACGGCAATGGCGCTGGACTTTTCCCACTGTCACGCACTGAGTCCGAGGAGCTAGCTCACAAATACTGGCCCTGGTCGGAGTCATAAGGAGATGCAGCTCTCTCCAGTTCCGTCATCGTCTCTTCCAAGGATAGCTGGTGAGTGCTTCAGAGGCCGGCAAGTAACGATTCATTCTTTCAGGCTAAAGTCGCAATGAATTGTTCTGCCAGATGGAGCCAGAGCTCTCGGTTTCGCCAACACACGATAGCAGACTCCATATACTGCACACTTCAACTAATCGCAGTTCCTCATCATTGCACAACGGTATGTTCTATTTGGATACATGTTAACAGAAGCTACAACCACAGCGTATGCTTGGTTAAGATTTGACCTGATGAGTCAGGCATGGGTTAAGGTAGGGAAGTACATTTTTCTCAAGAGGAGAATCCAAATCTGACCCAAGAGTTCCTCCAATCCCTTAAAATTCCAAGCTACAAACCGCCCCATAGCTGGAAATATCACATCCAGGCGCAATCCCACACTTAGAAGCGCTTTTCCAAGCACACTGGACTGGGCCGGAAGCACCTGTAATAGGAGTCCTGCTTAAATAGTTCAGATGTTGTGCCCGTTGGTTGGTGATCTGCGCTGGCTGGTTACATGAGATCACTGTTTCCTTCTGATGCAAGGTCTGGAGAAACAGAAACGGTCTCCAGAGCGCTCCTCCCCCGGCCAAACACAGCAGCCTCTGGATCAATCTGGAGATGGGACGCTGCAGCAAGCGGCAGACTGAAATCAATCATCATATCCACAGGTTTCAGAAGGATGAGAGCTTAGTACTGTACCATAGTGATTACCATTTTAGAGCTAACATACTATATCTTTTTGATTGAATAAAGCCCTCACAATGTTTCATATAACAGAAGCTGAAACCCACGAATACATTTAGATTACAGGTTATTTCTACCATTAGAAACAGCACAAGTCTCCAGTCTAGAGCAGCACTATCACCATCAACCAGGGCAACCAACCATCTTTTGAGCAAGGAGGAAGCTGATTTTTTGTATTTGCAAGTTTGTATTTGGAACAGAACGCTAGAATACATTTTTTACATGCAGGCGCGTTTATAATCGACCATTTATTTCACCAGGATAGCCCCGCGAGAATAAACAATCTCTTATTCAGTAGAGTCTTCACCTCAGATGAGACCTTATTTTACACGTTTTTATGTGGTTGATACCTGAGTCAGCACCCAGAAGAACACCAGAGTAGGCACACGGCGAACCATGCAATCCCAACACAGCACAGGCCCCAGGCTACCCCAGAGTGGAACCCAGGACCCTATAGGGCACATGAGAAACTGAACCACTCGTTTAACAAATATTAACGATAGATAAATAATAAAACAGGGCCAAGCTTGACCTACGAATGATGCACATAGGTTGGATTTTAACCTTCGTGCAACCAGCCATCGCATGTTGTTATGGATTCCTTTAATTGGACTTGATCGTTTGCAGTGACATATCATTAGTATCTTAACATCCTATCAACCCACTGCACACCCTGCTTCCCCACCTGTGAACTACTCTACTTTTTCTTTTAATTTTATGACATTTATACATTGGTTAAATGTAAAACTGAAGTCAACCCTTTTTTTTTTTTTTTTTTCTTTTTTTTTTTCTTATCGACTCTAGGACTGGCTGGCCAATGTTTCGACCAGGTCCTGCATCTCAATCCCCAATCATTCAACCACCTCCACTCAACATTTAGGTACAAAACGTGTCTTGCTTAGGCGCACAAAACGCAGCACTCCCGAACGGCCTCCTGTGTCGTCACATTCTCTCATTCCAAGCCTTACTGTTCTTGTGTCCTGTCGCGTCATGTGTGCAATACCAATGGGAATACAAGGCAAATCGTGAGAATAACAGTGTTTGAGATTAGAGTCTGTATGGTTGTGTGAGTGTGCCCACACAGAGTTGAACACAGGGACTAATCTCTCTCGGTCACCTGCTGTCAGATTGTGTTCAGATATTTCTCAACCAGGCTCTCCTGTAGAGCATGACTCACGCCTCCTCGCCACCCGGCAACACCGTTTAGGGGCGCGAACCGCAACATATCCATCTTACAGAGTTTGGAGAGCCTTTGTAGATAGTTTTTTTCAAAGGGTCTTACCACAAGGCAAAAGATTTCTATATTGTAATAATACTTTGTGTTTCCTCTCGTCTTTTAGATTCTTATAATGTTAAATTAATCTTGAACCGTTAGTTGTAACTGCTCTAAATATCATGATTATCTAAAAGTGCACCTCTTGTAACTTTGCTAGACAGTATAAGTAAGTAAGCATAACTGTTTCACAATAAGCATTAACCTTGATCTCTTTCCATGAAACAGCATGAGGTCACCAGGCCAAATCATAATCAGATCTGTGGAGAGGTGACTCTACTCTGCAGGAGAATTTCACAAGGTATTTTTGATCAATAAAAACATCTATAAATAAATGCTTGATAATTTTGTTAAATGCCCTACTGGTGAACATTCCAGGCAAGAAAAGACTCATGGAGACCAGCCGATGCTAAACCTTCATTGCACATCTTGCACAAAAAGCCTAACAAATCTTTACTGTGAAAAGTCAGAATTACTTTATCTGTTTCTATTGCACAGTAATCATAAACTTTTTGTAACCCGATATTTTCTCACACTATTCCACCCAGATTGCGAGCTATAAAGTTGGTCCCCCTAAAAATGTGACATAACAGTAAAGAAATACATCTTTTAAAATCTTTGTTAAAATGCTATATTAAATCCTTGAGAAAGAGTAATTGCCGTATTTAACTTGTATGGAACATTTTGAGGGCTGATAGGTTCGCCAGTGACAGGAGCAGAGATTAGATAACGGCTCCTGGTGGAGGGCTCGCGGGGGGCTCCACAGCGCAGTACCCTCACTGCTCCTCTGATTGGACAGATAATTTTCTTCACAAATCGCCCCCAATATGTCATTAGCATCATCTTAACGTGCCCAGGGGCAGCCTTTAACCGTGATGAAGAACTTTGAAGATGAGCTAACAAAGATTATAGACAATGTTTAAAATAGAAGTAATTTTATAGATCTGCTTTAGTTTAGAGCTTGTCTCAGTCTATAGTCACAGGTAGAGTGGCGATTTCCCATAGTGCCATGTACAATGCGTGTTAATGTGCCTAAGATTTGCAGTTTGACACACACTTTTACTTACAACGGAACGTGGTTGGTGGGTCGATATATAATTAAGAAGTCTATCTCATAATGACTCTGTGTGGTCACATGTTTCAGATAAATATACAATACCCAATAATGAGGTTAGTTAAGGCTCTTCTTCCCACTTGTGAAGTTATCACTAGAAAACTCTTGACACTCTCCTCCAGTCGCACATTTCATAAACATCTTGCGATTCATAGCCACTGACTTAAAGGGGACCACGTAACTGTTCTCACTACCCATGGAAAAAGAAGTTATTGCTTTGCCTGGAATGTTCCACAGTACAGCGTAAAGAGCATCTCATCTTGCTTTTATCCGCTGTACATGTTTTTATAGCTAAAGATATACCTTGGTAACAGAATATCCTGGTGACAACGATCACAAGCTGCAGGCATGAACACAACTGCATGATGACCAGTACACTCTGTCTGTGCTACATATGCTTCTGACTAGTACGTTTTTACTGCATACTGTGAAACCCATTCATCCTTTTCTTCCTGCTTATCTCCGAGACCCGGGTTGCGAGGGCCGAGTCTAAGTCCCCAACATGTCTTCTAGCTCCTCCAGTGGGACCCCAAGGTTTCCAGGCCAGCCGAGAGACATAATCCCTCCAAGCGTGTCCTTTGAAAGATCTCCATGGAGACAGCAGGTGGCGTACCCTCGTCCAGAAAAGTTGCATCGTGCACCTTTAAAATGTTAACTTTGAGCCTTTCAGCTCTTTGTAGCAGCAAGGTGGGGACAGGTGTCGTGATGTCACTAATGTCAGGAGATTAAGTGTGGCAGACAAATCAGAAAAAAAGTTTTCCTTCATGCACTCTGTATGTAAATACTCTGAGTGTATTTATCAGAACGACTTCAGTGTACTGAAATGCCTCTAGTGTGGCCCGGCCTCACAAAGAAAAGACAGTCCAATAGCTTCCAAGACAAACATCTGCTAAAACATCCAAATCCAATAACATGCCTATTTGACAGCACAAAATATGTACCAGCCAGAGAGAAGTGTCTTGCCCTGGACACAACAAAACAACACATAAAACATCAAATCATAGTTCACTTTACGATTCCCACATTCCCACTAGGTTGAAGCAAAAGCAATATTGTGGTGGGTACAAATCCGTACTAGTCCCTAACGACACTTCTAGTCTTAAGTTTCCTTCTTTCGTTAAGAAAAAGCTAATCTTTGTATTGTCTCTCATGGGAGACATTTGTCTTGGGACACAGAATGTTTTCTTAGTACATTTGAAGTCTTTACCCAAATCCACTTTTCACCATTTTAGAGTCATTCAGCAGTGTGCCTTTTATTCAGTCCAAAGTCGTTGCCATGTAAAAATCTGGTTTCCTTCCTGCAGCAGTCAAAATTAAGACCGGACTCTTTGGTGACCTTCAACTCACACAAGTGTTTCATGGTCACCACCCCAAACTGAGCTCTGCTACTCACAAGTCTTTGTTTTATTAACTATTGTATTATCATCTCCAGTATAAACACATACATGAATACATAAAACATTACTGTCCACTGATAAACTCATCTTCTCTCTCCCACTTTTAGGCATTCTTAGTTTCTAACAAACTACAGAGCTGCTTGTGCTATAAAGACAGTTATAAAAATACCTTTGTCCTATTTGCTTTCAAAGCATGATAATAATAGATGTAAAAAGGCTCGTCTGCACTCGCACTTTCTATTTCATACTAAAGCCTCTCAGGCTCCATTGCTGTCCTGTTTATGTTATCTGCCGTTCTATATAATCATGAATATGCAGTTTTATAAGGCTATAGAATACATCTTTTCTGTCTTTTTTCACAAACACTACACAAGAAAGAGAGCCGACACAATCAACTATATTCTGTATATATGGACTTGGTTCAACATTTGAAGGATTTTCTTCTGAAAAATACTACATAGCGATACAGGAACACTGGCTCTTGTCCAACATCCCTGAAAGAAGGGACATCATCAGTTCATACATTTTATGTGACAGCACACCCTCGCCCTGTACTCCACACTGAGACTTTGGACTCAAGTGTGTGGTGTATAACTCGTAATAACCGAATATTTACAATAGCTGATGTGTTAGGATTTTTTTTGTCCTCCAAATATATATTTTATGTGCATGTTAATGTTCGCACGTAGGTTTATATCGTCTGTTCAGGTTAATTGGAGGTACATTAAATGAGGTACCTGTAGCCTAGATCAAGGAGCATGGTTTGTTCATGCTCCTAGAACAGAGTCCAGCCAACTAATATGTGTCACAAGTAGGTCACCCCATTAATGCATAATAGCACACCTTCTTGGTGAGTGCAGACTTTCTTTTTTTCTCCAAATCGCTAATGTATTGTAATATTAATGTTCCATTGTTATGGTTAATATCGTTCTGATCTGTCAGTTAGATGAGGTAGCATTAAGCCAGAGGCCAGCCATGGTATCCTAAAACGACTGCAGTGAAAGGCAACCTGCTCCTCCCAAACTGCTATGTAGCTCCTTCCTCAAGTATGAAGTCGAGGCTGAGGACAGGGCTGTGGACAGGGGCTGAGGACAGGGGCTGTGAGGTAGCTGTGGACAGGGGATGGGACAGGGGCGAGGACAGGGCTGTGGTGCAGGGCTGTGGACAGGGGCTCTGAGCTCAGGATGCTGTGAACATGAGCTGAGCAGGGGCTCCTCCCTCTCTGGCTGTGGACAGTCCTTCCTGAGGACACATGGGCTGATGACAGAGGCTGTGGACGGGGCTGGGGACAGGGGCTGTGGACAGGGCTGTGGACAGGGTCTGAGGACAGGGCTGAGGACAGGAGCTGAGGACAGGGCTGTGGACAGGGGCTGTGGACAGGGGCTGAGGACAGGGGCTGAGGACAGGGGCTGAGGACAGGACGGGGCTGTGGACGGGGCTGAGGACAGGGGCTGAGGACAGGGGCTGTGGACACGGGGCTGTGGACAGGGGCTGTGGACAGGGGCTGTGGACAGGGGCTGAGGACAGGGGCTGTGGACAGGGGCTGAGGACAGGGGCTGAGGACAGGGGCTGATTTGACAGGGGCTGAGGACAGGGGCTGAGGACAGGGCTGTCTTGCGGCACCAGTGACACATTTCAGGACACACACAGAGAATGAGCAGACATATTGTCAATAAGTCAACACAACGGCCAGAACCAGAACAGCTTTGCCCATTTTTTAAATTCCACCAAAAACTATAGCTCTGGATGAAAAATCTTTATTCTTTTTATTGATTTTTGCTCTTATGATCTGAAAGCCCTCTGGGGGGCACATGCGAGAGCTTATTGCACTACACACAGTTCACTTTAACAGAATTATAATAGAACATTTTGTTTTCACTTGTGGAGCATATGTTTTGTGTGAAAAATAACACTTAAGTAAACGTAATCTTTTTCCATTTTTATGCTGCTATACACAATTTGCAATCAAGGCTCTCTAGCATTTACAGAGATGGATATGGCTGTCTGATTGCTTTCATTCGATGATTGCTTTATTTTGTAGGTAACACAAATTTGAATTATAAAGATTCAGGGCTGAACAATTTTGGAACATTATTGGTGATTTTTTCTGACTAGATGGAGAGTGCAAGACTACACTACTGTTTTTTCAGACACAATCAAGAATCATATCATTTAAACCAATACATGGAAAGATAGTCAGGAGAAAATAGTGAAGATGACCCTTTATACACAGGGTGAGCAGGCACAGATCAGGAAGAGACAGTTGCCATAGACAGCTGCAGGGGGCTGCCATAATGACTCAGAACAAACAATGTTGCTTGACGTGACACACAAGCTCTGCTCTCTCCCCTTGTTTCTCAGTGGCAGCCCCATTACGTGAACGGTATCCCATGATGCATCACTCCACAGGGGGGCCTCCATCAGGGCAAAGAGTGTGATGGGGTGAAGCTCACAGCTGCAGCACCCAAGGGCCCTCACCCCATACCACAAGGGGTAATGGGGCCTTGTGTTGTTCCTATTTGTCCAACACGTTCCATTGATGGTGGACTTTGGAGACATTGTTTATAGTGTTGGCTGCGTGTGAACATGAAAGAAGCATTTCAAATCACATTAGGGTTGGAACCACAGCAGCAGTGTGTGAAGCGTGACAGTGAACAGACTGACGCCAAGGCAGTAATGAGCTCAAGAACAAAGAGGAAGCGTTCATTCATCAAGGAAAGTCTATGAGGACGCATCTGATTAGACTGTCTCCGTCCACAAGTCTTTTTTATCTGAACTTTTTAAATGCCTTCTGACATCTTTGCATAGTATTTTCTGTTTCGTAACTTTACCTAATTACATGCAGGGGAAAATATGTTTGCATTCACGTGCGTTTGAACACATGATGAGACGTCTGGTGGCTTCTGCTGGCAACAATTGGGATTGACGCATGTTGAAGTGACAAATTAGCAGCATGGCGATACTCAAAATAGCTTTGTGCTGAAGGCTGATTAAAATGAAAATGATGATGAGTCAGGTGAAAATGAAAGCCACAATTTTGGGGCAAAATGGTAATCTTTTTTTTTGCCAAGTATCTGATTAGATTTGTGATTTCTGTTTACAACTGGGATTCAGTGCATTTCTATACAGGTTTGTTGAGGTGTTAATCTACAGGATTACTTTAAAAAGACAGATACTTTAGCAAGACCCAGTGGGGTGGAACAAAACAGCAAAGTTAAGTAGTAAAGTACTGTACTTAAGTATATATTTTAGGTATAGTTTACGAAAGTCAAGAGGATCATTTTTTACTTTCACTTCACTATACTTTGGGAGCAAGTACAGTGAGGCAAAAAGTATTTAGTCAGCCACCAATTCTGCAAGTTCTCTCACTTAAAAAGATGAAGAGGCTTGTAATTTTCATCACAGGTACACTTCAACTATGGGAGACAGAATGGGGGGGGGGGGGAATCCAGGAAATCACATTGTAGGATTTTTTTTAATGAATAAATTGGTAAATTCCTCAGTAAAATAAGTATTTGGTCACCTACAAACAAGCAAGATTTTGTGTCCTCTCACAGACCCTGTAACTTCTTCTTTTAACAGCCCTCCTCTTTCCTCCACCCGTTACTTGTATTAATGGCACCTGTTTTGAAACTCGTTTATCAGTATGAAAGACGCCTGTCCCCAACCCGCAAACAGTCCAGACTCCAAACTCTATGACCAAGATCAAAGAGATCATGGGGTCTGTGGGGTCAAAGGACACCACACACAAAACTGTAGACCTGCACCAGGCTGGGAAGACTGAATCTGAAATAGATAAGCAGCTTGGTGTGAAGAAATCAACTGTGGGAGCAATTATAGAAAATGGAAAACATACAAGACCACTGATAATCTCCCTTGATCTGGAGGCTCCACGCAAGACCTCACCCATGGGGTCAAAATGATCAGAAGAAAACAGTGAGTAAAAATCCCATAACCCACCGGGGGCCCCTAGTGAATGACCTGTAGAGAGTTTGGGACCCAAAGTAACAAAGGTTACCATCAGTAACACACTTCGCCACCCAGGGACTCAAATTCTGCAGTGCCAGATGTGTTCCCCTCCTTAAGCCAGTACATGTCCAGGCCCGTCTGAAGGTTTGGTAGAGGACCATTTGGATGACCCAGAAGAGGACTGGAAGAATGTCATATGGTCAGAGGATGAAACCAAAAATAGAACTTTTTGGTAAAACTCAACTTGTCATGTTTGGGAGGGAGAAGCATGCTGAGTTGCATCCAAGAACACCAGACCTACTGTGAAGCATGAGAGTGGAAACATCGTGCTTTGGGCTGGTTGTTTCTGCATTGGGAACCAGGACGACTGATCCATGTTAAGGAAAGAAATGAATGGGCCCATGTATCGTGAGATTTTGAGTGAAAAACCTGCTTCCCTCAGCAAGGGCATTGAAGATGAAACGTGGCTGGGTCATTCAGCACGACAATGACCCAAAACCCCACCGCCCGGGAGCAGAAGGAGTTGGGTTCGTACGAAGCATGAATGTTCCTCAGTATGGCATTTAACTTATCTAACCTAGATTTTATTCAAAGCTATGATTTTTACTATACTAAAATTTACATTTTGATACATTTGTTACTCAGATCTATATTGGAAAAACAAAAACGGCTTCTTACCTCTCCACTGATCTGACCTGTAACTTGGCCTAGTGGCATCCCTTCTTTGTTTCCATGGGGAAAGATGGAAAATAAGCTATACTGAGGAACAATCTGGATTTCCATTCAAGCAGTTTATGTACCTACCACTAGAAATGTTACACAGTGGTACCTGTAAGCAAACAAACATCTACAGATATATTTTTGAGGTGAAAACTACAATACACATGGCCAAAACTCAAAAATAGAAGATAGAAAAGGTCAACAAAGCCTATTGGTATTGGATCAGTGCAGTGGTCCCAGAGCACATGGGCACTGAGGCGCAGTGAGGGGGCTATAGTTCTTGGGCCAGATTCACAGAGCTCCACAGCACACACTAACTCTCTCCACCGTGGACCCCCTCACCCTGTTCAACCAAGCCCCTGTGAGCCACAACATAAAGACGAACCAAGAAAGACCACATAACCACAGCACGAAACGTCAAAGAACTTCAAAGAATCATTGGAAGTACCTCACAGTACCTTATATACAATAAAAAAAGTGATTATTAAGTGAAAGAAAGACACAAAGGAGAAATGAGAAATAAGAGAGAGAGAGGGGGGGGAGAAAGAGAGAGAGGGAGAGCGCGCACAAGAGAGAAGAAGTTGAGAGAAAAAGAGAGAGAAAAGGGGTGAGAGAGAGAGACAGACAGGGAGAGAAAAGGGAGGATGACAGAGGAAGGGGCTGAAAGAGATAGAAAGGAAGTGAGACAGAGAGAGGAAGAGAAAGATAGGGGGAAAAGAGAGAGAAGGAGATATAGACCGACGAGGGAGAGTGCAAGGGGATGAAAGAGAGAGAGAAGGGTGAGTGAGAGAGAGAAAGAGAGAGGGGGGGGTGCAAAGAGAGGGTTGTACAGAGCGAGAAAGGAAAGGGTGCGTGTGAGAGCAGAGAGGAAGAGAGAAAGAAGTGGAAGCGAGAGGAAGAGAGAGAGTGAGCGAGAGAGAGAGAGAAAGAGAGAGAGAGAAGAGAGAGAGAGGTTTTGAGGGAGAAAAAATAGAGAGGGAGGAGAACAGAGAGAAAGAAAGAAAGAAGAAAGGAAAAGAAAGAAAGAAAGAAAAAGAAAGGGAGAGAGGGAGGGAATCTGCAAGTACCCCAGTGCAGCCTGTCTTCACCCCAGTGATTGAGCAGGAGTGGGAGGAAAGTGTACACCTAGAAACAGATAATTAAACAGCGCTGAAGCCTGATTCAAAAGAGGCACATTCTTAGGAACTTTGGTCACTCACTTTTCATCTTTCACAGATCTGACTTATAATGTTATGCACTCATGAATGTACAAGTATTCTGGTCTGATACCTGCACTGGTAAAGAGTACCCCGGAGTACATGTTCATTATAAAGGTACACTTTTTAGACCAGCTGGTTTCTTCACACACTCATTCAGATATAAACATATGAGAAAAATACCTATTGTTTCATTTTTTGTTTCATTGGGACTTTGAACACATACACACGTGATACAGCACAGCCAGTAATGTATTTTTTTTCTACGTCCAATCACAGCCCTGCTATCTTTGACTTCGCAACCAATCAGCAGCAGAACCACCAGCCTCCTCAGCCTCTCACTTTTTTCTCTTCACCGCCGGTTTTAAGCCTTGGATCAAAATATTACCCTTATATCTAATACTTATTTCCTGCATTCAAGACGCCATTGCTCTGAATATTCCCTGGTTTCCCCTAGCCCCCGTACACGCCCACTGCTTTTGTACTTTCCAAGATTGCTCCAACTGTGAACTGTAGCTCTCGTAGGCAGGCTCATCAGTGCGGTCTGGCAATGCGGAACTTTGTTGTTGCCTTTACATTTTGCACCGCTGTAGCGTAAATGGGGAGAAATCATGTCACGGCGTTCAATCGGATGTCAGCGGGTTTTGTTTCTTTTATAACAGGTCCTTACGCAAAATTGACTCCTGTGAGCTTTTAGCCATGTTTAATGCCGTTACTTCAACCTCCAGGCTTGTGTTTTGTCTTTGTTTGAATAATCCTGGTTTACATCTCTGAGCCTCAAAATGTATAGGTTAAATTGAACTGCTATACTGCTTACACTAGAATAACCATAACTGCTGCCCTTTCTAGAAATATTTTAGTTTTAACTTTTGTTCAGTTGAGATTGCCACAAAACTCTACAATTGTGCACTGAGCAGTGAAGACAGTTCAAGGAGTCTCAAACATTAGATGTAGCTTCAAGCTTGACACCAGGGCTGCAATTTATATTCTAATGACTCTAATGAAGGTGTATGGAGTTAAAAAACATAGTGGAGCGCTTTCTGTATTGCCACCTGATGACATCACAAGGGTGGAACAGATTGTTTTTCATTTGAGGGAAGAACTCGGCCTGAATATGCAGGTTGTGTGTGTTAAACATGTGTGAATGAAACAAAACCAACTCCAGGTTTGTTTTCTTCTTCTTTAAATCTTTCTCAATAAATATTCAGACTAAAATGTACTAATATTATGAAAGTAAAAAAAGTATTCAAATGAACTGAGCTTTCCATAGTGATGTTTGACCATGGATTCTCTCTGACACAAGCCTCTCCTTTTATTTGAGATTGGAACCGGCATGAAAATAAATACTGAATTGTGACATAACGTCTCTGTCTGGACAATTTATGAAAGCTAAAATAACTTAAAATAACACTTTAGCCTCCCGAGTGGAGAAGACCTCATGCATGTTTGAATGAATCCCCCACAAACATGTAACTCCTAATGGCTTTCCTAAGTTTTCTCTGAATGTTCCAAGCTGTATTTTTTATGCCGTACTTATGATAAAAAAGTAAGACTATATTCAAGAGAAGGCATTATGCAAAATCTATTTTTTTTTTTTTTTTTTAGCTTTCTACCATGTTTCCTCATCAAATGAAGAGATTTTATGAATGTTTCCATGCATGTTTCAGTAATTTAGCGATCTGTCTCGAACCCTCCTTATGGTTCGTTGTACGATTCTGTGCAAAGCTCCGCCCACAAGCCTACATCACCCATTCTCTCACATGACAATTCTCCATAAATACACAAAAGCAGGATACAAAACTGTACACAACACCTTGACAAATCCGATGCGCGCTGATGGCGTTGTGATAGCGCTCTGAAAGGGGAGTGACTTAGCGTAGAGAGCAAAAGGAGGGGAGACTTACAACAATAAAAGGTAGCATGGTGATCTAAATATATCCCTCACAGAAGTAAAACACCTTCCTCTTTAAGGCTGATTAAATGACAGAGGATGCCAGAGGAGTGTTACATTGTACTGCTGAGCTTCGCTGGAGCTGAGGATTTGTTTGGAAAGCGCTCAAGACGAGTTGTTTCTCAGTTTGCGAGTGTTTGCCTTGAGTTTCTGGCACATTTTAATGCCACCATATGTCCTGTTGGTTCAGCTGTAATGTGAAGGTGTAAGTGGGAGGAGGGCGCTGACATCATTCACTATTCGTACGGTTGTTTTTCAGACACAACGTGATGCAACTGAACAAGACGCTGCACATTACAAACTTTTTATGAGCGCGATGAATAGACGACTCTGAACGGATCATTTGCAAGGTCAGTTTCATTATTAAGAGATAAAAGTACCTATCTGATCTAGTTTGAACAATATACCATATACTAGTGCTGCAATATGTGAAGTGAGATTTTTCGGACAAGCGTGGCGATCGCAGTTAGATTTGCAATATATGTAAAAAAAGTAGGATTCTTTAGAGTTCAGAGTGTTCGATGTAAACTGCATTTACGAAAATACTGAAATACAAACTAATACAGAAGTCCCATGCATCTAAACTACAGGTACAAGCAGAGGACTTTCTATTGTCTACGCTTTTCACCAAGAGCCATATATTGAAAAATATTCAACATGGAGGGCCAGTGGTCAATGCAAGGGATAATTCAGATGGTGCATTTAACATAGTTTTGACTTCATACTTTAAATAAGGCTTGAAATATTAATATTAGGTCTGTATGACAATGCAATGTGATGTTATTTAGGTTATATTGGTAGGATTACTCAAATTTGCCATAAAAAAAAGTACTGAATCTGATCAGTCCCGGGCCATAGATTGGACACCCCTGGACTAAATAAATTGCAGCCTTTTTGTTTTAATAATTACATCAACTCAAACTGCATTTTTAGTTCGATCGCAATATGTTGTTCAGTCAATCCCAAAACAAGAGATTGGCACCATATAGAACTTAGGCCTACGTCTTACACAATATATGAACTGAACTGTACAGTAAAGATGCTTCACTGAGGGAGGTAAGGAGGCAGAGGAGTTAGTATAGTTAATTAGGGTTATATCGTACACAGCATATTGAACTGTACACTAAAATATAAGACAAATTAAGTTTTTAAAAAATGTGTTTTCAAGTCCAAGGACTATTTGAAACTAAATGCGGTAGGCTAAATGCTCTTCTAAAACACCCAGACAATGTTAATAATAATGGTTCCTGTTATTTTAAATAGGAACACATTAGTCCTACAGCCCCTAACCCCTTGATAACACACGTTTCCCAAAGAGCAGCCGGTAAAACAGCGCTCTCCAGCCTACTTGAACTCCTACACACGCCTTAACAAACTACTCCTCATTTTGAATACCATTACAAATTCATCAAGATATGCAATATAAACGAGTCAGCGGATATTAGCCCACATTTCTCTATTTTCAACACATTCATTAAACTTGCCAGAGATCTTTGCAACCCTCTCCCATCCTTTGAGCCCCTCTGATGTAACGGAAGGCGCTCTTTAAATCAATGCCTCCCCATCGCTTCAGGTTAAGTCTTGGGGTGAATCCAATTACCATCTGCGTGTTTGGATATGTTATGCTGACATGCCCGTTATGTAGCAAGCCCAAGGCAACGCGCAGAGGAATCGTTCAGCCTCTTCTCATCGTGCTATTGGAGTTTGAGTCTAAACTTTTTGTCATGCAGCCGTGGTTGCCCCATTGAGTTGAGTGTAACCCTTGGATACTTGAATGAACCAGGCAGTCACGAACATTTCAATTCCACTGCAGTGCTGCTATAAAAACCTTTACACCAACCTATGGAGTTCACTATGCAACGCAAGCAGCAAACACTGTATCCACAAGTGTGCCACGTTACTATAGCTACATTCATGCAATTACAAAAATCCACCAGACCCGTGCACCTCTCTCCCACCCCGGAAATGTCTTACCGTTTACTCGCTTTCCGCCTCATTTGGGCAGGTGCGGGGACAAGGTTCGCGCGGCACGAGTGGAGCATCCCCGCGTTTTCAGAGCGCGTAGGAAAAAAGACGGCGGAGCGGTAGTGACTGGAAAGACGGGCTGGCAGCAGAGGAGAGAGTGAGAGAGGTAAGGATGGAAGAGGAGGAGGAGGAGGAGGGAGGAGGAGAAGAGGGAGGGTGCAGGCTGAATAAGCCGGAGAGAGGAGAGTGGTGTGTAGAGGCGCAGACTACGCTGTATGTGATGTTTGCAGAAAAGTTTTGTGTGGAAGGCTATGGAAATGCGTGAAAGTTGCCATTCAGCTGCACCACAAGAGGCAGACAGACGTTGGAATGAAAAAGCCATAGCTATTAATCACGTCGCCTATTGCTTTTAAAGGTGTACTCTGTAACTTTCCTGATGCAGGGTCTGACTCCAGGGCTGTCTCAGTTATCTGTCCTTGCTTCCTTCTCCTTGATTCTTGATTCGATTTTCGGCTGTCAGTCAAAGGCAACATATTAAGTGGCGTCCCAAAGTCCCTCAGAGGAGACAAGGGAAGGAAACAGGATGAGGGAAGGTTCAAGATCAAATAATAACGCTCACAGTGAGGAGTTTGTATTGGGGCAACTACACGAGTACAGCAGCAGCAGCAAGGATGTCTGACATGTTACATCATTCTGAATTTAACATTAAAACTAATAAAAACATGTCCGAATAATGTTCATCTGAATAAGTCCTAGAATAGTAATCTAATAATCTAAAATAACGCTAAGTAAAGGGTTGTTCAAACTAGCGCCTGAGGAAAAGTCTGTCTCACTGCGTCTCCTCTGTGGTTGGGACATCCTCAAATTTCCAGCAAAATCGAGGAATCAAGAAGGAAAGTTATTGATTTGTCTAGAATTTTCCAAAGTATGGCATTAAACGTATTTATCTCCATAGAGACGAACAGGTGATGTTACCAGAAACTTGCGATCAGATCTGTGGAGAGGAGAGCTTGCTCGTAGTAAAGATTAATGTATGTTTTTCAACTTTTAACCAGCACAAGCAACTGAAGAAACGCTCCCACAATAATGAGTAAATGCCATATTATGCAACATTCTTGGCAAAACTATAACATTAAAATGGCGGCAAGCAGGTGGTGGACCATCCATCAGAAAAGTTACAGTGCAGAGACCCACACACAAAGACTCCAAAACAATCTGAACCCGCTTTGAGGGCAAACTAGATATGCCTCTATAGCTAGGATTTGCGTGTACTTTGGCATTCCACAGATATTGTCGCATCTAACAATGAAACAATTCCTCAGTAAGGAAGAAAGAAGTCACAGCAGTCCAGCTTATCAGAATTTGAATGTATTCCTAAAAATGAATGCACAAACAATGAACAAACAAGACGTGTCGCTGTACAAGACGCAGTTTGGTGCAGTGTTCAAATTTGCATCAGTGACATCTCAGAGAGCGGAGAATATAAAAGCGCTCAGTGGATGAAACGCTATAGTTTGTGTCCTCAGCAAGATTGGATGGGGATATTTTCCTGTCAGCAAAATGAAGGTCCATCGCAACCCATTGTCAGAGCAAACAGATGACTGACATCCTGTTAATCGTCTTTGGGCTTTGTTTCCTGGAAAAATCAGTGTTTTGTATATTTAGCGTTGAGGTTGTCAAAGGATTTGGATAGTTGGGCATCATCAACACGTAAAATAAAAGTGCTTTTCTCATCAGATGTTCCTAGTTTATGTTACGTTTATGTCACATGAACGCTACTTTGTCATTCATCGGGGTTTCATAAAGTTGTCACATACTTGAAGAAATGTTACTGCAGTAGACACTGAGGATGAAAAATTACCAACTTTTTCCATGTATTTGAGCAAAGGGTGTGTCTAGGCCAGTACATAATTATAATGTATAAACAGCTCGGAGTAGAGCTGCCTGCTCCTCCATGTTGAGGGGAACCAGCTGAGGTTGCATGAGACAGGGCAACCTCAGCTGGTTCCCTGGTGGGCCCCCCAGGGTTCCACAAGTCCACCGAGGAGGCCACCAGGAATACCCGGACACCTGAGGGACCTTGTCTCTTGGCTGGCCTGGCACACGGGGGCCCACCAGAGAGTGGTAGCATGTGTCCTGGGGTGAGGAAACTGGAATCCCTACTTAGACTGCTGCCCCCCCGCTTCTGGTTCCGGATAGCGGAAGAGATTGATGGTGGATAAACAGCTTTTGAGGTCAAAATATGTCCACTTCCTTCTGTTAGCATCTAAGTATAAATTTGTGTCATCAGGGAGTGTGTGAAATTGTGAAAAAAACCTTATAAACTTATCATGGCAAATAATTAGGAGTTCTAAACTATAGAGAAGAGAAAAACACTGCAAATTGTTGTAAATGAACTAGTGCTGTTCTAAGTAAAAGACGGTGCAGGGCCTTTACATTCAGTGTTGTTTGAT
>JAIEZT010000874.1:0-28782 GCA_019594935.1 Periophthalmus modestus
GTTGTGGCAGTGTTTATAACGGAGAGCTGGAGACTACCAAGACAGCACATACCACAAAAGGGCAAAGGTCTAATTTAAAAATCATACCACAATCTTCTACATGATAATGAGAAATCTACCGCGTTCACATCTCCAGACAACGTTTATATAAAATGGTCTGGTAGAGAAAGTAATTTCCAGCCTAGAAAACATCAAATTAACTTTAAAACCACGCAATAAGAAAGGAAGTGGGCACATACAGTCTCGCCATATGCATTAAGGGGGGCGCCTGTGTTTGTAATGATGTTTCCAGGCTTTCAAAACACAGAAGGACATCTTGTCTAAAGTGCACTTTATATGCTTATACAAGGAGCTCCAGGCCCTTTGACGCTAAGTGCTTTTAGTTATACCATGCACCGTGCTAGCATATTGAACGCTGATTATTTGCAATGTAAACAATTGACGTGATTGCGATCCTTACGTAACCCCGTATGTCATGTTTTCTATGTTTTATAACTCCGCCGTCGTAATCAGTTGTGAATATAGGCTTATTTCTTTGCGGAAGACGACCAGAACAAGCCCAATTGAAATGAACGATGCCATCTGAAACATTATAGTTAAATATGATTTGTGAATAAAACTGCTATTGGCCAAAGGCTTGGTTCCATTATGTTTGAATGAAGCCAGTTTGTTTTATATCAAATCGACCCAGAAAGGAAGCGTTGGCAGGATCGCGGTAGCTTGGTGACACAGGGCTCATCGATACACGTATTATCAATTATTCTGCTTAATTAGGCCAGATTTTGAGCAGAAAACGAGCAGGATCAAGCCTTTTCACAGCTGACATTTCCACTTTGCTGTAGCAGAAAGCTCTCCACAATGGACGCTAACATTTTCATAAAAGCCCCATTGTAATAATACTCGTGTCATGTTAAAAGTCTGCATAAAAACCAAAGTAACCTTCTTGTATGAATTAGTGAGGTACATGAGAGGGGTGATACTGTTATAGGGAGCACAAAAGCACTGATTTATACGCAGTCCTTGCATCATCGGGGATAAAAATAAGAAAGGTTAATAACTTTTTTATATATAATGATGACAGCTACGGTGGCCAGATTTGACACACCCAGTTTTGATGGGTGGTATAAATAAAATCGTGTGTAAAAGTGTGTAACATCATCCATTTGTGACTCACTTGTGGGCCAGTATGTAATCTGAGGGGCTTCTGTCAGTGCATTTTTTGCCACATGGTCGTTTTTGAGCACATTTTTTTGTATTCTGGTTAAACGAATGCCAATATATTCAGCTTTTTACCATCGGCGGGGATGAAATTGATCAAAAAAATAGGGACACCTGGGATATTTCTCGTATAAAAACTGGGACAAATTAATGTTTTGGTAGCGTTATAATCTGCAGAGACAGGGGACACGGGGCTCAAAAACTGGGACTGTCCCGGGTAAATAGGAACGTCTGGTCACCCAAATGACATTATAATATGATTAGCAATGTACTGTGTAAAGTAACTCAAATATATTATAAAAAAGTACTTTTCTCTACAGCGCAGCAATAGAATGGCAGTAGGGTGGAAATAATAGTAAAACAGTGTTACACATCTGTTTTCTAGTTTATTTCATGATCAAATGGTGCTAACACTATAATAACTGTATAAAACATGAAGAAAGACTTAATCCATAATGAAAAAAGTTAAATTGATCCATGTAAAGACTACCCGATTGTTTTTATATGTACATTTTTTCAGGTTGTGGTGTTGTTTTAATATGTTTTATGCCTCAAATTTAGGATTAGCGTGAGCACTGAGACACAAACACCTGCCTTTCTAAACACAGAAGGTCCCTCCGCTCAAATTTTCACCTCACCCATATGTCTGTGTATTTCATTTTAGCACGACTCAGCCAAAACCTCATAGAGATAAAATTGGACAGGAAGTAGCGACGCTAACACCGAGGTTGCCAGGCGCTGTTGTCTAGTTTATCTAGAATGGCTGAGGTTTAGTAAGTACTTCATTAAGGATTTAGAAGTATTCATATTTGTTATGTAGTTTCCTGAATCATTCCTAAACAACCCTAACCCTGTGAAATATCAGTAAACACGGTTAGCTATCACCATGCTCCTTTAATTTGACACACAGCTTGCACAGACAAAAGGGGGCATATATAGGCAGACTGTCAATCACGTTCACGTCAGGGGTTTTGAGCAGCGTGGGCACCCGACGGGAGAGCGCGGCTGTAAATAGGACCTGTGTGGACGTGTAAAGCTGGTATTTAGGCTCATGACGCCACAGACAGCAGATGCAGTGCTGAAGGCTTCTTGGTTCATGTCCACACAGTTCTCTTGTCCTCTTCTGCTGTCTGCTGCTGACCCAAGCATCGATCTATTGGACAGTTTTCTTCTTCATTAACTGTACCCCCCAGGACCAATTAGGAGGAAGACGGGGATTTCACACTGTTATCCTCGATGAGTTTGAAGTCTACTCAGGGAAGTCAATCTTGTCCTAAGAAAGTTTTCAAAGTATTTAATGCATTCAGCTTTTCAGCATTGCAAATATTTCAGAATCTAGTCTCACTAGACACACAAAAAACTGGGACTATACCCAGAACTAAACCAGGACTAGACTAAGACAACCAAACTACGTCTATATCAGGACCATAGACTGTATATATAAAGGACAACGCTAACCCACTAGCCAAAAATTAAGAAAATTGTCGACCTTCTCTTTGTGCTGCTGCAGTGAGCCTCGTAATTTTACTCTTAAAATGTTCGTATTAACCGACTTTGCATGATCCTGGTATATTTATTTCGCTATTGTGTCCGTAAATCAAGATATGAACAGACCAAATCATGCGCCTTCTTTCCCCGACGTCGCACCTGCTAGTGTTAGCAACGGGACTGATTGACAGCGTTGCTAAGCACCCGCTCCATGCTAAACCGGCGGTGAGGGCGGGAAGGGGCGTTACCTTCAACAGCCTCGCTCCGGATTGGCTCGGAATTACAAATACGTAAACACGGCTTCAAATTCGCCCTTATAACCGCTAGCCTTGATGAGCTTCATTTGGCTTTAGCCGAACGCTATGGGGGACGTCACACTCCCTTAGTCAACATCATTATAGAGTCTATACTCAGGACTAGACCAGGATCAAGCAGCGTCTCTCATTGCGTTTCCCCTGCTCCTACTATTAAAAAATACTTCTTACATAACTTCTAAGGTACCTATAGACCTATACATTTAAAGCTGGCAAAAGAAAGTCATCCTGTATTGATTCTTTTTTCCTTCTGCATTTAAAAAAAAGCTCTAAATGACAAATGTATTACTTTTGGTGGAGCTTGCTAATTAGCCAGCCTTCGTTAGCCATCACACATCAAACCGGAGCCAGACTGCACCTCGTGGCCTTCCCCCGACAAGCTAATTTGGATTTCTCTCTCTTCTCTCTCTCTCAATCCTTTTTTGTGCCTTGAATAAACGAACTATCCTGTTTTTTTTTTCCCCGACGCCTTCATTCACACAGAACCTGTTTTCCCATTTACGCCATTGGACCCAGGAAGTGCGATCAATCACTGTCAGGCTTAAAGCACTCTCTCTACTATTCCATATTTCCTAAAGCAAAGTGCGTATACCCTTTATTTATAGCTTTCTATTACACCAGATTCAAAAGTGACTTGCAGTTTGAGTACCCGTGCTACTGTATGGTCAGTGCCGGTTTTAAGACTAGCGACTTTAATTACGTTCGAAAAGGGTTTGATGGATGGCCGGCAGATGTAACGCCTTATTACACGAGGTAGATTATGGTGTTCTGCAAAAATGATAGATTTTTATTTACTCCATTATGACAGCTTATAGTTCACATCACGTGCATCTGGCGGCAGTGCCTGTAAGTGGGATAGACCAATTCTGCAAGATGGTAGCAGTAAATTACATTCTTGTTTCAGATCTGTCACAAACAAAATAGCATAAAGCCACTATAAGGAAATCAGATAAGAACAATAACAGCAGATATAAGCAGTCACCAGTGCATGGCAGTAAGCATCCATTCTATAGAGGTAATGCTGCTGTCTCTTTGGTCCTATTTTTAGACTTTCATGTTATGGCGCCCTATTTCATATCGGGGGCAATTCAAAATGTTATAGTTTGTGTTTAAAATGCGTGCACTCTATGGGTCCACTTTATTTGAGGGTCTTGCTGCAGCTCTATACTCCACCCAGAGCCTGAGGTCAGCTGACCAGCTCCAAAACCAGGCCCGAGACCAGAGGTGACAGAGCCTTTTCTGTGGGAGCGCCCAGACCAAGGGTGTCCAAACTTTTTTTCACCGAGGGCCGTATACTGAAACATATTTGAAGCAGAGGGCCACAGACCAGAGTCGATACAGAGAGTCAAATGGTGCATTTAAAACAGGTTTTTCATTGACATTTGAGACATTGTGCCTTTAATAAGACTTCGAAGATTGTTTTTACGTCGAGTGCAATGTGATGTTATTCAGGTTATAGAGCACATGTGTCAAACTCAAACTCAAGGCCCGGGGGCAAAATGTGGCCCGCCACGTTCATTTTATGTGCCCCATGAGAAGGTAAATTAAAAGGGCATGACTGTCATTTTAAAATAAGTTTATGCTATTTAACGTTTAATAAATACAGAAACAGTTATTTAACAAGTTAAAAAGTACTTACATTTATTTTACTTGACATTTGGTTACATTAAGTATCATTTATACTGTCTTACAGATACATGTGGCCCATTTTGCTGATGTGGCCCTCAGTGAAAATGAGTTTGACAGCCCTGTTATAGAGGTAGAATCTCTTCTAAAAAAAAACCCCAAAACTTCGCATTTGGCCGCATTTGGCACCTGGACTGTAGTTTGGACAGCCCTGGCCCAGACTACGAACAGCGCCCTCTACTTGTCAGATCCTCTGTCTTTTAACCCTTTAAGGACTGAGCACATTATAGACTATTATAGCTCGCCTGGACTTTTATTCTTTTTTAGCCATACAACTCACGTTATAGGAAGTATCAGCATGTACTTTTGCCTTTTTTCACACAGTAACATATTTAAAGAGCTTCATGCCTCTGCTTTGAGATGCCATTTGAATTTACATGAGCACAATTGGTTGCGGAGTTACGGTAATGGAAAGTCCACAACTGCGCTCTATGGGAGATGATAGCATCCAGCGCTATAATGCAGCGTTAATGCAGTTTAAGACTAGACTGAAAACCCACCTCTTCTCCCTGGCATTTAATACTACTACTACTCATTCCCTATGTATCGTGTTTTTTTCTTTCTTCTTTATGCATTTCTTTCTTAACTGAATTGTAACAAAGGTTTCCAAAACTCAAAACCTGGTGCAGATTTCTTGCTATGAGAGAGCAACTCCAAAGAACACGTAAATGCCAGTTTGAATGAGTTTGATAACTGTAGCATAACACTTCAATGTGCAGTTTTCTGCTTTTATCTCCATGGAGACTCCTTTGCCTGGAATATTCCACAGTATGAAATTACACTATATCCATGAAGAGCAGCAGGCAGCACCACGCCAACTTACAGATAAAAGAAATGATTTTACTGGCAGCACTTCAACACTAAAGACTGTGTTTTTACTAAGCCTTTCAGACAGTGGTGGAAGGTAACAAAGTAAAAGTAATACTGTCCTTAAGTATACATTTTAGGTATCTGTACATTACTTAAGTACATTTTATAGTGGATACTTTTTACTTTTACTTCACTACATTTGAGAGAAGATATCTGTACTTTCTACTACATTTTTTTAACTGGACTGAAAAGTAAAAGTATTTTTCATTTGAGTACTTCTTTCCCACCATTACTTTCAGATATACAATACAAAAAATGTAGTTATTTTTATTTTGCCAGAACAAAAACACTGCATTTCCCTCCACTATAGAGCCCTTAAGAGCAAAGCGCTTATGCCTGCAGAAGTGCACCAGCTCCAGTCTGATCACATCGGCTTTCTCTCTGGGGAGCGGCCATTATAGATTGCCTTTGAAAGGTCAAGCTAGCACATGTATAAGGACAAACACTCACTGCCACGCTACGGCTTTGCTCTCAGATAATGCATTACAAATTTGACGCATCTATTGCTTTTTTCTCTCCCAATTGGTGCTCCGCCGAGACGAGAGGAAAATAAGGCTATTGTGTGTGCGAGCGAGCGTGAGGGGACGGCGTATTGTGCACGGTATTTGCACAGATCCGGCCTGTTGCTAACGTGGCTAATTAAAGGGGGGTGGCATGAGACCTCAATGTCTCCCAGCAATGTTATGGCAAAGCTAGCACAAGGAGAGGTCCACTTTTATTATTTAATTTAGCATTAGCATACAGATTACAGCTTTACGTACAAAATGTGCCTGTAGCACTTATGTGTGTGTGTGGGTGGGTGTGTGGTTGTTAGCCATCTCCAAACCGTGTTGCTCTATTCCCCATGTAATCGCCTGGGTCTAAATTGCTTTGGGAATGCCAGGTGAATGCAATAAACTAGCCAGTAGGACACAAATGTGGACATGCAGCTATACTTAGCAGTTCATTATCAGCGTCACCCAGGGAGAAAGGCGTTACATGAGCGAGCTAATGCACGGCTAGTAACCCTGAAAATAGCACACGTCAGCGCTTTGATTATAATACAAAAGAGCTAGTATGAGATGTATATATATATATATATATATATATATATATATATATATATATATATATATATATATATATATATATATATATATATATATATATATTTAAATGCAAAACACCATTTTTTTATTCCAACACACCAGCCATTTTGAAATCATTTGTGTCTTTTTAACTCTGCATTTGAAAATAACCCACAAATGATAACCTAATATAGCTGCATACAATATTTGCTTATCTTAAGGTTAACCGGGCTTTTTATCAAGCCAAACGCTTCCATCAACACCCACCATTTCAGACAGCTGCGCGCTCAACACTAAAGCAAAAACACAATAAATTAATCCCCTCCAACCTGCTGCTTTCAAGTCAATACCAGACCAAAATCCGGCTTCTGACATCACCAAATATCATCCGTAAAAAAGGGAAACGCTAGCATATACACAGAGACACCACTCCAGACAGCTTTCAAAAGAACAATCCTCCCTAAAGATTAGATGTGCTGGCTTTATTTCCTCCGGAGATCACAACATCTTGGTGACAAATGTCTGGCTGGGTGATTCTTCGGAGCGCGGTCTTCTCCCAATAAGTGGCCATGTTATCATTGTGTGCAAAAGTGCCTTACCATGAGTGCAAATACCCAAGTATATACCGCTGGCTGTTTTATTAGGTATTGTTTAAAGCAGGTGTTTATAAAGCAAGATTAATCCAGTTTTATGGCTTATTCAATTCTGAGATTGGAATTGTGTTTGGCTGTTGTGCGTTCCCATTTTCATGCATTATTACCATGCATTAGTATTGTCACAGTGGTAGTCGTCGTTGGGCTTTAGAGAGTGCTGGAAGGTAACGAAAGTACAAGTAGTAAAAGTACTGTACACACACACAACACACACACACACACACACACACACACACACACACACACATACTTCATAGCAGTAGTGTAATCAATACAAATACCTGGCTCTTGCTTCTCCCATCTGGGAGTATGACATCACCACATTCTACAATCTGAAAACCTCCTATAGAGCCTCCTGCAGCTGTCCTCACATAATCCCAGCATGCACCTCCAAACCCCCCAGACTGGCAGAGAATTCTCATAGAAAGTAACGGTGTAGGCTGTAATTAACAAACTTTACTGAAGTTTCAGAAATTGTGGATTATTGTTGCGCACCGGCATATACACACTATCACGGGTAGAAGAAAGCCTGAGCCTTTTACCGGATTTACCCAGCTCCAGACTGACGGTAGAAGTGGATTTCTGCAGCTAAACGGGCTAGCAGCTAATCAAGCCCTGCATTAATTAAGCTATGAACGTATTTTTACATTGGTTACAAAATTGGTTTTATTTGAACGATTCATCCTTAACAATTCAAAAACTGTATGTTTGTGCACTGTCATTAGCATTATAGTCGATTAATTAGGCAGAGAAAGAGGAGAAACTATGCCAGATGCTTTTAGCTTCTAACACCGTTTGCTTAACATTAATTGATCGCTCAGAAATGTCGACTGTAGAAAATAAAATCACAAACTAAAGTTAAATCAGTGTTTTTTGCGTGTTTATTACAGTGACATGAGTGAGTTAGCTGCTAATAGGCTACAACATCTGCACATTAGGAAGAGCTCATCGTGTTTTCATCATTTCATCAATTTCACATCATTTAAACTGTCAATATCAGTAAATGTGGCAGGTGCATGGCTTTATAATAAAGTCTAAAGTATAATATTTTTCGCAAACATCTCCAGGGACCTTTTTTGATGATATAAGAAGGTGAAAACTAAAGCAGATGTCCAGATATTGCACTATACTCTTTGAAATAACACCCTTGCCAGATAAAGGTCACTCATGTTTAATCTGATTAGTTTTAAGATAAATCATTGATACCTTTTCAAATGAATTTCTGTACTAGTTTTAACAGCATTTAACATCTGGGCATGACGACGCTGCCTCACACAATGGTCCAAGGTACTGGAATAACTCAAATAAAGTGGACCTAATAAACTGATTTACTTCCAGACCAAGGTTTAGACTGCTCACTAGCGGTCTCCCTCAGAGTGGTCATGTGATATTGCTGTAATGTGTGTTTTAGCACCGTCTTCCCACCGATGGAGGGAGGACGACAGCGCCATCTGCAGTGGTCCAGCTCCTTCGGTCAAAAAACACAAAGTAGAACAGGAGCGACTCAAATTGGAGATTTCTGACCACTGTAAGAGAAAGAACCACCTTATGGACTGGGACGGAGCAAAGATGACTGGGGTAGAGGACAACAAACATCATTGGTGGATTAAGGAGGCTATTGAAATGAAAACTGAAAGTGCCCACAGGACGAATCCTACACCAGTAACAAAGTAAGGACAGCGGGCGTGCATAGGTGAAGGTGAAAACGGGGATTGATTGGCAATATGGCGTCTCGAAAATAAACGATTAAAGATTGCTCGAACATGAAACGAAATCACTCCAAATACAAAACTCGAGAGAGGGTAAACGCGAAGGGGTGAAAACGTTATAATATGGTAAAAAAGCTTAATATTGCATAATAGGTCTGTTTAAAAAAATTATTCCAGTTTTTTTAAGATTAGATTTTAAAACATGTTACATAAAGGGTCAACATTTTATATCTTGAGTACAGCTGGACAATTTGGAAAAAAAACATCTAAGTATGATAGTGATTGCAGGACTGTAAACCGAGACGAGGGGGCTTTTTCACTCTCACACACCCTGGGATACTGTCCTGAAGAAGTCGAACTGCAGATGGCGCTGTCGTCCTGCCTCCACCAGTAGGAAGACTGGACACATCACAGCAATATCACATGACCACTCTGAGGAAGACCGCCGCTAGTGAGCAGTCGTAGCTGTCAGGTGGCGAACATAAACTAAACCTTCCGTCTGAGAAAATAATCTATTAAAATAAACTGATTTACTATTCATACAATGTGGTGGGTATTCTGCCTTCTTAACCTTACCATTAAGTAGAAAGTGATACCAGTGCTTTCGACTCAATCATTTACACATAGGCCTCATTTAGCACCCTGTCTATATTCTAATACTGTGCAATCGAAATAAATGAACAGTGGCAGTCAGACAATTACCAGAGTTATGCCAAATGACCATATTAGAAGAATAACTAGTCTCAATCAAGATGTCGGGAAAACCAGGCTTGCGCGCACGAATCGCATTGATGACTTCCATTATATTCACAGTTGAAATATCTCCAGTATTGACACATACGCCCCAGATCAAATCCAATGCATTTGTTCCAGGTTCAATCCCAATTTTGCTAAACCCAAAGGTGTTACTGCAAAATGGCCGCCAGATTAGGATATTGCCAACTACTTAGTGAATGAAACGAGGTCTAATTGATAGAATTTGTAGAGCCACTCCCCAGTTAGCCCGTCTTAGCAATCAAAAAGCAGGAGTTTAGAAACATCCTCTCCCTGGTGTTCTCAGTCAGTGTTGCTGCAAATGATGTTAAAAGGGGTACAGATGTTAGAGTAAAATGATCAGAGGGCGCGTCATTTTCACACTAATGTCGAAAAAACCCTGTACAATATCGCACATAGATTAAAAAATATATGATGAGTTTCGTTTTGACACATTAGAAACACATTCACATAGCTTTTTTAAATGTACCGCTTGCATGTATTCACAGAAATTTGACAGAAAAATACGATGTAGAACTTAGAGGCGCTGTAGGCTGACCTGATTTTTTAAAAGTGTGTGCAAAACATTTTAAGCCCTTTTGCAGTGGTCCAAACGTATTCCTCATTTGCATTGCTAACATCCTAAGTATCACGATGAGTTAAAATGTGCATTTCACAGCTTTGATAGGCAGAGTTTTACCTGTCAAAACTGGCTCACCAGCATTACTTCCTAGTTCATGGTCAATAAAAACTATAAGTAGTTCACTTTTTACCCTAGAGCTGCTTTTACAGTATGTATTAGGGCAGGTTATATGAAAGCTGGGTAGGCTACCGCCCCTTTAAGAGTGTACAACTATGCTACAGTTGGTAATTGTTGTCTGTTCCCACCAAAGGCAAAAAAAAAAACAACAACTTCGACAACAATAAGTCTAAAAGTCTGTGTCCTGGAGAGACCGAGACAGTTAAAAAGCTTGTATTATTCATATTTAAATAACAACCACTTTCCCCACAAATTTGTGTTTAGCTCCATCATGCAAATAGCCAAATCTCTGTCTGTGCCGAGGCGATGTTTAGTCTTGGCGTTCTTACATTTTGTGAATTTTAAAGGTGCGCTATGTAAACGTCTTGAAATCTGACATGATCCCACCCTCACGTCGACCATAAAAGGACAATACAAAGTGAGATTTACCTACACACGAGCTGATAATGAATGAGTCTGAGAGACGAGAGGTGAACACGGAGCCACTGTGTGTGTGGTGTGTGTGTGTCTTAAAGGGGGAGGGAGGAGGCAGAGGCGCCGCGATGCCCTGCGAGTGACCGCAGCATGTCTTTTATCGTCTTTTGCCCGTGTGCTTCCTCTGAGGGTCAGCTGTAGAAGAGGGTTCAGGCGTGCATCCAGAGATCATTTCATAAAAGGACACAGTGATGCTGCAGGGATCATCCAACATCAGCATCAGCCAGCGCTCCTGTGCACATCTTTATTCCCCCCTCGAGTGCAACACATTTGGGAAAATTACGATACTCAAATAAATTGTCTATGTTTCTCACCCGCTTGTGACTAAATGCTCACAGTTCAGATAGATCCTGCGTGAACGGTTTCAAACTTCCCCCAAGCAGGACTTTAACATGGCTTTCTAAATGAGGCGCCAGATCTGTGGACGGAGGCGGGCCCAGTCAGAGAAAAAAAAAAAAAAAAACGGCTATCAAGGTATTTTTAACCCATTCCAGGCAAAGCAACAACTCATGGAGAGGTGGAAAAGTTGCACAGAATGTCACACAAAATCAATGCGCCTGCAATAAAATAAGGTATTGTTGATGCAGGGACAAGTTAGCGTAGCATTTAGAAACTACCTAAAGATATGTCTTAGATAGGCCCGACCACAGACTTGTCAAGGCCAGCGTTCAATAAGAAATGCAGGAAGTGGGTGCAGACTCCTTTGCCTCCCTTTCGACTCTTAAATCAGGAACATGCAAACGCTGAGGGACCATTGATAATTTATAGTGATGGGATTTTTCGACTCTTTTACGGGATCTGAATCTTTTGGATCTGTTCGTTTCAAAGAAGCGTTCGAAAGCCTGGCCCTTTTACTATTTATTTATACGACACGACAGAAGCCAGTGTGAGAACTGATTTTTATCTACAAACTAATCACAGACGGACATGACATGGCTCAGATGTGTTTAAAATGGTTCAAACTGAGAGTGGGAGTCAGTTCACGTCAAGGAACCGTTCAAAAGAGCTGACTCGTTCGTGAATGTGACATCACTGGTAATTTATTCATATATTTTCCAGATCTAGTACCGGTATACAGTTCCTCTAATTGCAGTACGCCCGATTCTAAGTATTTTGTGCATTCTGTACCACGGTGTGGTGCTATCTGTCACGAGCTAAAACGTTGTCCAGAATGATGACTCTGGTAGCAGACCGCCACAGCTAATATTTTATCACCTGTACCTCAGTGGAATATTAATTCTCCTCAAACAGGGCAGCTCCCAGCACATGAATACAATGGGGACCTCGGGGTGATTTAAGACCCATGGGAAAACAGGAAGGCAAAACACATTCACCAGGCAAGGAGCTAAAGCTATCTGAGACATTAGCCATGCGGAATTAGTATTACTTATGTGGCCGTTTTAATCAGCCACGGCATAACAAGGCATCCCCAAGGTTTTTAAAGTGTTAATGAGCGAGCGCGCCCGTGTCAAAATCAAAATGTAGATTGTACTGAATCATGCTAGATGTGCCTCGTTAATGCTGTCCGCGCTCCTTATACCAAAATGTTGACCCGATTCGAAAATATCATGACCTATATTGACCCAGACATATTGCACTTGTGTCTGCTATACAGGTATAATCTCTAACACCCATGGATCGTTATGTTATTTGCACATTTTAAATACAAATATCCATCTAAAACAACTCAGAAAGAAACAAGTCCTGACGTTCGTGTTAGAAAACGGCGGTAATCACTGGGAGATGACATCGCTCGTAAACGTCAGCGCAATAAAGAGCTGTGTAGCTGTCAGACGCCCCTATGGACAGCTGCACATCACACTAGCGCAGATATGGGTAAACTACGGCCCCGGGGCACACACACGGCCCTTTGGGTTGATTAATCGATCCGGCCGCTGAACATGACCAAATTATATACTTGTATTATAAAACCCATTGTGGCGCATGTGTCAAAAGGTTTACCCACTCCTGGACTAGCAAGGAGCAGATTAAAAAAAAAAAAAAATTGGATCAAAATGATTACGCAACACTGCTGACTCCTACACGTACAATAAAGATTGCTCAAACTCCAAATACAACTTCGAGGGAGTATACAAGAAGTGGAAACAGCTATAACATGGGTAAAAAAAAAGCTTGATATTGCATAAAAGATCTGCTTTAAACAAATGATTCCAATTTTTAAGATGACATTTTAAAGCATGTTCATAAAGGGTAAACATTTAATTATTCTGAGTAAGGCTGAACGATTTGAGAAAAAACATCTAAGTGCGATAGTGATTGCAGTTAGATTAGCGGTTTATGTTTTTAATAATGGGATTCTGTTCAGTGTTCATAATTTAAACTAATACAAGAATCACATTTCGAAAGATGTTGGTACAGATCCAAACAACAGGGTTAGCAGTGCGGGATATTTGTGATGATGGAGGAAACGATGGTACTTTGCGATTTCGGTTTTCGATTCTTCTCGCAGCTCTAATTTTGAGTTTGCATAACGAGTAAGTACAACAATATAGCAGGTTTGCATGGATCATGACTAAAGAACAGTACCATTTCTGCCTTTACGTTAAACTCACATGGCGCAGAAAGATAAAACAAAGAGAACGACACACTCAGAAGAAGTATTTTTAGACATCGTTCATACAAAATCCCTTTCAATTACTGGAGCATGTTGTTCTTAAGAAAGTACTTGAAAAAGGCTGAACATAATGATTAAAAAGTACGGCGCGGCACACGGGGTAACGACTAACGAATTAGCAAGCGGCCGTTTTAATATAAGAGGATCAATAGTGTCCATAGAAGTACATAGCCGCCGCTGCCAACGCCATACGACGCACACGTGTTAAAACTGCTCGCATCCAGATTACGGTGGGTCCAAAACTGCCCTGTAATGATGAGGCGTGAACAGGCCCATAAGCTCTGTAAGCGCCCCGCTGCAATGGCCGGACTATTATCATTACCACGCCATAACCCTAATGGAAGCCACACCACAACATTTTCAGATCAGTCCCAAATGCACAGAGCAGACAGCTAATGCAGCCACAGTCCCCAGACACAGGCCCCGTCTTTGGGATATGGAACGATATATATGGGAAAAGTTGGGTGTAGGCCTGTCCCGGTAATGACTATATCGACTTATCTTTCAATATCTGAAACCTGGAGCTATATTTTTTGGGGGGGTCAGTGTGGTTATGGATTATGTGCGTACTATTTCTTTGCACTACTGGGAATTTTTTGGTATTTTTTTTTTGCCTATATGATGAAGATTTAAGCTGCAAAAGGTTGAATTAATAACGTCTATGGCTCATTACAGATGCAAAACTAAGTATTAAAGTGTTTCATTCTGCTGTTTATTTCTTGCAGCTCATAATTTTTTTAACAATATTGTACATTTAGAATAGTTTTTTTTTAGTTTAAATCTGCTCTTTGGCTATTGTGTCAGTGGCATAAATTAGTTAGTAGTTAAAACGATGCATGTTGTTCTGTGATTTCAGAACGGGGCAGCTATTATGTGCGTTTATATGTAGATGAACTAATGTGGTAAGTTTGGATTATTTGAAATACAATTTCCAGGCAGTTTTATCCCTTAAAAATGTGTTTAATAAAGTGACATGTGTATGTGTAATTTTTTGCATCTATATCCATGGAGGTAGTAGATATGAACTCTGGAATAGTTGCCTATAGCCAAGCAACAACATTTCCATGGAAACAAGCAGGAGGAGGCCTTTCTATAGGCGAAATACGAGTCAGTTTGTGGAGATGCAAGCCCACTTAGATTAGACACAACTTTTTTTCCAAGTTTTCAGTGCAATAAACAACCAACGTTAATTTAAGTGTATTTATTTGCTAAAAGGGCACACAGTGGGGCTTTACAGTTTTCTTCTTAAGTTCGCTTAAAGTTTATTTATAGAGCACAGGGGTAGTCAAACTCAAATTCACAGAGGGCCCAAAATAAAAACTGGGACTTAAGTTGCAGGCCAAACTAAATTTATTGAAAAATTCCAAACAATACTCGGGGCATGTTTTTCAGGGAGGGGTGGGTTAATTTTAGTCGAGGGTGACAAGTAGCAGATGCTAATGAGTATCAACAGAAGTGGTAGGTGCTGGCGCCAAAGTATTTGCAAAGCATTCTGGGATTCATAGTAGCAGTGCATGTGCCAATAATAATATTTGATATAAATATCATTGGCCAAATATATTATATCGAGGGCAAAAACTTGACACGTGGGCTGTGTTTCGACATGTCTGATATATAGCATGCATTTAAATACAACTTCAGCTGCCCAAAGTCCTTCACATAAAAGTCAACAAAAATGTATATAAAGATAATAAATAAGATACAATAGGCAAAAAAAAAAAAAAACCTATAAAACTCACCCCAATAAAAGAACAAGATATCTGCCTAGCTAGAATTAAATGCCAGGGAGGAAAGAGATGGGTTTTCAGTTTTCAAATCTAGTTGGCTATTTGAAACACGGGGGTCAAAATCAATTTTCTTCTTTGCTGGAAAATGTCTGCATTCCATCAATATCACGTATTAAACAAAGTATAGAATTTCCATTGTAATCCTAATCTTAAATCAGCAGCCATGTCTGTCTGAAAGGATTAAATTCAGAGGTTCCAGACAGGATCATGCCTCCAATCTCGGCACTGGTCTCAGTTTTAATCAAATAATTACTTTGACTCCTTTACTTACCACATGTGTAAACCCACCACACTACATTTCTATTAGCAAACTCCGCTCCTGCCCCGAGAGTAACCCCAGATGTAATACCCACTGTGAACTGGTGACGAGGAAAGCCAGCCGCCTCCTAGCTGCATGCTCTCATCATCTGTTTTGGGTAGATTTCATAGAGCGGACCAAATGTCACTTAATGACAACCCAAATAATGCAAAGTATTAATGCCCTTCTCACATCTGGACCATAAGCCTGGTTATAGCGCTTGTCTGCCTGAACAAAAGTGCACCGGAAAAATCCAATCTAAAAATAGCACGTACTGTAAAGATAATAGGAAAAGCCAAGCATAGTGTTCCAAAAAAAATGTTTACGTGTCATGGTTTTATATTGTGGAGGTGAAACAGGCCTGTGAGAAAGTCTGATACTAAAAATTTTCAAATGTCTCAGTCCAACGGCATAAGTTCTGCTCCATCAAAGCTGGACTACTGCGACATCTGGACGATTTTGACTCACAAAGATCGTACAACCCTCCTCTCTCATTTTTGTCCCCAGTTTCAGCGCCAGTTCGGTTTTGGCAACACGACTTCAATGGGTTCCTCATAAGTTGGGGTAATTAAGGGGGGGGTATTTGTTTGTATTTTTTAGCATTTCCTGTGCAGAGCAAATTTAGAGAAGTTTTTATATTACAGTTTTCATTTGCATAGGTAAGTTTTCTTATGGGTACGCCACCTGCTCATCTTCCTTGATGTGATTGCTTTGTTAGGAATGTTCCACAGTTATGACACCAGAAAACTTATATCTCCATGCGAGACAAGCAGACAACCCGGGCAAGAGGCGACCCGCTCACAATAAGATACGTTACTTTAAAGCGGCCTATATACACACATTTCTTCATCTGGCGTCCTATCACAAACCATACCTGGATCCCATCATCACAACACACATACCTCGGAGTTGATTCTTTTGAACAACTATGTTCATTCACACATTAAGTTAACGACAGCCAACCCTGTATAGGCATACAATTGGGCTAGAATCAGTTTCATTTCTCGTGGAATTACCAAAATTTGAAGCTACGGCAACTGTTCTAGCGCTCACCTTTGCTTGTCCGTGCAGAGGAAGATATTGTCGACTTTTTGCGTCAATCTCAAGTGAACAAAGGGTAAAACCAAAAAATAATTGTAGAAAGGGGCAAAAATGTTAGGTTAGTCTAGTGCAGGGGTGTTCAACTTTTTTCATTGAGGGGCCGCATACTGAAACATATTTGAAGGCAGAGGCCACAGACACGTCGATGCACGGATGGGGCAGTGAAAAGGTGCCACTTACGACAGGTTTGACAGCAGTCCATTTAAAAAAGACTTGGAAGATTAGCTTTAGGTCTGTGTCACAGGTGCAATGTGATGTTATTCAGGTATAGAGGTTAGAATCCTCTTCAATTTGTCAGTAAAAAAAACAATTCCTTATCAATGGGGGCCAGTTAGGAGGAGGCGTGAGGGCCAACAAAAATTGGTCCGAGGGGGCCACATTGGCCCCTGGGCGGTAGTTTGGACAAGCCTGTTCTAGTGTATTGTAGTATAGAGCAGGTCAATGTAGGCTACAAATAGCTGTTAACTTGAAAACTACCACTTAATGACACACAAGGTGGAACATGCATTTATTAGCTGTGGGAGAGAAAGACCGGACTAATAATGCTAGAATTACTCAAACAAGTGTGAAATTAAACAAAAACACAACGCAGGTATGTTTTTTTTGATGAGGCAACAGCATTATAATTTATCCATACACTGCATTTATTATTACAGGAATAAGCAATAGACATGTCTCAAAAGACAAGAAATGGTGATATGCAAGGGCACCTTAATTCATGTACTGTATTGCAAAAAACGTGGCCAAGCCTTTTTGAGATCTAGCTACGTGCTAGTTATGCTAAACCGTGAGTTAGTGTGGCCACGTTGTATTTTTGTGTCCTAGAGTCATTTCTTTGAGACGAACCAATTAAGTCCAGCTTTTGTTGTTCAAATTCTCATGACCAAAGAAAACATCTTTGTGGGTAAACGCTGTACCACAATTACTTCTGCCGCAGTTCCTCTCCCAACTCGACTCCCTAGTGTTTTAGTGCACTAAAAGTCTTGACAAGCTGATCAGCAGAGTGAAAGAAGACAGGCATCAACATAAACAAAGCACACTCACTAGACCTACAATCTGGTCCAGTAGTCACAAGCAGCACACTACCATATGTGTATGTAGTCTACTGGACGACACTCAAGGTCAGACAGGGGCACGTGTACCAGTCAGCTCACAGGCGGATCCGGCCACGCTCTGTTTATGATGAGGAATCAATGGGGAAAAAACCAGGAATGTGCTTACTGTATAAGGTTTGACATTCTTCACATATTGATCGGAGAGTATATTTTAGGGTCTATATGGGTAAATTAACCATTTCAAAGCTTCGGTGCTCGCGAGCACAAACAGACCACAACTCCACAGGCCATCAACACCTCACGCGCGCTCCGTTCGTCTGCTGGTATAGTTATAATCTCTGCCACCCGTGGATCATTCCGTTACCATTTGCACATTTTAACTTGCAATATTCATCTAAAACGGCTTAATAAAAGAAAACACGCCCGCTGATCTTCCAAGTTGTAGAAAACCGCGGTGCTCAACGGCAGCAGTTACCTTTAGTAGTATTTCGATTATTAGACCAAATATTAAGACACCGTCATTATCAGATACTCTGTGATGCCATTATGTTTAACTCCCATTCTTTTGATCATTTTTTTTTATGTATTTTGGCAACCGTGACGGACCAGAAAAAGAAATGGGAAAGTTATCCATTTTGACCGCTATATATTGCACAACATGGACTCTGGCGTGAGCGTGTAATCCAGTCGGGAATGTTGTTACCCGCTGCATCAAAAACATAACGGTTCCACCTTATGATGTCACAAAGTGGTAGTTTTCAGGTTAAAACAGCTACCTTTTATCTTTCGTTCCCAGCAGTGAGTGGAAATTTCAGGGCTGAAATTATCCAAGTGAAACCTATGGTGAAGGTGCATGGAGTTTAAAAACGCAATGGATGCACTTCCTGTATTACCACGTGACATCCACAAGGTTGGGAACAGAGCATTTTGAGCTTTGGAGGATGTAGACAGACTAATAATAATGGGTTACAACTCCAGGTATGTTGGTGCGGAAACAACATTATAGCATTGGAGAGGCATAAAATGAGCCCTTTAATTTAGTCCAGTAGATGCGCAAAACTGTATTCCTTTTAGTACTTACCTGTCTGTTCAAATACTGCCAGTAGTGTATATTAGGACTGAGTCAGGCAGTAGAGCGTGTCACCTGACCAGCCCCCCGGGGACAACAGGTCTATATCTGCGCCCACTGAAGCGGGGGCGGGTGTATATTTGTCAGAAAAGGAGCCGCCGTGTTTTTGGGAAGAGTCCATTTTGCGCTCGGCTACACGCAATCTCGCTAAAGCCAGCCTCCCTGTCTCTTCTCCACTGCATTTGTATCATTTGCACATCCACAATCTTGGCAGCAGTGTAAGGCGTGAAAAACTGGCTTCTTCTCTACCTCAAAGGTCTTGTACCGCTCTCTCTCGTCACTCTCTCTCTTATACCTACACAATTACACGCCCGCTTGGCTCTCGGCCGCATTACACAGTACATAAGAGGTGGGTAGTACTCGGATACATTTGCCTCAGTTATATTTACTTGAGTAGATTTCTGGGGGGGGGGGGGACTCTACATGAGTGATATTTAGTTTGAAGCTAACTGTACATCTTACTTGAGTAAAGTTTTGGTTACTGTTGCAATCTGTTTAATGACAAAAGCGTATGAGCGTTAATAATTTGAACATTTGACTTCTCCCATATTACTTTCACCATATAATTTTTCATGTATTTATGTATTTTTACGTATTTTAAGTATTATTATATATAATTTTGTACATTATGTGCCTATTCCTTGGAAATAGCTGGATTTATTCATTGTTACTGCTCAATTACGCAAAATCAAAATGACGTTTAATAACTGCACATAACGTTATAAACATATCTGCTCCCTGTGCTAAGTTGTCCCACCTTCAGAGCGACTAACACAATCAGATTGCATCGCCGCTAATAAAGCTATTTTTTACAACATCTACATCAGTTTTGTTCTAATGTAACAGTTTTGTCTCAAATTTTTGTGTTTTACGGAGAGCTATCATGTGAGAGTATGGGGGTGACGAACGCTAAAGATCCCTAAATTGCTCACACATGCACTGGATGACATCTAAAACCTCTCCAGGCATGTTTTAATGAGTGGGAACAATGTATCATACCCCACGGTGGAAAAGTAAAGATTCAGCATATAGCCCCTCTTTAATAATCATATAACTTAACACTGTATCAGTTCAGATGGGGTGAGTGTGATTGACAGGTGGATTAGCAAATCAGGGATACGAATGGTCGGTCCATATCAAAACAAATAGGCTGCTGTACGATGGTCAAAAAAAAAAAAAAAATATCAAAGTGATGAAAAATAGCACAGATTTCTGCAGTCCCCTAACTGATATGACCTGATTGAGCTCCTTCGTTTCACATGTGTCAAAAATCGGACAAAAATCTGAGACGCGAGCAGGGAGGGCGGTGACCAGACCGATCTCCGCTTTTATAAAATATCTATAGATACCAGTCTAGACTTGCCAGGCTACGATTATTGGGTCACAACTTTTTACTTCTACTAGAGTAATATTACTTCAAAGTTCAGCAGAAAATTTTGGCTGCTCTACCCATTTCTGCATACACACACACAAAACCTCACGCCTCATCCCGCCCCGTCCAACCATAACGCTCCAGCAGAGGCAGTGTCATTGGGCCGTTTCAGCATGACTTCAATCGGGGGGCCATTCAGTGAGGCTATAAGACGGGGGTCACAGGGGGAGCGGCCTGCTTGCTGTTCACGCCACATCTGAAAATCTCTGATCCATCCACTATGTCTTTAAACATTTCATATGGCACCATTAGCTTGTGGTGAGTTGGCTTTTAAAAGAAACCGCAGTGGGAGCGCCCATTAAACACAGTTTGGGGAGGTCGGGAGTGTCTCAGCATTTCTGTTTTTTTTCATCTCAGGTTTTGCCTGTTTTATTTTCCAGCAAATACCGCATAGGATTAGATAGTGACAAAAAAAACGGAATATGACGTCTGAAACTGCAAAACATTAGACAGATTATGTTGAATAGCGCAACATAGATTATTGAGTTTTTTTGCGTAGATATTGGATAATATCCGGTACGGATTGGAAAGAAAGGTGAAGCGAAATGTGATATTTCTAAGGTTGATATTTGAAGCTTTGAAGTAAATATTTGGTTTTGTGGGTTGTTCTGATCTGTATCAAAAGTTGTATAACGTGAACACTGCCCTGTGCACTGCAAAAGAGTGAGTGTTTACAAGAGTAGTGTTGGTAGAAAATGTCATTATTGTCCATTGGTTTTTCTCTCACTGTGCTTAGTCTAAGCCTGAAGTCTCATAAAAAAGAAACAAAAAACAAACTATAGATACCTTTGTCCGTTTTGCATTGTACATGTCTATGTCATAGCCTAATGCTAATGTAAAGGTGTTATCTCTCTGAGAGATAAGAAGGCCAAGTGTCGGCAGAACAGACTGACCCTAAATGCAAATCGTACTCGGAGGAAGGTCTTGGACTTCAGACAGTACTTAAGTGGCGCTACAATCATTCCTCTGTTCCCACTGCAGGCAGAAAACATAACAACCAACATTACATATGTCCTATTGTATGTTCTGGTATTGTTTTGACAGATAATTTGCAACAAGTGTTTGATAAACTCATTTTGTGAGTCTAAAAACTCTAAAACTTGCAAGTATTAGTCTCACTTTATTTATACTATTTGGTGTTTAGTGTTTATTAAGACCCTGAGATACTTGAACTCCTCCACTTGAGGTGGTACACTGGAGGAGCTCGGAGTAGAGTCCGCTGCTCCTCCACGTCGAGAGGAGTCAGCTGCTGTGGCTCGGGCTTCTCGTTCAGGATGCCTCCCTAGGGAGGTTTTCCAGTGCACTGTCCCCCGGGAGGAGGACCCAGGACATGCTGGAGGGACTATGTCTATCGCCGCTGGGCTCAGAGCGCTAGGTCTCGGGGTCCCAGTGGAGGAGATGGAGGATGTGTCTGGGGTGAGGGAAGTCTAGGCGTCCCTGCTTAGACTGCTGCCCCCATGACTCAGCTCCTGGATAAGCGGACGAAAATGAATGTTCTACGGCATCTATTGACTGCTAACACTGTGCTAAGTCGCTCCCCCTTCAGAGCGCTATCAGCATGCATCGAAGGAATCCCAATGAAACTCCTACACATTGCATTAAGTTATAGTGTACCATTTTGTATCATGTTTTGTATGTTGGGGGTTATGGGTAATTGTCGTGTGGGAGTATGGGTGATCGTGGGCTTGTGGGGCTGAGCATTAGACAGAATCAATTGCAGCTAATCATAAGTAGGGTTTCGCAAATAGGGCCCGGGAGAGGACCACTAAGATCTTCTCAACATGGCGTGACGTCTAAAACATCTTCAGGCAGTTTTAAATGCGGGAACAAGGTTATAACATGGAAGAAAGGTAAAAAAAATAAATGCCTAATAACCCCTTTTAATGACATATGACATTGCACTGTATCCTTCTAGTGCAATGTTCTTACTCAACAGAAAGACTCTTTTCACTGCTCTGGGGCTGGATAAGGACAAGTGAATCATAATAATCTGCTACATAGTTTGAAGTTTCATTTTGTGGTGGTCTATGTAACGTTTCATCAATACTGTCATATGTAATAACATTAAAACCAGCTCCTCTCTTCCTTAATCACGGAGCTGTTCTGATAGCACTTAGATGTGTTCGTTATTGATTCTAAAATTGCACCCTGGTGAGTGACAGGCTGTCAGCGCGCGGCCCGCACACTTCACAATCCTGTTCTGTTGAGTTCACTGCCTCCGAAAAAAACATCTGAAATTCTTTTATCATTTAAAATACCTGACAAGATTGGCACTAATATTCTCCTATCAAAGATTAAGACCCTTATCAGATACTCAGTGATGTCATTAAGTTAACTCCCATCGTTTGATCAGTTTTTTATCAATTATTTTGCATTTTGAGGACCAGAGGAAAGAAGTGGGAAGTTCGCCATTTTGATAGGATTAAAATGCACACTTAAAGCAGGGTGCCCAGACTCACAAATATCTTCAAAAAAAATATTTGAACCGAGGGCCAAGATCCATGGTCAATACAACAGATTATTTCGGAGGTACACTTTAACATATATTTCGACTTCATACTTTTAATAAGGCTCAAAATAAATATTAGGTTCTGTATGAATGAAAAGTGTGATGTCTTTAGGTTGATATTGGTAGGATTTGCCATAAAAAGTATGATTATGATCAAATGGGCCAGTTCAACTGAAGGCCTGAGGGCAATAAAAATTGTTCTGAGGGCCGCATTTGGCCCCGGGCACCATAGTTGGAGCGCCCCTGACTAAAGGTACCCTAAACCCTATTATACACCAAAATAGACTCTTGTGAGCTCTTAAGCCGTTTTATAATCATCAAAAACATTACCTGGAGTTGCTTTTTGTTTCATTCACACATGTTTGAGTAACCCTTTATTAGTCTGTCTACATCCCCAAAACTCCCAAATGGTTCCACCTTATGATGTCACCAAGTGGTAGTTTTCAAGTTAGCAGCTACCTTTTACCTTTAGGCCAGAGAGATTGGAATTTCCGGGCTGAAATTGTCCAAATGATTCCAGTGAAGGTGTATGGAGTTTGCAACACAGTGGAGCTTGAGCACTTCCTGTATTACCACACATGACATCACAGGTGGAAACAGAGTGTTTCTGTTTGAGAGAAGAAGAACTATTTAGAGCCTAACTATGTAAGGTTTGTGCATTAAACATGTGTGAATGAAAGAAAACACAGCTCCAGCAGTCTTTTCCAACATTAAAAAAAGGAAAAAGATCTAATATTTGAGAGTACCAGATTTGCAGTACACAGGCAGCAGTTGTTTTTTTCCATATGTTACATAAAAAGACATCTAAGGAAGAATGGGAACAAGTTAGGCATGTGTTGCAAGCTTTAGTCATTTTTCTGAAACTCTTGCTACATTAATATCACCCAATGTTGTTTTTAATTGATCAGTGAATACCAAAACGCCCAAACAAACGTCCTGAAATACCCTCCTATCACATTAACCCATCTAGCTCTACAACACTGATGTATTTAAAGGAGAAAATCCAATTTCTGTGTCTGTGTCTGGGGCGTGACAAGTGAACGTGGCTGTGCTTCTGATCTAGTCTAGGTTGTTTTCTTTATAGAGCTGATTCAAAGAGCAACACATCATTCACGCTGCCCCAGACCGCTGATATGAGAAACGAATGATCCTTGTAGGTCACATTGAATAGCGTATCTGGCGTAGAATAATGACAATTACACAGCGGGTGTTACAGGGAGCACCCAAAGGCGTTCGCTTCGGGTACCCCCCCCTCGCCCCCAATCGCTCTTTCTCTGCAGCCATATGATTGGACCTCTTCACTGGACCGATGCCATTCCACCCAGAGAAATCACCAAGTCGGTCTGGGCACTATTATGGAGTAATTGGGCTTTTAAAAAGGGGCTCTGCATGTGAAAATGGGTAACTGAGAATGATCTCTGCTCTTGTAGTTCTGGTTTGTTCTGCTCCCAGCCTTGAGGTCTTGTTTTGTTCCGGTTTGTTTCCTCTCCTCTTTCCTAAAATACAGCAGCCTTTTAAGCGCAATCTACCCTTGACTATAGCAACCTTACAAAACTAGTGCCGATATTCACGTACCGTTTTATGGGGTACCCTGAGATAGTATAAACTTATCATACAGATCATTGATAGTAGCTCAGTTGGTTCAGTGGTTGTCCATTGACCCGAAGGTTGGCGGTTCGATTCCAGCCGTTGTGTCCTTGGGTAAGACACTTAACCCACCTCGCCCCCCAGTGTCTGCGTGTTCTGTACTGATTGATTCCTTGATGTGAAGCACATTTGAGCGCCTTGAAGGTGGGGGAAACGATCATTTACATAGTGGTTCGTCGTTGGTAGAGTGTTTGTCCACTAATCTGAAGGTTGGCGGTTCGAATCCCGCTCTCGACATTAACGTCATTGGAGATTGCTGACTTGGTGGTGCGATTCCAGCTCCCACAGATGGGCCCTGGGCAAGACACTTAACCCACCTCGCCCCCCCCCAGTGTCTGCGTACTCTGAGTATGTGATTGATTCTTGAAAGTGCTATTAAAAAATATCGACAAATTTACTATAGTAGTTCGTAGTTGGTAGACTTTGTCCGCTGACTCGAAGGTTGGCGATTCGAATCCCGCTCTCTCGACAGTTTCATTCATTCATTAGATCCTCTGACTTACAGGTTGCCGGTTGCGATTCCAGATCCCACAAATGAATGCTATGAATGCTGTCACTGTGTCCTTGGGCAAGACACTTTACCCCCAGTATCTGCATATTCTGGTGTATGAATTTATGTACGAGTGGGTGAGTGGTGCCTTGATGTAAAACGCCTTGAATGCTGTTGTTGTGTTCTCGGGCCAAGACACTATGATGTAAAAACGCGCATATAAAGGAGTGCCTTGAAAGGGGAAAATCATGGGTTATTTGGTTATCGATAATCATGATACACAAGTCACCAATATAATGAGGTTTTGAAATATGTCTTCTATTCGAGTGGATGTGTGTTGTGATCTGTTTGGTGAAAAAAAAGGAGCCATTTTAATTCAGTCTACAATCTAAAAACGTAAGCCTCCATTTTGTAAGTACTTTTTTGTCTTGATATGAAAAACACTGTAATTTGTAAGTGGTTCATTTGTTTAATGAGTCTGTTTTAAATGATAAGAAGACGAAATCTTTTAGAATACACTATAATTTGATTTGAATACTTTCAATACTTCGAGTTTCCAATTCAGCACCGGACAGCTCCTCCAACTTGGACAGGGGAATCTACACGAAAATTAACCGTACTCTACAACTTCTCATAGCTCCAGTATTCCCATTTCACTTTAGAACATATTTTAGATACTATAGTTACTACTGACTATATAGACCATTTCTGTATTTTTTCGTGTGTTGGACCAGTACTGCAGTTTGTGTACCAGTGCACTTTAACTGATCTATTTGTTGCGCCGTTTGGTCCTCTCCTGCCCTCTCCCCACCTCACATCTGCCATCCCTGCGTCTTGTTTTGGTTATACCCATGTCTACATCTGACCTCTAAAAAAACCCTGAACAGTCTGGGGTAACTGCCCACGTTTCCATTTTCGGCACCGCGAAAAGCTCTCCGGCCGGACACACCGTTTTTTTTTTTCCATTTGAAGAATACAGACTTCTCGCTATAAAAAGGCTGATGAGGGCCAGAGCTATCTGTGACGCCGTGTCAAGAGATGGTCATTCAGAGCATGGGTTTTTAAAAGGAGAACTTAAAACTAACGCTAACTGAATAAACTACATCTAACAGTGCCATAAGTGCTGAGTTCAAGTGCGCTGGGGAGTTTATGGGATGAGACGGCTTTCTGGATGGGGCACTTGCGGCTGGGAGTGAGTCAGTTCTGATACTTGCTGGACACTTTTATTGGGCCACGGGTAGGTAGGTTTTTTTAGTTTTTAATGCACGTATATAAAGAGCGAAATTGTTCTTCTGAATATAGGATGTGTTCATATGACATCACAACTTCACAATACACACAATAGAATACCGATACTTGAATTAACAACTTAAGGAGAGGTCAGTAATTCTAATTTCAGATTGCAGATGTTTTGACTGGGTTATGTTTCTAATAACTGGCAGTGGGAACGAACAAAACGAAACAGACCGTATTTTCTGGACTATAAGTTTGCACTTTTTTTCCATGTTTTGGCCAAGGTTTGGAAGGAGGTGTGACTTATACTCAGAAGCGACTTTATGTGAAATTTTTAAATATATAATATCACATCGTCGTGATGTCACACTGAGAACTGCGCGAACACGCTAGACTTGTGTTGAAAATGTAAACAATTTCAACATTACGACGGTAATTCATAAAAGTTCAGTTCTCTATCTGGTATCTTTCTACGCCACTACATTCTTTAACTGGGACATGTTTTTTTTATTATTGTTTGAGACGTGCAGAAAAGGCTGAAGGATTAATTTTAATAATGCATATCATAGCTAAGAAAAAAAAAAAAAAAAAAAACAAAGATCAATTAGTGGTTTCTGTTGAAAAAAAAAAATTTTTCACAAAAGAGCCGTCTTGACCTAAAATTTACGTGATATACCTTTATTTTACTCTTGAATTCTTTTAATAAGTAGCTTTTTCATGTGATACTTTTTTTCTTTACGTGACGTATTTTTTTTGCTTATCTGTTACTTAAGTAAACACAATTGAGTACTTCTTCCACCACTGATTACTGAGGCTTATTCCTTGTTGGGTGTCCCAAAGTTAGTCATAAATCTTCAACATCTGTGAATTCTAATCTCACAAATACAAGAATTGTGAACACAAACCTCTTCGCCTCTCAATATCACTTTTGCCATGATACGATTGATCCGAAAATACTATATAAGTTTGTAACCGTAATGCTATTGACTGGGAGTTTTAGCCTTTATGGCTCTTGCCGACCATTATCTTCCCACACCAACTACATGATGTAGCCAAAAACTTAACAGAGACACACTTAAAGGGATGACGAAACAATGAACAAATGGTATCTCCATCTTTATCGCAATAAGAGGGTGGGCCATTACGAAGTCAGAGACAATACAGATCAATGTCTTTTGGCTCCGGTGTGGGGGGGAGAGGCGTGCAATTCAAGCAACAGAATATAAACATCTGCCAATTGAAACCAGGGGCAAGTCACTGTCTTATATGGAACAGCAGGAGAGCAATAACTCTATAGCGATTCAGTGGCGGGGTGTGTGTGAACATCATTACTACTGGAGAACATTGGACCCTCAAAATCTCGCCTAGTTTTCTCTATAGTTCTGCGGGTCTGTGATTGTGTAGACTTTACTTCCTGGCTGGACACGGGCAGCCGTATGCATACATAGAAGGAATTCATAAGATTACTGTATATATAATGAATAGCTAACCTGCTACCCGCCGAGTTCCCAACTAGAAATGAGCATAGTGCGAGCCACCACTTTCTAGTGAAAAACTGTCGACTCTATCCCGTAACTCATGCTGGCAGACTTGTCTTGTGGTCTTAAAATGTAGAATTGACCCACTCTAAGTCTGATTCTGGGTTGTTATTTTGCTACTATGTCGCTAAATAAAGATATGAACAGTAATAACAGAGCCAATGGTTAGAGCGCGAGGATGAGGTTCCCGCTCGACCAAGTTCTGTTGTGTTGTGTCCTTAAGCAAGACACTTCACCCACACTCGCCTCGTATGAAAGTGGAGTGTGCGTTGAAATGATTGGTGGTGGTCGGACGGGGAAATGATGGCGCTCATTCCATTATGATGATTACTACAAATAGGGATTTCTTCCCCGAGGTCGATTCCGCTAGCGTAGCAACAGGTTTGTAGACAGTGTTGCTAAGCGTCTCCACTTGCACCTCTTTTAAGACAGGCAACAGCTCGCTCCGGATGGCTCATTGGCTGCCGTGATACTCGTGGTCGGAAAATTTCAATTATCGAACTCCAAATTCGATCCAATAACGCTAGCCGATCAAGCTTCGTTGCTGAGCCAAACGCTAGGGTGGACGTCCCTCCTATTTAGTACGGTTTCTTTACGCCAATCTATGGTAACGAGCAACGCGTTAACAAGGACCAAAACTACATGTTAAATAGTTATGATATCCGACAATGACAAGCCTTATTTCGTTCAATGAAGTAAAAATGCCAGGTGTAAAAACACTTTGCAGTAAAGTTGGGTGGAATTTTTTACTGTTGCGGTAGAAGTATTCAGTTTCGACTCAGCCAGCTATCTTGTCCTGTACTTTTGCACCTTTTACCTCACCTTTTTTTTCCCCTACAAACTGCCATTAATGACTAATACGACAACATTTGCTGCCTGTGTGAATGGCGGCCATTTGCGAGGTTTGTGATGAGGCATTTGTACCTGGCAAACTGA
>JAIEZT010000875.1:0-28758 GCA_019594935.1 Periophthalmus modestus
GTGTTTATTTTCTCTTCTCTGCAGGGAGGAGTGGTGCTAGTGTCACGTTTGAGCTTTGATAAATGTTCCATTGGGGCAACCGCTTGGGTTGGCAGGACTGGCGGGCGCTTCACTGCGACTGTGAACGGTGTGTCCTTAACTCGATGGACGAATGCGCATGCTGCGTGGCAAGGCTCTTCTCTTGGAAGATCAGGGAACCTCATTAGGCTGTGGGGTCTTAGGTTTAGAATTGTTTATCTTATACTAGTGTGGCTTGTGTCCTGTTGAGATATTTATAATCTTATGACACCTGATGATCATTGCTTATAATTTGCACTATTTAAATCACAATAGATTAATGCTAATACACGAATTAAAAAAAATAAACAATTGCCGTCTTACTCTCACTTGGGAGGTGCGCCAATGATAGGCTGTCGGTCGGTACCCTCCTTATGTATACTGCAGGATCACACCTCGTAGCGATCTGTGACCAAAATAACTTTGCACCTGCTACCGTAAATATTACACCAGATCAATGATTTTTTTTTTAAATAAAATTGAAGACTGAAGTAAAGACTGCATTGGGAGTATGCCCGTGGTGGTGAAAAGGGCACCTTGATAAGCAATATGCCTATTGAAAATAAACCCGATTACGTCTTGCTCTAACATGCTTGAATCACTCCCAAATAAACTTCACTGAGGGTACAACAAAAAGAGGAAAGAACTATAAAATGGTTAATACGTCTCTGAAAAGTTCATTTTGACAAACAAGTCTACTTTAAGTTTGGTCATATGTTTCCTCAGTTTCAGCGATGACGCCAAATAACAGATTGTGTTGTTGTACCCTGTATTAGTCTATATAAAAAAGAATTTTCCCAATTTAATTGTGTGATTTAAGCGTCCTGTGTGTAGGGTGCCATTTTGTGGATTTTTCACCTTTAAAAGTCTAAAATATTTTTTGGTTACATTGAGTGTTATGGCAATGGTGCTAACCTGTTCATCACGTTCTGAAAACAGGGGGACACCACTACCACTCTTACAGGGCAGTATAAGAGAGTTTAAATTTTAAAAATGTGTAAAAACTAGCGGGCCAGTTGAAATGTTTTCCTGACAATTTTTGAAGTATTTGATCTACAATAAAGATCAAATTTGTGGAATTCAGCATTTTTAAAACCCATTTCTTGCTTTAGGATTGTTCGGACAGACAGAAGTGCCCCACGGGGAAGAAAACTGCAACTTTTTACATGTTTTCCGTTACCCCTGGCAACGAGTTTTGGGAGAGGACCGGAGACATGTCACCACGACAGGACATTAACCGAAAGAGACGGGGTGGCATTCGGGACAGAAGTACAGGCCTGTGGGGACCGATTCATGGAGGAACGAAGCCACCACAGGTCGGAGAGGTCGTACAGGGGGGGAGAGGTTGGCAGAGGATAGGGGGTGGGTCCCAGTCAGAGATATAGTGAAAGGTCGTCATAGTAGAAGTATAAATAGGCTCCAGGAGTCGCAGAGTTGGGACCTAGGCGATAGACGGAGGAGGAGATGTAGAGTAAAGATCGTGGACTCGGAATCTAGTAGAAATGGATAGGATTTCGCGAATCTAGGAGCAGAAAGTAGCAGATCAAGACACCAACGAATCTGAAGCACAAAGTTGAGAAGTAGCGAAGATATATTACGGGGATCGTCATGAGAGATGAAACTAAACTAAAATAGGCCCTACAGAATAGATGGAATGACACGGTCCACAAAAAACTCCGACAAACATTCAAAAAGAAGCAAAAAGAAAACTGTAAGAAAAAAGCATTAAAAGAAAGCCAACGAATCACCAAAAACAAGTTCAGGAGATTACAGACATAAGAATTCTAAGAACAACTCCCCAAAAAATGAGGACAAGGAGGACGTGTGTGTTATCAACCGGAAGCTAGATGATAAGTTTAAATTAGTGTCTGGATAATTGACTGAAATCAAGAAGATGTTCGAGGCGATGACACGGAGTGAATTCCTTACCTTAACATAAAAGCTAGGAGCCAAAGATAAAGCAACAACTATTTTCCCAAAACAAGCTAGGAACCATGTCTTTCTCAGAAATCTAAGTTTGGTGGGTTTTGACTTGTTAAAAATGCTAGTATATGTGCCTGTTCGACATAAAAAGAAAAACATCTGCAGGTGTACAAATTGGTCGTTTTGAGTGACAATTTCTTATATGGAAAAGTATAAAATGTGGTGGCAGAGGTCAGACCAAAAAGTAACTTACACCTGAGCCGGCTGTACAGAATTTTTCAATGATATTCAACAAACATTTAGCACTTTTGCTACATTTTATATTCTATCGGATTTAAATTTAGGCTGGGTTCCACATACGTTTAGTTTTTTAATAGAAAAAGAAAAATCCCCACAACAGCAGGGATCGTTTGGTTAATAATGTGTAATTCTAGGGATTACTTCATATATAGGGTATACCCGTTCTTGCATACCTAATGTAAAATCGCCAACAAGCCTGTTTTCAATTGAATAAGGCTTTTGATCAATTTGATTAATTACACGTTTATAATGGTACACTGGGTATCTTGTAAATTTCGTCTTGTTTCCTACATAATGCCGCCCAGAGCCCAAGTTGCTAAAGACACATCTTCGGCCTGTCATCATAAATTACTATCATGGACTTCGTTCACTCAAAACAGGACAAAAGGGAACAATACATGTGTTGGGAGTCAATATTGTCCCTCTTTTTTTTTGTTCTAATGGGAAGTTTGGTTATTTTCATCTATGATCAAATTTGATCATAAACTTCTATGACTCAGAGAAAGAAAAACTAAATTATGAAGTGTCTGCATTTTGTTATTTTATTGCCAGCTCATATTTTTTTAAAACAAACACTGTACATTTAGAACATAGCTCATTTTGAGGGATAATTCTGCTTTATGGGTTTAAATTTCAAAGGCAAAAGCTCTCGATCAGACTTGTCAATAGGTTATGTTTCTTGCGTAACAAAATTAAACTCTACCATCAATATGTCATTGTTTATCGTGAACATTACTGCGAATAATTATCTGCGCACTTCAGAAATGGGGGGTTGGTCTCAATAGACATAGGGGACCTAGCACAATATAGGAGTTTTTAATATCGTATTATTCTTCTCCCTGGAATAAATGCTATGGGCATTTGGGGGTGTCGACTGAGACTTCAAACAGGCCAATTTAAGATACAACTCAGGAACAAAAGAATAATCCGATTACATTAGCTATCAGTTAGGTGCCAAAAGAATACTACAATTAACACTGGTTAAAGGGGACATGCTAACTCGCTTAGTTTGATTGTGGGAGCTGGGTCCAAATGTTTTGTGCTACGTTTTTATAAAAATTGTACGTTGCACCTGTCAGGCCAATAAAAATTTCACACATCTAAGAGTATTGTTGCTACATTTGACCTATGGCAAGGTTCTCAAACTGTAGGACAAGTCCACATTGGTGGGCGGCGCTTTTATGTGAATGCAGACTGGCTGGTTTAGGTTTGGTTCTAGCATAGAACCAAAACAACAAAATTTAAACAATTTTGAATAGTTTCTTTTATGTATTTTTCATATAACTCTAGGTAATCAGTTTGAACACAGTTCGACCTGGACTGATGAACCTGCTATTAAATTTTGGACCCTTGTTAGTCCTGATTTAGTCTATGGTTTACCACTTCCCATTTGAATGTCACATTTTATGTCATTAAAGATGCTACAACACAATGGCAAAATGGTAGTGATGGGCCAAAGTCATCAAAAATTGGCATGAGATTGGAAATTATTTACTTTCTAATATTCTGGCGATGCAAAATGATACATAACTGTTTTGATACATTTTTTCCTGAAATTCATTGTGTGATATTTTAGTTGTATGCTGCAACATACTTAAATTTTAGAACATTTCAATAGGGTGGAGGGCTTGACCTGTAAAGGCCAAGTTTAATTAGAGGGTGTTCAAAATGAGTTTAATTGCCTTAAAAAACTTGATACTCAGATAACAGCTGGATACGCAGTGAGGAGAGCTGCAAACGTATTTCCTTTGAACAAAAATAGACAGAACTGATCCAAAGTAGCCGTTACCCATCTCTCAAGGAACTACAAGAACAGCTTCGTATTTAAATAAAATGTCAAATATTATAAGACCTTTCCAGAGTACAACCAGTAAATAGTCTATTACACTCATTACTTCAGTAGTTTACATGTCCAACTGAACCGATATTTGGAAGCTGATATCCGAGCCAGCAAATGTTTCAGCATTGGTGGCCGATTTTCTGATACCAGCTGTAATAATTGAGATAATAGTACTTGGTATTGGTAAAAAAAAAAAACCTGGCATTTACCCCCCATCAACTATCAAATTGGTGCTCGTTCTGAACAGTTTGAGAATCACAAAATACTGTACATGGGGTTTAATGGGGGGCGGAACATGGCTAATTGTGCTGCCTTGGTCATAGAGAGAAAGGTTTTCATTTTTACACAGAAAGACCCACAAAAAACCACAGTTAGCACCACAGCAAAAAGACATTCACATGGGATTGGGAGCACATTACAGAATCTACAGTACGGCGATTGATCAAAATATTCACAACACTTGACGAGGAAAATGGAGGACATACGGGGAGTTGAGATATGATTTATAACTGAAGTGGTTTATGTCAGGCCAATCTCCTCCAACACCTGCGCGGGGTGCCTCGGCTGCCTATAAAGAAAAGATTAAAGAGACACAAAACAGTTCAACAAATTCTTGCATCGCCTATATGGTCCCTTGAATACATTTTGCAGAGTACGCTATAAAAACTTTTGTTGGGACCTTGCTAAAATGGGTCATTGCGTACCGTATTCTGTTCAGGAACGATATGCGAAATACACAGAACAAATGTGGGGCAGATGGCCCTATTGAAGATACATTATGTAGATAATATGGACAAAAACTAGACTCAAAAACCGGGACAACATTGCTGCTCTAGGGATAAAGGCATTAATTTTTTCCGTATGGAATAAGAAATAACAAAAATGTAACTTGTGTGTTGGCGTCTCGGAGTCTGCTATCTTGCTCCATTTTCCAATTGGTTCCAAAATGACAAAATTTCATTTGAGATGCATTTTTTTCAAAACGGTCCACTAAATCATAAAAACTGTGAGACGCTCATCAAACCAGTCCCTCATTATAAAAAGGCCTCTGCTATTTGGTGGGATAGTGCAGGCAATCTTTTAAAAAAACACACATTGACAACCTTTCACAAAAACTTAAAATCCAAATTTTTTTTTTTATCAGGGAATAAAGACTAATTGTTCATATAAAAAATAGGAAATATTCATGTCAGGGGACTGTCTGATAAAAGTAAAAATTTGTAGCCGATTTAATTCGCATAACATGGCAACTATTAATTTTTGTTGTTGGATTGTTTTATATTTGTTGTTCATATTTTTTATTTATTTTTGTATTATCTTTGTGACATCGTATTGTGGCCGCAAAAGCATTGCTATCAGGATTCCATATCAACTAAACCTCAAACTAAAATTAAAAGTGAAATTAAACTAAACTAAAGAAGCAGTGGAACTAGCCAAAACGTGTTCACTGCTCTAAAACTTTTTGTCTGTGTGGACAGTTTGCATTTTTCTTTTCCTGTGGATCCTACCTGAGACCGCTGACGAAGAATTATATTAGTGTTGCAGTAATGTTTCATATTGCGATCTCTATGGGCAGTTAGTGGTTTAAGAAAGAAAGACAGCTGCTTCTAAAATGTATTTCGAGTTTCCTAAAAATAGTGACTCTGCAGAATATTCATGTGTTATGTTGTCTATAGCAAGTACCACAAGATGTCTGTTGACACAAAATAATCAATATATCCCATTCTGAAGCCCTGTATGGTGTATGGTATTGGATTGGATGGAACGCTTGCGGTTTGGACACTCATGATTACAGCCCCTAAAAGGGTGTATGTAGGCCAAACAGTGAGAATATTTTTTAAAAGAAAGTCTATCATAGAATCAATATCAAAAACCATAAGCTTCTGCTCCCCATCTGAGCGTCCATAAACCGTATTAAACAGTTTTGGAGTGTACCTCTTGGCAGCAGATCGGGCCTGTTCGATCCCATTGATGCACTTTTCTCTCTTGGAATGAAAATCTCCTGAGGCTCTCTCTCCCAGACAGAAACTCGTCCAGGAATAAGTAGGCTTTCTCAAAATTGCAAATAATGTCCAGCTCACAACAAACCTGTGAGGTGCGAAACAAAAGAAAGCATGGTGTCAGAAAATACAAGCTGCAACACATTTGAAAAGACATAGGTTCTGTCACGATAATGACACTATCGACTCAAATATATGGAATCTTTTTTTTCCATTTTATATTCTGGCCCCAAGTCAATGGGTAGAAAAATTGGCCCGGGGTTCAGATTTACTCACCGCCATCCTGGTTTTAATATATTTGTAAACAACATCAGTGCCTACACCAGCCGTGAACCTCACCCGCATGTCGGCTGCTTCAGACGATATATCATACTATCAAGATTTGTTTATAATGGACAGGGCCTAAATATCAGAATATCATCATCAATTTTCCGCACGCCACAACAAAATAGCTGGTCTGATCTTATATAAAAAGCTGCTATGCCCTGTAGTTTAGATCTGTACAACATGTTCTGAAAGTGTTCTTTGTGTTGGTTTGTCAGTTTATATTTCAGTCTTTGGATACAAGTAAAATATTAACTTTGAACAAAATCCTTTATTAAAATGGAAATTGCATAGCTAAAACCACAATCACAATTGCAATCAGATATTGTCCCCAATTTTTCGCACCCGGTAAAAAGTCTAAAAACAGTTTATTTTAGTGTCGCCTGGTGTCTGCAAAACTACACTGCCGAAGTACTTGTCCACAGCTCCACGTATCTGATGAATGATCTCCAGGGTGATCAGCCTCCTTGTCCTGGTCTTCACCACGCAGCAGAAATACAAACTTGCATATCTAAATGACACAGAATCTATGACTGCGTTCACACATGTCCACATCACAATTGGGACTGGGGACCTTGAATTAAACCTGGACAGATCAGCGTACTAGGCCAGGACCTAAACCAGGACTATAACAGAACCAAGCCAAATCAACATAAAGTAAGGGACCAAATTGAGACCAAACCAGGACAAGTGTGAATGCAATCTTGGTTTATTTAGCAGCGACAGTAGCTCTCCATAGATGATTATTCTTGTTGTGTCCTTGTGCAAGACACGGTCCCACCCTGTGTAGGAATGCTGTATGTGAATGTGGTGAGTGGTTCCTTGATGTAGGAAGTGCCCCTTGAAGGTGTGGAAAAGCGCTATATACAAAATGTGACCATTTAACATTTTAGTGATATAGCTGATAATGGGTTCCCCAAAAAAAAGGCAAACATTTTTTTTGTCATGAACAATATTTCATGAACCAATTCCCTACTATTACTACTCCGCAATTCAGTAGTCATTCCAAGGACTAAACCACCAGGAACATTTTGAAATAGATGTTAATTAACATGACATTTACTGAACTAACTGTATCGTCACGGGTCTGAGTCACGGTCTTTACTAGCCTCTTTGTTTTTGGTTGTGTTCAAGCGCCAAAAATGTAATAATATTCCGCATTTTCAGTGCATTCTCTGAATCATTGTTGTCCATTGTGGAGCTGTGAATTGTGAGGGGGTGGCTGGTTTGGCTTCAAACACAAACAGACTGTTTCAAGTGAATTTGAAACAAAAAATCTTCAGAATGAACACATTTTGTGTTTTCAGCAATGCTTTTCAGTTTGACATAAAAGATATACATGCATCTAATCCCCCTTCAGATTTAAACTTGTGATTTTAAATACAAAAGCATTCATAATTGTACAGTATTATGTACACAAGGTCACTTAATGAAAAAAGAAATCACAACCAAAGATAGTAGTAGTAACTTGTGCACACAGGTGATGGCATCTATTTCACCACCCCTCATTCTTTCTAAAAACTTCTTTGTGAACAATATTAGTGCATGGGAAGTTTTATTTTAGAAAATAGAGCTAGAAGAATTTTATGTGTTAACTCATTTTACAACGTTCCAACCCCACGTTAACACTTTGTCTATTGATGGCATGAGTGCTTCCAGTGTAACACAACGAGACAGACTCTTGAACTATATACTGAACAATTTTACCCCTCACCTCTTGTAGACAATCTTGAGGTCCCTCCACTCCAGAAAAACTGCACATTTTCCGGGGTTTTCGTGGCCCCAAATGGTCTGAACCAGATCCCTGGAGATCTCTTCTTCCGTTCTTTGTCAGACAGTCGGGACATACCACTTCTGTGAAGCGCAGTTTCCCCTGACGGCTAAACAACAGCATGAACTCTGCATCTACAGAAAAGGAAACATTACTGTATCACACTGTACATTACATCTGTATATTTATGCAATTAGCAATGAGCCAACAGGGCATGCATTTTGTGAAGCAGGTCTATCTGGTAAGGTCTATCTTTAAAAAAAAATTATATATACTAATAAAATTCTTTCAAGTATATGTTTGAGGGTATGTAATCCTTTCTCCTCGAGTTCATAAAATGTAAAACATGTACTGGCACAAGAATTTAAAAAAAAATGTCCAAAAGATGACTAGACAGGAACTAGAATAGGTGATCAGACCAGTTTAGAGATAGACCACTTTTAACAAACACTACATTTATATACTATATGCGTGCCAGTTTTACAATTTTAATGAAAGTGCGGCTAGCTCGAAGACCTGATTGATTATATTGAGTTGTATGCGCTCTTTCTAATTAAGCCTAATAACACACCACAAAAAAGTGTTATTTGCGCCCCCTCCTGCGACGCGTGGCAGCGGTCTATCTACAAAAATACAAATCCTTACCATTGTGTTAGGGTTTAGTCTTGTCCTTTTGGCTTTTTCTCTTACAATTCAAAGCGACAAACATGGCAAAAACAGCAGAAAGTGTTGAGCAGAAGTCAGGATTTGTCTCGCGCCTGTTAGCCTGCTGGATGCTACACCAGCTAACAGCACGACGGTGGAGACAGGTCTGCTCTGATTGGCTGATGGGAGCCTGAGCGCTGGCGATCTGATTGGCTGAAAAATCCCCGTTATTCCGCCAAATCAACAAGTACTTTTTATACTTTTTTAACTGCAATCATTACGTTTCTGCTATTTATTTGATTTCTTATTTATTACATACTACTATTTTTATATGAAAAGCAGGATTTTGTTTTTGGCCTTTTCATTTTACGCAATAATTTACTTTGATTTTATAATTTCTATTACATTTACTATTGATTGATATTACATTATATGTATTTTATTCTGATTATTCTTATTTTTCTGATAACCTAATAAAAGAAAAGTATCCCCCTTTTTATAGACAGAAATGGTTTTTTTTTATTTCGTAACCGCTCCATGGAAAACTAAAGCCTTTACTTTGGCGGCCTCTTACTGGGATCAACATAGAACAAAACAGGTGAGAATTCGCGATCACCTGATGTAAACCTGTCAAGATGCACTCCTTTCTAATTTAAAGGCCTTACAATGTTTTAAATTGCGCTTTTTTACTTTAGATATATACGCGGTATGGATGTAATTACGGGAACTGTTTATCTTGTATGTTGCTGACGCTAGCATACGGGCTAGCATACTTCTGTAAGCAGCCTCCGCAGGAGCAGTGAAGGTGCCCTGCTAATAAAATGGACTGCAGATTTAAATGATGAAACCAAGGCACGGTAGGTTCCTAAAAAGATTAGCCTAAATGTCTGACATATTGGCAGTAAAGTCAGGCATTGTGCTTACGTCTCGTTGTCAAAATGTGAAATAATATTCGTTTATTTGTTTGCACAGGTGGTCATAATGAGAGTCGCAGTAACTCGGGAGTACGACTTGATGTTATGCAGGCTGGTTCATGAGACGATCCTATTTCCATCAGTTGGTCTCTATATTTGTGGGTTCTATATTTCCACAAATAAAAACTTTTATAATTTCCCATCTCAAAGCCTTTATATGCAAAGTATGTATAGCATAGGTTAAGTTAATTGTGTCACTGGCTAATTTTGGCTGTGTTCCCTGTGGAAAAAACAGGTTGGGACGTTATGTTTTAGCCAGTATTTGGCTAAAATAGAGCACTCTCTGTGACGTCAGTTGAACGTGCAAGAACTAACAAATTATTACCCAACATGTCAACGGTCAATTTTGTAATATATACAAGGTAGGCAGTCAAGTATAATATGCCAGTAGAAATAATCAGTTGCAGTTTAAGGCTGTTGAGAGTGGTGTACTGGGTTCTCCTCCTGATTTGAAGGACTTTTCCCGCCATTCAAAAGATATAATAATTTATTTTTAAATTGCTTAGTTGCTATGGACCATAGAAACCCATGAATACCATGATTTACAATACTTACAATAGAAATCAAGTTTTACATTTTTAGAACACCAATCACTAGATACACAAGATGTTTTATCCATTATTTTAATGGATATAGTATAAGTATTAATACATCAGAATATCTTGATGACCCTCTCCTAATTCACCTACACTCTTTTTACACGCCAGGTGCATTGAGCATGTGTGTTTCTTATATGACACTCAAACACTACTATGTTTACGGGTTCAACCAGCGTAAACTGCTTGTTAACAGACAGACAAAATGATTGGGGCAAAAGGTGACAAAAAACAGCCATGTCTGTTATCAACAGTTTATTTGAGTTTAGATCAGCTGCTGTTGTCGGCTCCAGTAATAAACTGGGAAGCTAATAATGGTCAGCAATGTAGCACTTAAGATTATGGGTTATAGAGTTTCCATAAGACGATTGTTACGTATGTTGGCAATAGTCCTTATTGCCTAGTTTTTAGCCTGATGAATTTGTGTGGACTAGGTAGGTGGGCAAATAGAAAAATGTTTTAATGTGTTGGTTAACCGAGTAAGTGTAGTGAGTGTGGCTGTACTACTCCTACTGTTTATAACTGTGCAGTATGCTCCAAATAGACTGTACTAGAGAAATAACATTTTATAAGAATAACATTTTTAATTATGTATTGTATTAATGTTATTAATATTTATTAATTAATTTATGTATTAATAATTAATAATTATTGTAATGTATAATGCTATAATAATAATATACTACATTATTAATATTATTAATTAATTAATGTATTAATATGTAATATTATGTAATATAACATATTTTGTTGGTGATGGCTTGACAATAATTGGCTGGAACTCAGTAGTGGAAGGTAATGAAATAAAAGTAGTAAAGTACTGTACTTAAGTAGAATTTTTTGGTGTCTGTACTTAAGTACATCTTACAGTGGATACTTTAACTTTTATCTTCAGTACATTTGAGAGCAGGTATCTGTTAATTTTGCTCCACTACATTTTTGAACTGGACTGAAAAAGTAAAAAGTGCTTTTCATATGATCTGAGAGGGGTTATTTTTACCATGTTTGTGGTAACATCCTGACTAAAGTTTTCATGTTCAAGCTTTGGGCTTTGGAGCAAACAAAATAAATACACAAAATTCATTAGAAAAATTAAGAAATTAATTTATATTTTTACGTTGAACAAAATATGTCTCATTTTGAAACATATTACTACATTTAACACTGTAAAAATTAGCAAAACTTTTGTAAAATACTTTTACTTTTTGTCTTAAAGTACATTTTAAACAGGTACTCTTTATACTTTTACTTTAGTAGATTTTTTCATGTGGTATTTATTTTACTAATAATAACTTTTTACCTCTGTATCTGTACTTTAACTTAAGTAGGCCTGAATTAAGCCTAAGGTCTAAAATGATGTTGTCAATATATAAAAACAAAATATATGACTATGCAGATTATGTGGTTAATGTTTAGTATTTGTCTTTTCTGATTCTAGAAATTAAGTTATTTATTTGTGAAAAATACGATACAAAATACGATTTGAAAGTTGCATCACTCTTAAACCCCAATATTTCTTAACCCCAGCATAATTATTGCTCTCCGTTTGATATTGATAAACTTAATTACATTTCTCTGAAGACACTGACCTAGTGATGTGGAATTATGTTTTCAGAACCCCAGTGACCGGCTTGCTGCCCGCCAGTTCCCAGCAGAAAGGATGCCTGGGTGCGGGACAATGTTTACAGCGTCCTGTCCGTGTGGGCGCTGGGAAATGCCTATCGTAAAAACGCTGACCCGTGATGAGGACAAAGCCAAAAGAAAACAAAGCTTACGAGCTTGGAGCAGGTGGGGTGTACACAGAGGGTGTTTTTTGTTTGCTCTGGACACGAGCGCGCTCTATATTTGACTGTAGTACAAGTACAGTTGGCGGGGTTACAATCAAGGGGGGGAGATTCTCATATGCTTACATTACTATTGCTGTTTTTTCTGTTCATTTCTCTTATCAGTTAATTCTGTTTATATTATGTATATGCTTATTCTGCTGCATATGTAAGTTATAACTAAAGGCAAGAGAAAGAGCCTTTTTGTTCATCTGCATATAATAAATTGACAATAAAAATATATTAAAATGACTTCACATGTTGAAGTACACGATAGTATGTGTCTAGTTTGCCATTATCTGCATTTTTCCTATATTGCACAAAATTGACTCTTGAGAGCTGAAGCCACATTATAATCTTGTTACCTCCTCAAAAACATACCTGGAGTGTTTGGAACGTTCTGTTTCATTCTCACATGTTTGAGTAACCCTGTATTATTAGTCTGGCTACATCTCCAAAGCTCCTCAAAATGCTCTGTTTCCACCTTGTGATGTCATGTAGCAGTAGTTTTCAAGTTAACAGCTACTTTTTACTTTTTGTTCAGTAGAGTTTGGCAATTCCAGATCTGAAATTATCCAAATGATTCAAATGAAGCTGTAGGAGGTTAAACACACAGTGGAGCACTTCCTGTATTACCACATGACATCACAAGGCGGAACTGGGTTTTTCTGTTTGAGAGAAAAATCAGCCTAAATATGCAGGGTTTGTGTTAAACATGTGAATGAAAACAAAACACACCTCCAGGTATGATTGTGGTGAGGAAACAACGTTATAACATATATCAGAAAGAGTGTAAAATGAGCCCCCTTTAAAGATCTAATAACATAACTACTATAATGATGACAGTGTTATATTGTATTTGTGATTTATTTTGCAGAGTGTGGTGAAGCTGATGCAAGGTCTTCTTCAGTGCATGATGCGACAGGTAAGACTCACAAACAGGTAAAGTAATGCGGTAATATGACATAATTTCTATTGGCTTTAATGTTATTTTTGCTTATTTCAAGGTTTTTAAAAAGGCAAGGCAACTTTATTTGTATGGCACAGTTCATACACAAAGTAATTCAAAGTGTTTTACAGAATAAGAAAGACACTAAAATCAAACACATCAAAACATAAATAATAAGAAAACATTAATATTAAAAGAGAAAAGTGCAGAATAAAACGTTTCAGTCATATGCACAGATAAACAGAAACCGTTTTGAGCCATGATTTAAACATTGCCAAAGTAGAGGCCTGTCTCAAAAACAAACAAGAGACAGCTGATTATCCCGTTTTTGTACACATAATTCATCACCTTTTCTCTGTCCTCATGATGTTTTAGGCAAAGCAAACACGTGATAAGATAGCACTGTAATTTGTTTGGTGGAGGGTCTGTCACCTGGTTGTTTCATGGAGATGAGCCTAGAATGTTCCACAGTATGGCCATAACATATGAATCTCCATGGAGACTTGCAAGCCAAATTACGGTTACGGTTTGTGGAGAGGCACCCCACTCATAGTAAGAATTAATGTTTTTTTAAGATATTTTTGAGCTGTAAATAAAGGTTGTAGTTAAAGAATGCAAGACAGATAGTTTAAAACCAAAGCATTAACATCTCCATGGAGACAAACAGGTTGCCGAGCCCCTCAAGAAAAGTTACACAGTGCGCCTTTAAATCCTAAAATTATAAATAATACACCATTCATAAGGGTGTACATTTATTTGAGTTCACAATACTTGCAGAAATTACCTTTGGACATAGGTTGGAAACATGTTTGTAAATCGTCGCTGCGTGATTATTAAAGGTCCTGTATTACACAATTGACCCTTGTGAGTGTTACCTCATCAAAACATACTGGAGTTGTGTGTTTGTTTCATTCACACATATTTGATTAACACTTTATTATTAGTCTGTCAATATCTCCAAAGCTCAAAGTGCTCTGTTCCTCCTTGTGATGTCATGAAGCGGTAGTTTTCAAATAACAGCTACCTTTTACCTTTTGTTTAATTCCTTTTGGCAATTCCAGGACTGAAATGATCAAAATTATTCTAGAAGCTGTACAGAGTTTGAGAACACAGTGGAGGATCTCCTTTAGGTGGAGCAGTGTCCCCTTCTGTTTTGAAAGAAGAACACAGCCTAAATATGCAGGATTTGTGTGTTAAACATGTGTGAATGAAACAAAACACACAACTCCAGGTATGTTTTGTGATGAGGAAGTAACATTATAACATAGATCAGAACAGCATAAAATGGACTTTTAGCAGTGTAATGTAAGCCCTCTAAATAAAAATGTGTTTGTCAGCTTTTTTTCTATCATAGCAGTGCACTTAATATGGAGGGCACATAGCTATCAAGTTCCTTCTGTAATCCTATTAAAGAATGGTGCACAGCTGAACCGTGCTCCACTCTGCCCTCAGGTGGCCAAAGTGGAGAAGTTCAAACAGACCCAGAGCACAAAGGACTGTCTTCATGCCAAATACGACACTCCCACAGACTGCGCCACAGTGTGGGCGATGACCAATGGGGTCATCTCCAGGTCGATGCCACCTCCATCTACCTGCTCACTCTGGCCCAGATGACCGCCTCAGGTACAGTACAGTCAGTTATATGTAAACAAAGTATATATTTAACATTTCCAGATGACACACTGTTTACAATGGCTTTGGTACTGGGACAACTATTACTAACACTGTAAATGGTAATATTAGTAGTAAGAGTAATAGGGCGACAGTAGCTCAGTTGGTAGTGTTTTACCTACTGACCTGAAGTTTGGTGGTTCGAATCCCACTCTCCTCTTAAAAAACATCATTGATAGAGCCATCAGACTCCAGTGACCCACAGGATGGCGTTGCACTTCCAGTTCCCACAGATGAATACTGCTGGCTGTGTTCTTGGGCAAAACACTTGATTCACTGACCCCCCAGTGTCTGTGTACACTTGTGTATGAATATTTGAGTGTTTCCTTGATGTAAAGCGGTTTGAAGTACCCCTTAATTACTACACTATAGTTATATAATAGCTGTCTGATAACTAGGACTCACTAACTCTGGAGTAAGACTGGTTTTTAGTCAATAAACATCACATCACAAGTAGATGTCAGTAACTACAGATTATTGGCACTACATTTATATTAGAATTATAATACCTAAAACCAGTGTTGGGAATAACGGAGTTAAACTATAATGGCGTAGTTTTTTCACTAACGGACTAATCTAACTAATTACTTTTCCCAGCGGCCCAAACGGCGTTACCGTTACTGACAGGAAAATGTGGCGCGCGTTACTATTAATTCAGTTCACTCTCTGCTCTTCATCAGAGATGTCTCTCATCGAAGGGAGCTGCAGCTGTCTGTTGTGTTTCTTTGGTGAAAGAGCGGAGTGCTCGGGTGAGATCATAGGCTTGTTTTTGAGATGAGCGAGGCGGGCGCAGATAATCTCGCGAGAGCAGCCCGACGCGTAGGTCGTGTCTCAATTAACCAAGTGCCTTAAATGCGCTGCGCGCTCGAACGGGCATTTCGAGTCGGGCGGGTACTTCGACCCGCACTTCAAACATCGAACAGTGCATTTGGCGAATTGGGACATGCCGCAATTTTTGAGGCAAGGCGAGCAGGCAGATAACCGCAGCTCCACCGACTGCGGCCGCCTGCATGGACTACAAACGCTTAATGCATGATGGGAAATGATGTCCTGTCACACGTGCATTGACAGCTGATTGGTGGGTCCGAGTTGAGTTTTGATCACAAACGTGACGCCCTGACGCACGGCTGCCTCCTCCTCCAACTTTACACAAACTACTGCGACATATTTGACATCGACATATGTTTTAAATGTGACTGAAAGTGTCCAGGCTGGTATCAGATATGGATCACTTGTAAACAAATACAATATAATTACAATCTGTTAAAGTGAAATAAATGTTAAAGGTTCACATCTGTTGTGTTTTTATTGTTTTAACATAGTAAGTAACCGCATAGTTACTTTGCTAGTAACTAGTTATTTCTCCTCCCAAAAGTAACTGAGATGGTAAACTCAGTTACTTTTTGGGAGAAGTAACTTGTAACTATATCTAGATAATTATATTTTTGAAGTAAGATTCCCAACACTGCCCTAAAACTGTAGGGATTTTTCTTTGATTCATCCACACTTTTAAGACAAAGAAAGCACACAGAAAAGGGACATAAACTGTTATAAATATTATATTATTTTATATTTTATCATATAATTTTACCTGTAAGACTTAAATCATTGTGTCTAATAAATGGTAAACGGTCACATTTGTATATAACATTTTTCCACCTTCAAGGCACTCAAAGCTCTTTAATACAAATCTATACTTTGCCACAACCCCCCAAACATTTTTGTTTTTCCAGGTCTTCCACATCATTTCAAACCTGGATGAAGTAGCTTTTATTCAGAACACTCGTCTTCTACATTGAAGCTGCATATAAAGTAGCGCAGTAAGTTCACATTCTCACTGTCTCATTAATGGTAAAACAACTTTAACAACATGTTTTTTTTTTCTTTTAGGATTTTGGAATGTGGGAACGTGGAGACAAAACTAATCAAGGCAATTGCTTAGTTGAATGCCAGTTCTGTGGGTATGGCAAGGTACGGATTGGTTTGAGGTTTAAGTAATTTTATGTGGAGACAGAGACACATGGCTGTGTTTATATTGCACAGGGGCAGTCAGATAAGTCACACATACTTCATTTCATAGCTACCTTTGGGAAATCAGAGAGTGGTGACTGACAAACCATGTTCATTGCATCTTTTATTATTCTCTGGATTCACAATTTGTTTAGATCATATAATTAACGTACCTCATTTGCTATGAAGAATTCTGATGATATTTTTTTTCAGGTTTGTTGCTAGCTGGTTCCCATTATTAAAGGGCCTTTATTACACTGTTTTCTGATCTATGTTATAATGTTTTTTCCTCATCACAAACAGACCCGCAGTTGTGTTTTGTTTCATCCCCACACCATGTTTCACACACTACATAACCCTGCATATCTCTCAAACAGAAAAACACTCTGTTCCACTTGCGATGTCATGTGTAATACAGGAGTTCTCCACTGTGTTTTTTAAACTCCATACACCTTCACTAGAATAATCTGGAATAATTTCCAGCCTTAGAATTGCCCGTCTCTGCTAAGCTAAAGTTAAAAGGTAGTTTTTAACTTGATAAATACCACTTCATGGCCTCACAAGGTGCCACAGAGCATTGTGAGCTTTGAAGATGTAGACAGACTAATAATAAAGGATTACTCAAACATGGGTGAATGAAGCAAAAAAGCAACTCCAGGTATGTTTTTGAGAGGTAACACATTATATCATGACTCACAGGGTCAGTTTTGTGTGTATATAGACCTTTAAATAGGATATACATTGTACCTGTCGTTTTTATCTTTAGGCAGCTCTTGAAGCCATAGACGAACTGGATCTCTTGGTGCGTCAGGGAGGACCCAATTCTGTGATCCACGTCTCACCTGATGAAGCTATGAACACTGCCATGTAACTTGGACAAAACAAGAACTAAACCAGAGCCTAAAAGAGAACCAAACCTGAACAAAAACTAAACCAGCACTAAAGCAGGATTAACCCTAAACACTCTATATGTAAGGCAACTTCTGCTCTATGGACTAAACCTGGAAACATATAGACCAGGGGGTCTCAGACTCACCCTCGCGAGGCCCGCGGGCCAATTGCAGCCCTCGGGCCAGTAGTTTTGGCGGCCCCCCGCCTTAATATGAAAGTTTAATGTTAATGCGGCCCCGCGAGTTTGACATGTGTGGCACTTTACAGTGTTGTGTGTGGAGCTGAACGAATCTACCAATTACGGTGGGGTATATGGCTCTGGTGGCGGACATCGGTTTGATGCAGAGAAACATTTCTCAATGATTGAAGGTTACAGCAGCGCTGCCATGGAGTGTTTTCTTTCTTCTGTGCCTGGTGCCTCGTTTCTATTGAGCACACGCGGACAGTCGTCTGAGCGCGTTGCGTTCACAACACAAAAAAAGTGTTTTTTAAGTTGCTGTTCAGCGCGCGATATTACACATATATAATGTTACATAAATATATTCATATATTTACACACGCACGTCAATGGCACTTAGCCGTTTTTTGTCGGTCCATTGGCTGTGTCCCAAATTCGCCTCATGCACAGTTTCAAACTTCGAAGTGCTGTTCAAAGTGCTCGGCCAGCGAAGGGTGCTCCTCCGCCTGTCTTCTGAAATGTGACAGGTTGTCCATAGTGACACCTGTGCATCAGCAATAACAGTCCCCCGGAAACCCGGACCAATTATAGGGTCGCACCGTCAGGACAAAGCTTTAACATTTTTCTCACATTTTTTCTCTCTTTTTTAAACACTCTCAAAAGTTTCAAACCTTGGTAGATAAAAAAATGAGCACAGTATTAGAAGAAAGAAGCCAAATACGATTACTATGCTGGAAATAAAAATTACTTTTTTTTTCGGGGGTGGGGGGCTAATTTGAGTTTGATATACCCCTGATATAGACTAATCCAGAACTAAACCAGAACTAACCAGGACTAAGTTTAACATGAACTAAAATAGGACTAAACTATGATTATAAAGGCCAAATTTAATCAAAATCTGGACTTAACCAGAGCCAAACGTTGATGGATAGATTAAAAGATGTTCTTAGATCTTATAAAACAATGCAGGACAAAACACAGTTGATGACAGTCGCTCAGTTGGTAGAGGGTTGGCGGTGGGATTTTTTTCTTGCGCCTATAAATTAATGCTATTGTTGTGTCCTTGGGCATGACACTTAAACCACTTCGCCCCCAGTGTCTGTGTACACTGGTGTATGAATGTGTGTGTGTGTGAATGGGTGAGTTCCTTGATGTAAAGCGCTTTGAGTGACTTGAAGGTAGAAAATCATATATAAAAATGACAAAAGAAGGAAGAGGAATTCATATACAGTTCATATACAGTTTTCTCAACATTATATTATTTTGGTCCTAATTGAAATGACTTTTTATCCCAGTCCATCCTGTGCTCCATGCTGCCGAGAGCTTCACCTTCAAAGAGAATCGACGCCGGGCTTCTGACGGTCATTTCTTTTTCCTGCTTTTTTGCTGTTGAAACGCAGAGCTAGTGCTATTACAAAGTCAGAGATTATAAACAAATTACAGGTAACAAAATAATACTTTTTTATATTTAAATTAAGCATAATTTTGTACCAAATATATGTGTTTTTTAAGGGACGTTACGGCTGCTGCCGATTTCTCCGAGATGGATATCGCTGTCCTAAAGAGGTAAGAATCAACTTGATGCTTTGTCTGTAATGTTCTGTGTATTATCTTGTATCTGTTCAGTTATATGTGTTTTATTGAAGAATACCTTGAAACCGTGCATCCTTAGGTCTTAATTTTGTTACTTAAGTAAAAGTACAAATACTGGAGCAAAAAATACTCAAGTCAAAAGTAAAAGTTGCACATGAAAAAATCTACTTAAGTAAAGGAAAGGCTTCAAATGTAGTGACACAGATTTGGCTAAAATTGTTTCAACTGAAAAAATTAAAAGAATAGTTTTTTCCAGCTTTTTTCCAGCTCCAGACTTTTTCAGAAAGTCTCAAACAATAATAAAAAAATACTTTTACTTTTCAATCCAGTTCAAAAATGTAGTGAATAGAAAGTACAGATACCTGTTCTAAATGTAGTGAAGTAAAAGTAAAAGTATTCACTTTAAAATTGACTTAAGAGTACAGTACTTTACCTACTTTACTTAGTTACATTCCACCGCTGGCTGTATTCCCAAGTGCAGTGTGACTTGTACCTATGTTATGCTGTATTTTAGTATGTGGTTTTGGGATACACTGCATTAACTTACAATTCCTAATCGTTTACATAGTAAGTCCCTACTGACTGTTTTGGTCCAGGACCCCCACAGTCGTCTGCACTATGAACCCAGCTGCTCTCAAACTGTTTGAAGACCATCGAATGTGAAGTGGCCCCTTTTTCTGGACCTACCTGGGTCCTGGATGGGTTTTTTTCATGGAGACCATGGACAGGTAGACTGCTGTAAAAACAATGTAATTTTGTATTTGTAAACTGACCTAAATGTTAATGATAATGTTTATATTTTCAGGTGAGGAGTATCGGATAGGCATTAGAGGGCCTTTTGATCAGACAGAAGAATGGCATCAACTGCTGCAGCAGCCTGAGCTGTAATTCGAACAAGGTCCCACAGACAGGTAATCTATGTCTAAAAATAGATCAGTGGGACTTCAACTATCAATCGCTGCTATTTAATCAAAACTGACCGAAACGCTTGGTGCTAACAGGCTCAGTAACAACATGAATTGGTAACGAAGAAATCACTGTACGGAATTAAGCCTGTGTAAGATGTAGTATTTCATTTGCCTTTAAATTTAAAAACCAAATGCCATACCACTCATATCCAACTGTCATAAATAAGGTGGGGATATTGGACACCATAGAGAATACTTGTCTCCATTGAGATTGAATATCATTTAATGCCCTACTGTGGATATTCTTGGCAAGCAAGCAATGACATTTGATACTTTTCAGCTGGTGTTGTCGACATTCCCTTGGGTGTGATGCTAACTGTATGCTCTGCTCTGTCTTTGTTAGACTTTATCTGTGCTTTGGGTTTTAAACACAATTTGACCATAAAGAACTGACTTAGCTCGAATTACAACAGTGAGCTGATTTGTTAATCAGTCTGTCAGACCTAAACATTACAGTCACAAGCTAGCTAACAATAAAGCCAACTTTTTTTTTTCTGCAAAAAATCAAACTCCTAAAACAGGACCATGAATGCTCGGATTGATCACAGGCTCCTAAAAATGTGTTGTTTTCAGGCTATCTAAAACTTTTTGGCAGTGTTTTGCTAATGTGTGCATTCTGTTCACCATGGGCAACTCCTAAATTCAACCATAGAGATACATATCGAACCCCCAGCAATTACAAACAAAATCTGGCTTTTTAATATTAATTTTAGCCCCCAAATGTACTTGCCAGCTATTAAGTCATGTTATAATGGTTGTTTTACCTCCTCAAAAGTTGTTGGAGTTGTGTTTTGTTTCATTCATACATGTCTGAGTAACCCTTTATTATTACGCTTCTATATCACCAAAGTCTGAAAATGCTCTGTTTCCTACCTTGTGATGTCATGAAGTGGTAGTTTTCAAGTTAACAGCTACCTTTTATTTTTAGTCCAGTAGAAATTGGCATTTCTACGAGGGCTGAAATTATCCAAATGATTCTAGTGAAGGTGTATGGCAGCACTTCCTGTATTACCACAGGACATCGCTGTTTGTGATGAGGAAACAACATTATAATATAGACCAGAAACGCATAAAATGTGTGACTTTTAAAATATTCTACTTTTCATGTGGAGGAGTAGTAACAGGAACCCTCACACTGTGGACCCGCGTGTCTTTGGGCAGCTGCCTCACATGTGGGGTCAGTCCCCTCTACATCGTGGGCTCTGCTCTGCTGGCCGAGGTACACTAATAGGACTGCTTCTTGTGAGGGACAGTACAAAACTTACAAAATTTACAAATATAATGTTCCCCCACCTTTAAAAGCAGACCTATTCTGGCAAAATTAACTTTTTAGAGCTTTTAACACCCATACTGATTTTACTCACCTGAAGTTGTATTTGGAGTGATGTTCAGTTTCATATTTTAGCAATCTTACCTCACTTTTTTTCAGAAGCTATTTTGCTGATCAATCCCCTAATATTTCACCACCACCGGAATACATTCCACTGGTCTGTACTTATTCCGTTTGTCCATTTTTTGATACATGTAGGATTCGGCAGCATTGCCCTAGTCCTTTTGGTAACAAATAAAGAAGTAAGTCTGCTTAGGTGAATATTGTCAATTTGAAATCGGCAAATTATATTACATATATGTATATAATACCATAATGATCCCCGGGTGTCGTAGATTATAACTATAGAGACCGGACACAAGCCAATAGTTTTCTTCTTTAATTAAGTTTTAGCCAACCGTAAAACGAATTGCGCTTTGCCCTGACCAGATTCCTAGTAGTGTTTTTTCAGTGTTTTCATTTTCATTACCAGGGTATTCGTTGAGCACCAGAGAGAGATTGCATGCCCGCTCAACAGGAGGTTCTCTGACAAGCGTGAAGGGCCAGAATGTTTTTGTAACAAGGTAACTTGTTGCCGCAAAAGGTTTTGACGTTGTTGAAATTATATCCATTTGCATTATTCTGTTTTTAAATATTTTATTTTTTGGTGGTGATACATTATTTATTTATCACCACTGGTTATATAGCTCTTTTTCAAGGTCCCTATATTACTCAAATTTACTATGTGTGAGCTTAAAACCTGTTTATAATGTATACCGAATCCTAAAGAACATACCTGGAGTTTGTGTGTTGGTTTCATTCGACAGTCACACACTGTTTTGAGTCAATTCTGGTTGTACTAGTCTGTCTACATCTCCAAAGCTCAAACTGCTCTGTTCCACTTTGTGATGGCCCTGTAGGAGGCTATATTTCAAGTGACAACCTATCTGCCTTTAGCCTTTCGTCGCATCACCAGGTAGTACTTTAGTCTCAGCAAAAAAAAAAAAAAAAAATTTAAAATAAAACTGCCTGAAATAGCTATGGCTAAAATTATCCAAATGATTCGTAGTGAAGGTGCATGGAGTTTAAAAACACAGTGGAAGCACTTCCTGTATTACCACATGATGTCACAAGGTGGAACACGAGTTTTTTTTGTTTTTTTTTCTGTCTGAGAGAATTCAGCATACATATATGCAGGATTTTGTGTTTTATGTGTTATGTGTGTTGTAGGTATGAATGAAACCAGAACACTATTGAGGCAGAGTCTGTTTGTGCTGAGCCCAACAACATTATAACAGTAGCATTAAAAAAATCTGCCGTAATATGAGTCTTTTAATATAGTCAGCCTTGATGGACTGTATGCAGAAGTTTGTCACTAGCATATACAATAAGCATTTACAATCAAGCTTAATATTTCAGTGTATATTAAACGAAACAGTTCTTTCTTTTTTTTTCTTCCCCTCTTTAGCAGTTTGTGTTTTTTGGCCGAGTCGGATGAGATTCAGGAACTTCTCAGTGACTTGGGTTCAAAGTTCAGAAGATGTCAGAGGTTCAATAACCGATTCGCGTTCTACCTGCTCGAATCCTTCGCACAGTTATTTACGTCCGCCTCGGTTAACAACTGCACACATACTGTACTATATGTAGGGTCTATGTCACTATCTATTTAAAGATATTTGATTATTACAGATACAGATTTCGCATTCATACAGATCACCAGAGCCCAAATGAGCTATTTTTTATTGTCAATCGCCACTGGCCAAACTGGACTTAATTGCAACTACAAAACAAAGTCCACACTACATCAATTGAGAAAGAAGTTATACTACTATTATATTTTCTTAAGCAATTTTTCCAACTATTTTGATTACAACACAGCTCTCATGTATTAAATATATTTGATCATGGTCGCCGGCTAGTTTCCATTCCATAGACTTCTTTATGCAGTCTATGCTATACAATCAGAGGGGCAATCTGCTTTTAGAAGTACGTCTTTGTGCACCATTGCTAATGCTAAGTTGTGTTGTCAATACTAAGGCTGAACTCTTTCAGTGCTAATGCAAACTTTTATTAAAATGTTAAATGTAACATATAACAACAACATGGAATTTGCTGTAAGATGATCTAAATTATTTTTAGGTTCAGTTACTCTTCAGTCAGTGGCATTATTGAAATAATTATTATGTTAGCATTAGCATAAGCCTGGCCACACAAAGAAAACCTTATAGACATTACATTATGCCGTAAATGGTCCAGACAGCTGATTGGAACTAGCCAGCCAGCTAAACCGTTGTACATAGAGGCCAAGTAGCCAGGTTCAGTAGCAAGAGTAGTTAAGTAAAAGTTAAGCATTACATCAGTGCACAATTTTTATAGTTCAAAAAAAATAAATAAACTTTAGTTTCCCCTAATAATCAAATGACACCAGTCTTTTATAGCTCCAATCTGTCCTTCAGTGCTGCATCTGTATGTTATAATAAATCCCTAAACTAATTTAAACTAATTCATACAGCACTAAGAACAGGTAATTGGTATTAAAAAAAAACCCTGAAAATGATTCTGTTTAATTTCAGGACACAGTAAGAAGCTAAATTTAAGTGTGTGAGAACCGTACAACAGACACATTGAGTTTTAGAACTTCCAAGTTTTATGAAATCAGAGACCGTTCTTATATTTTCACTCCACAGGTACACCTAATTTTACTTTATTAACTTTAGGCCTATGTCTAAAGTGTATCTAATGCCATTTTCTTATATTTAAATAGTTTTTGGGATCAGCATCATTTTTGCTACCTCGCTTCTGGAGAACACAAATGATCGTGGAGATGTTACGGACTGAAGTGGCGTATTTGTCATCTTGTTGGAGATGACCGGACGCCCCACTCTCACCTTTCCCCATCACACGCAGCATGTTAGACTACAGCTTCATTTTATTTATTATATACCGTTTGTAACTACAAAGTTGAAACCAGAAGTTTACATACACTATATAAAAGACCCTTATGCGATTTTTTTTCCCCCCACTGTCTAACATGAAATCAAACTAAAACCTATCCGGCTTTAGGTCAGTTAGATTAACAAAATTATTTCGTATGGCTTAAAATGCCGAATAATCCAGAGAACTATTTTTTATACCATTTTTCATTACTTTCTTCAAGTCAGAAGTTTACATAAAGTAATTTAAAAAAAAACCCAGATATGATGATGCCATGTCTTTGGAAGTTCTGATTTCTGATGTTAGGTTTTATTGACAACGTTTGGTTAATTAGAGACAACAGTTGCACCTGTGAGTAACAAAAAATTTTCTAAAAAATTCATTTTTTCATTTTTCTGGCATTTAGCAAATAGAAATACTGGGGGGGGGTTTTGGTAATCCTATTTGACCTAAAAGAGGAAAAGTTTTAGTTTCATATCAAACATCATCTTTTTATATAGGTGTATGTAACTTCTGGTTCAACTGTAATTCCTGTGCCTCATTATTAGTCAAACATCACATGCGCAATTCCCATTAACCACATTTTCCTCTTGTATATTTGGGTAAACCTTCCGTATTTCAGTTGCCTTCTTAATCTAGTGACGATGTTGAACCTTGGTCTGTTTTTTGTTTTGGCAAAGCACTTTGGTTGTTTTAAATGTGCCATATAAATACACTTGAAATTGAATTTGATAGAAAATTATATTGTACACCTTTAAACAAATTTGTAGTGCTACACATATTTATTGCAACTGTATTTATTTATTTATTAGGGAGAATGTACTTAAAAAAACCCAAACACATTGCAGTTTATCAAAATTACCCTCATTCATCTGCAGTGTATACCTCCATATATTTGATCTGTTATAGACTTATAATATGTAAATGATGTGTTCTAAATAAAGTAACAACTTTTCACCCTGTCTCTCATAGTTGACGATGGAGATGCCATAGATCCTTGTATCGTCACAATGGACTCTTCGTAAACTTCAGGATGGCTATTTTGTTGGAGTCAAGGTCTGTTCTGACTTCTTAAAGGGCCATATATGTTGCTGTTTTTCTGATCTACGTTATATGTTTTCCTCATCAAAAGCATACCTGCAGTGTGTTTTGTTTCATTGACCACATGTTTTAACACACAGACCCTGCATATTTAGACTGCGTTCTTCTTGTAAAACTGAAATAGACCCTCTCTTCTATACCTCGCGATGGGTCATGTGATTAATACAGGAAGTGCTCCATATACTCTTTACTAGAATCATTTAGATAATTCAGCTCTGAAATTGACAATCTCTACTGAACCTATACCTAAAAGGTAGCTGTTAACTTGAAAACTACCACTTTGTTGACATCACAAGGTGGAAAAAGAGTATTTTGAGCTGTGGAGATGTAGACAGACTAATTAAACCAGGATTTCTCAACATGTGGACTGGACAAACAAACACACAACTCCAAGCATGTATTTGATGACGAGACAATATTACAACAGGGCTTATAGCTTATAAGAGTAAATTTTGTATTTAAAGTACATTTACACTTTTTACCACTGCCACAAAATAGATTACCTCGTCCTTATATCTAGTGCTTGATTTTATTTGAGGACAATATTAATTATGTAGGTCAACAAATAGGAAAATCAACAATTTTTAGGGTGTCATCCCTTTAACAGTACAGTAACAGGTTAACATTTTAAAAATTTCATTTTAAGTGCTCCACTTTGTAGAATATGGACCATAATATAGCTTTTTTTTGCTGTTGTTTTTTTAGAGTGCCCCAGATGGCTGACCTGTCCAGTTTTCAGACCACATCATTTCAACACTCTGCTGCCTGAGTTTTCCTTGACGAAGAAACGATGAGTGGTTCAGGAAGACTTCGATGATGATGAGGAGTTAGGAGACACTTATGACACCTATGAACGCTTCAGGTAGAGTTTTCACTGTGGATTTAATGAGACAGATCTCAAATATGGTTATTCAACAGTATTAAAAATACAATAAAAATCAATACTAAAACTAGTTTTGAAATTAGATATACTCATTCGAGAAAAATTTAAGCTACAAAAAATGGAAAATTAATAAAAGTCACAACAAAATTTGACCTTTCCTGAACAGTTTTTGAATCATCTTGAGTTTAGTACCTCATGGTAGCATAAAAGTAAATAACTATTAATTGTGTGTTGGCAAATACAGTCTATTGTCTAAAATTGGGTGGTTTTGAAATCAGTATAGAATATCAGTCCTATTCCTTAGTATCTGACAAAACTGAGGTTTGAAATTTTGGTATAGTGGACAACACTATAAGCAAAACTAAATGTCACCATAAGTGCAAACATAAGCTAGATCTAATATTTGGGTAAACACAATTTTTAATGATTTATGGGGTGGTCACGTAACACCTTGAAAGAAATATTAGATTAACACAAACAAAAACATGCACAAATCGGTTAAAAAAAAAAGAAAAACAAGGGCAGGGCCCAGCCATTGTTACTGGCAAGTGGCAACTGGTGATTTTGGGACTTTCAGTGTCTGCCTAGATTTACTACTGCCATTCAAAAGTTTGGACACACTCTCTTAATCAATGTTTTTTTTTTTTCTTTACGTTTTTTTACTACTTTCTATACTATGAAGGGACATCAAATATTAGACGCAAGATGTCGAAATTAGGTAGTAAAGAAAAAAGTTAAATATTGGTTCTACAAAAAAAAATTCAACAAAGCAAAGGGTGGCTACTTTGAGGATTTGAATTAATAAAAAAAAAAAGCTATGGTTAATTCCTCGTTATCTTGCTACATAGATTCAATTATATCTTACATCATATTATCATCATTGGCCCATTGTTTACATATTAAGTCAGTTAAAAACAAGCCATGGAAAGGTTATTTTAATAGTATACCACTAGAAATTACTTGCTTGATAATCCTTTTTTAAGTAACACTTCTGGAATATCTTGTTTTGACTCCATTGTTTACTCAGAAACTACGAAGGACATCTTTGACCAGTACTCTGACCCCAGCTCTTTTCTCCACAGCACAAAACACAAAGAGCCACCTTCCCTCCATCCAGAGGGGGGCCGCAGCCACCATGTCTTCAGTGCAGCCACAGAACTGGCACATCTGACGCGATTATCCTGTTCACTACTCATGGCCAAAGTCAGTGGCACTCAGCATCCCTCGTGAGTTCAAATTCACTGTTCAAATCTGGCCCAATGCTGTGAATATTTATCAAAAAACAACTCTTGGTCCGCATATGACATACCATAATGCTTGCTTTGTACTATTGTTTGGAAAAACATTTGGGTTTCTTTAGTGCATTGGTAAAGGGTAGCAAAGTGACTAAACAAAAAAAATCAATAGATCCAAATAGGACTAGTTAAACCAGAGTATATCTAAAAGCAAATGCGCAAATCTTACAAATTTTGAGGACCAGAATTTCAAAAACAAAAACATGTTCCTTCTTAAATTCGGGAAAAGCACTACTAACCTTTTAGTTTAGATCTGTAACAAACCTTTCTGAAATGATATTAAGTTTGTGATTGATTCATAATCCAAACAACTACACAATAGGTAAATCCTCGCACTAAGGTAGACCTGACTGCAGGCTCAAGATCTGAGATGGATCCTCAAAACATGAATTGTACCACCTCACCCTTTTAAATTACCTGCGTTGGTGTTTCTGTTATTGTAGTACAGATTACAAGCAGCTCAGTCCAGGAAGTTTATTTTCCTGTTTAACAAAAGGTAAAATCACAATCTGCACAATCTGCCGTATTCAGAAGAGATCCAATAGAATACTCCTTAAAGAAAAGTTCAACAATAAAAGTACATTAGTAAAGCCAGAAGGAGCAGCAGCTTGGATGAGCTGCGAAACGTCTTCACTCTTAAACAATTTTCGCAATTGACAGATTAACTTTGTCTGGTTGCTCACAAAAGATTGATTAAAATTAGATATATTGCATAATACAATG
>JAIEZT010000876.1:0-28756 GCA_019594935.1 Periophthalmus modestus
CAGGGCACTGTTCATTCGTGTAATATCCGCTGTGACAGATACAAAAATATTCGAAAATAACAAAATCTTTTGAAAAACACACGGGGAGTGGCGATTGCTGTCCGGGTCAGACGGAGTTTGTGCGCTTGTGATCGAAACATACACTTGTGACTTTTTGAACATTGTGGGTTAATGAATCACTTTCGTCGGGTTTTTTTTTTTTCTTGTGTATATTTAGCAGCTCGCCATGGACCGTCCGCTGGGCGGCAGTTTTGGTAGCGGTGGCCCTGAGAGATGACGGAGACCCGGCTGTTCTGCACAACAACCTGCTCTATGTGTGGGGAGGTACATGTATAAGTGTTATGAAATCAGGACCTGTTAATTTCCTATGCTTGATGTAGACTAAACCAAGACTTAAAGTAGTGGGATGGTATCTGTGTTTTACGGAACACTAAACTAATTTTGTGTTATTTTTATTGTGAACATTGATAAAGAATGATTCTAACTTTAGAACTTAGTCCCACCAGTTTTCTAACATGCCATTTGATCAATGTTGTAAACTTAAATCATTTTACCAACAAATACTATCCACAATCCATTATGTCTATTTATGTCTGACCAAAGTTATAGCTTGATTTAGCTTCTATACGTGTTCTTTTCTCTTTTTTTCTTCCTTTTTGGCTTCATTGTATTTTGAGGCAGGTGGAGGTAATGCCTTTGATTTTGAACAAGCAAGTCCAAACTTGTCTGAACCAGCTTTGAAGACTAGGATAATAAACCACGATAACAAACAAAACCAGTGTACTAATAATACGTTATGGTCAAACATTGAACTGTAAATGTTGTTCACTTACATACCTGCATACATACTCAAAATGTATGGAGCCTTAATATGACCAGATAATCATTGGTGTAACAAATTCTCACCAAGCCATCTATCCATTTCCTTCCGCTTATTCGGGGCCAGGTTGCAGGGACAGCATTCTCAGCAGGGACTCCAGACCTCCCTCACCCCCAGACAGTCCCCCAATGCCGTCCCGAGGTCAGCCGAGAGACATAGTCCCTCCAGCGTTCCTGGTTTCTTCTGGGCCTTCCTCCCAGTGGACACACGCCCGAACACCTCCATAAGTAGTCGTCCAGGAGGCATCCTGAACAGACGCCCAAGCCACCTCAGCTGGTTTCCTCTCGACGTTAAGGAGCACGAAAGCGTTTCTACGTTCCGAGCTCCTCCCATTTGACCAAGCTCCCTCACCCTGTCTCTAAGGGAGTGCCCCGCCACCCTGAGGAGAAAATCCATTTTCGGCCGCTTGTATCCGTGATTCTTGTCCTTTTAGTCATGACCCGAGCTCATGACCATAGGTGAGGGTAGAACGTAGATTGAGGTAAATCGAGAGCTTTGGCTTTTGACTCAACCTCCTTCTTTACGCCACAACGGTCCCTATAGCGACTAGCGACTGCATCTCTGCAGACGCTGCGCCGATCCGCCTGTCCAATCTCACTCTCCATCCGTCCCTCACTTATGAACAAGAGCCCCGAGATACTTGAACTCCTCCACTTGAGGCAAGGGCTCACCACGCCACCCGGAGAGGCAAACCACCCTTTTTTACGGTTGAGAACCATGACCTCGATTCTTCATCCCAGCCCGCTTCAACACTCGGGCTGCAAACCGCCCCAGTGCCCTGCTGCAGTCCTGCTCGATGAACCATCAGTGACAACATCACCTGCACAGCATCAGAATGAGATCCTGTGGTTCCCGAACCAGACCCCTCCGCCCCCTGACTGCCCTAGAAATTCTGTCCATAAATATAATGAACAGAACCGGTGACAAAGGGCAGCCCTGGCGGAGGTCCACACATATAGTGGGAACAGTCTGACTTACTGCCCCTACTGCCGCCAGTGTGAACACAGCTCCTGCTCCGGTCATACAGGAACCGTACAGCGCCCTTAGCAAAGGCCCTGGACTCCATACTCCCCCGGAGCACCCCCCCCAAACACCTTTATTACCAGATCCACAAAAAACAGGTGGACTGGTTTGGCAAACTCCCATGAAACCTCAAGGACCTGACGGAGAGTGGACAGCTGGTCCAGTGTTCCACAACCGGGACGAAAATCACACTGCTCCTCCTGAATCCAAGGTTGGAGTCGGATTCTCCTCTCCAACACCCTGGAACAGACCTCACAAACAAATTTTGTAAATATAACTAATGTCATTTATTACCATGCTATCAATGTTTATTATCAAGAACTTAGAGGGGCAGTTTTAAGCAGGCCCAGGTCCTGCTGTATGGACTGTAGGAACCTGTAAGAACAGTGTATCTGTCCACAGTCAAGTTGGAGATATGAAGTCTTCCTGCCCAATGATGAGCTCTGGAGTATGACTTAGAGCGAGGCGTGTGGTAAGTACTACCATAAAAACAACATCTATAATCCAAATAATCATATGTCTATCATGTTTCACCTTCAGTCCACAGTGAGAGAAAAAACACTACTGAGAATGTTAAGATATAGCGGTATGCTGTAGTTTGTATGTTTTAATATATACTTGAAATTTAACTTTGTAGACACGCCCGGGTTAAACAGCCTTCTGACAGTTGGAGGAAGGATCTTAGACGAGACTGTTCACAGGACCATGTTTGCTCAGTATCGCACCATCCACTTATGTGTCTAGTTCACCAGATTCTCCAGACAAATACCTATAGGTGAAAGACTGCAGCAAAAAACTACATAGTAAGAAATATTAGTGTCATTTAAAGTATTCATAGGATACAGTACTGCAGGCGGACACATATTTTACACTTGGTCTTGTGTTTAGGAGAGTCTTGCACACTCCAGGGGACGTCCCGCTTCCCTGTCCGGGAGCTGTGGCTGCTGCCTCAATGGAGTCCTGTTCATCTTTGGAGGATGTGACGACATGGACAGACCAATGAGGTCGAGTCACTCACACTAGTTATATCAGTTTCACAGTTATATTTTTTATTTCAAAGGAGTTTTATGTAACTGAGGCTATATACAGTTCCCTTTCAGCTATCAGTTTGTGTATCTGCTCCTCACATCTTTTTTTTTCATTGTTAAGAGTTTTTTGGGGCCTCTGCATAAGTTAAGTCTCTCTAGACTTTAGCATTAGCATGACCCACAATCCCTATCTGGCTCCCTTCGCATCTAAGAGGAAAATCAGCTTATTAATGTTCAAATGTCATACCATCCACAATATATTACAATACACCACCAGTAATATGATAGGCCTCAGTTATATTAACTTACACCACCCTCCTCGCGTGTGTCCTCCTCTTAGCTCTACAGTGTGGACTTGACTGATGGCCACCTTCACCTGGAAGAAGATTCCATGCGTCTGGTGCTCCGCCTTCTCCCAGAGACAAGCTCTCCTGCTGGGTATACGATGGAAAGTGAGCACAATACATTCCGATTGTAGTTATTCTCATTTCAGATAGAATTTTTACAGGAAAATAAAAAATATGTTACAGAATCATTTACTTTGGAGGATATGGCCACAAAGTTCTCAGTGACTTGGACAGCAGCCGCAGGAACTTCATAGTGGGATGAAACCTCGTGGGTATGTGCTTGGTCTTAGATGTTATTAGAAGAGTTCATAATAATATTACTGATAATGTGTTGTTTTGTATTAGGCAGGAGAGGTGTTCTGGGGATGGAACAATGAAGTGCATGTATTTGACCCAAAACACTTGAGCTGGAGTCAACCCCAAACCTTTGTGAGTTGGTCATTGATTTATATCCAGTAATTCATTTCATTGAAACTATGGCTGTATAAAAGGAGCCACATAATGGTGAACATTAGGCCTGTCACATTTTGAAATGATAATATTGAAACTACTATAAGCCACTGACCAGTAACCCTAAAAGTAGATAATCCCTGTAAATGTTTTTTCCTACAAACAAAAAGCGAATCACACAGTTTATCTGTTTATCTATATGTAAGTCTCTATAATGAGTCATAGAAGTTACTTGCTCAAATCATATTTTAATACAAAAGAATAACAAAATTTCCCCCGTGAAAAATATTTCGCTCCAAAAATTTACCTGGGGTCCAGAAAACAAAATCCTCCAATACTTGACAAAGGTGTAAGTCTGGTCACAGGTCAATCTCCCTGAGTTCAGATGAGTCTTACCTGTTGTTCCTGTGCAATATGTCCACTGTTCTGTGCTATAATATATAGCATTTCTAGTAACAGTGTAATGATAATGGAAGCCCGTTTGTGCCCCTTAGGGACGAGCTCCAGCCCCACGAGCTGCACATGCCAGTGCCTCCATTGGATCCAAAGGCTACGTCTGTGGAGGGCGAGTGATGGTATTTGTGCTTCATGTGAAAAGTGTGAAGTGCCTGTGATGGTTCTGTCTCATATCTGTGTTTGAAATGCAGGAGACCAGGACCAATGACATCCACTGCCTGGACCTGCAGTCTTACACATGGACTGAACTGTGAGTACTCATCCTACCACACATCAGAACACTACTGCTCCTTCACCACTGTTCATCTGCTGCTAAGTCTAAAGTCAGTGTATGGTGTTGTATCCTTGGGCAAGACACGTCCCCCACATTGCCCACACACTGGACTGAATTTACACATTACTCTGTATTCTCTTCTGCTTTGTTTCTTTGTACAAATACACCTCTTCATTTCACACACAGAGTCCCCTCTTCGGCTGCTCCTGTGGGGCGCTCCTGGCACTCCCTCAGCCCGGTGTCAGACAGCAGCTTGTTTCTGTTTGGAGGACTCAGCATGGAATGTAACCCCATGAGTAAGACCTCTGCATTATTTACTACGCTTTGGTTGCCAGGGTGTATTAATTTTCATAATTCAGAGACAAATGTCCCGACAGAGGCAGGTACTGCATTATTAGGACACAAATACACCATTATGTCCTTTCAAACACTTTGATCAACGCGTTTTCTGGCTCTGTTTTTTTTTTTTTTACATTATTTTCTAATAATAATTATAATAATAGTGGCTTATGTTTGTAATGTGCTATACAGGTTTGTCAAAGCCTCTCAAAATCGCCACACTGTAGTCATCATTTATTCAAACCATACTCGGTGGTCATAAGCTACTATTGTAGCCACAGCTGCCCTGGGACAGACTGATGGAAGTGAGGCCATCTTGCCTAAGGACATATCGACAGATCTGGTCCGAGCGGAAATCAATGCTCTTCCTCCACTAACAAGATTGCCGTCACCATTGCCACGGCGACAGAACCCAAATCACTCTAACCTTTCTTAATACCTTTTAGCTTTTTCCGTACCACCACACGTCCAATTAGACAGATTCTATAAGGCTCTAAGTGAGTGACAGGTGGATTTAACCAATCAGAGTAAAGTGCTATCTGTCAGAAGAAGATGACTTTAAATTACCTCCCAAAACAATATAATCATACTAAGTTCACTTGTGAGTGCCCACAGTCAAGTGTTTAAGATCATGTTCTTTCCTGTAGGTGACGGCTGGGTGTTTGACACTGGAAGCAGAAAGTGGACAGAAGTGGAGCATCCCTTTAAGAACAAACCCAGGTGACATGTTTGATAGGCTGTGTTCACGTGACATTACAACATTGTAGACTCCCATAGTTATCTGAGCTGAAGGTCACAATTCTGTGGTGGAATCTGCTGTTTAATTAATGAGCAAATAACGATAAGGTTCAACATTTGTGGATCATAAGTTTGGGTTTCTTTGAAAAACGGTGAACCTCCCATAGAGTTATAAAGGCCCCTGCCCTCCATCTGAAATTATGATATCAAATTGTCGCCGCCACCTACTGTCAGCAGTAGCCGTCACATTGACAGTGATGGTTGTGTCTCCTCAGGCTGTGGCACACGGCGTGTCCAGGCAGGGACTCAGACGTGATAGTGTTTGGAGGCAGCTGTGACTACATTCTGCTCGTGGACACTGTAAGTGCTTTCACACGACTTTAATATAACTCTCAAACCTCAGTTAAATTGTATATGTTTTTCTAATACTGACTTGGTTTGGTGGTATAGTACCTGTGCTGAATATTTATCTTAGTTTTGTATCAGTGGCAGATGTGGGATTTACCAAAAAATAACAGTGTTGTCATTTATTTTTATTAGTCTGATCCAGTGACGTGCGGTCAGGTGAGGTAGTACCTGTCACACAGAGAGAAAAACTAAATGAATGGTTATATTTATCCAGTGATTTGTACTATACAGTTATTTTCTATTTAACTTTGTGCAATTTTATTCTTTTTTTTTTACTCAAATCACTGAATTTTTAGGTTTACCGTTGAGATCCTGAGAAGAGACGTGCAGTGAGGCACCAGTCGTTCGTGCCTCACATGGACTGACTGTGCTGTAGCTCAGCAGTGACGCCGCTGCTTTTAAGCCGCTGTGAAAAGGCGCCGGGTGAGGCACGCAGTTACACTGCCTCATGGTAGGGGCGCTCGTGAGCTCAGGAATTCTTGTAACTACCGCAGAATAGGGGCCGCAGACTACAATTTAGAGTTAGCAAGTCAAGTTTAGCAATTTACTTGTTTCTTCTTGTCTGGCCCTATTTTTTAAACGGAGGAAGATACATATTAAAGCTCAAGCAGTTTTCTAAACTGGACTTTCGGTCAAAGCAGGAGGTTATAAATAAAGGACCGAGACCAATGCTAAAGGAGCTAAATGGTTTGCTCCAGGCAACGGGACGAAAGACTCGCTCTTTTCAAACAGAGTGGGACGAAATGGTAAGAAATTGAATTACTTCAATCCATTGAAAATTGGGGAAACAGAATAAAGATAAAAAACAATACAAAACCAGCTTTTTATTTCATACTATTAGAGCTATTTCATACGGACTTCAGAACTTTTATTTTTTTCACTGGGAGAGAACTTGACCCGGGGCCAAATGTTCTGACGCCTGGTTTATATGGTTTGTAAATCTGATTGTGACGGCATCAGTGCCTCACCACGACCCTCACTGCACGTCACTGGTCTGATCATAACTATTGTGTAATTTAGACAAGTTTTGGCCCTTTTTAACATTATGCTTGCTTTGTAACAGAACTGGAGTTACCTCTACTTGTGTCATATCAGCTGCCCGTGTCCAACTAGAAACTTAAGAATTTTTAAAAATAGGTGAAACTAGTAAAATCTTAAATATAAATATGTTAACTATGATTTGGTGAAAAAATACTGTAACCTGTCATAATGTTTGGGCACAACCAGGACGTCTAAAAGACTGATGCTTTGTAAGAAACAAAATGTGTCAGTCTTGAATGAAAGACAAGGACCTCATTTTATGGTTTATTTTTTTACTTGTATTTTTTTTTTTTTTGCTCTGGTATCTGTACTTTTGCTCAAGTAACAAAATTGAGTACCTTATTATCATAGACAATTAGAGCCAATTAGAGAGGACTGCTACTATTTATTTAATTTATTTTTTGTTGTGTGTTTTAGGGTCACTGTAACGATGCCTTAGTTTTCCAGATGCAGCCTTATCCCCTCTCCAGGTAAGAGCCGTCCTCAGGGAGTCACACGTCTAAGGTCCTGCTCATGTCAAACTTCTGTGGGGGAGACAGTAGCTGCGTTGGTGCAGTGCTCATCCTCTAATCAAAAGGTTTAATACACTGTCGGTGGAGCGGTCAGATCCACTGGCCCCTCAGCTCGTTGTGCACCTCACCCCAGTGTTTGTGTGCTCTGCTGTATGAATGAGTGTTTGGGTGTTTTTAGATGTAAAATGCTTTGATGCCTTGACAGTGTATGGACCAATAAACAAATCCGTTCTGAATTCTCTAATGGATTCAACTGGAAGCAAAAATAAAGTGGAACATAATGTGATGACAGTGGGGAAAATGGGATTAACCTGAAACATTCATAAAATATGAACAACCTAGATGTTTAAGACAAAAGAAAACCTCTCAGCCTCACGTGAGTCAGAGGCTGGTTAGAAAACAAACAAATGTAATTTAGGTTATTTGTTTATTCAGCAGTGGTGGAATGTGATGGAGTACAAGCAGCAAAGTACTATACTTAAGTACAAATGTTAGGTATTTGTAAAGTACCTAGGGAGTACTTGAGTAAATTTTAAAGTGCATACTTTTTACTTTCCTTCACTACATTTGAGTGCAGATATTTGTACATTCTACATACTAAAAGTATTTTTTTTTATTGTTAGAGGCCTGCTGAAAAGTCTGAGGGATTTATTTTTTGTAGTTTACAAGAGTTAACAAGAATATACAAATAAGTACAGGTACAAAAAACATCAATTCAGTGGTTTCTGTTTCAGCACAAATCTTGATCAAAAGCAAAACATTTGAAACTGTTACTGCCAATATATTGGGTTGTTGTAATGTAATTGAAATTGTCGCTCAGTTTCGATACCAAGAATAGACCCAGTATTCATACAGATTCTGATACCATGATGATAATAAAACACTTTATTTAGACAAAAGAATGTGATATTCAACATTAAATGTTTAGTACTTTCTTTTATATTCCCATGTGGCCTTATATCTGTGTAATCCCTCAGTGTCCAGTAGGTTCATACTGGGTCCAGTACTAGTCTATGTGTCTTATACTTGTTCAGATACAGCTTAAGATCATTTTAAATTTATTCATGAAAGGTTCATTTGTGTCCTGTGAATCTGATGTGCTTTTTAGTATCGGTACCTGCTCAAATGAGTATCTGGTTTCGATATAAGTTTTAGCGTTGATTAGTATCTGATTTTTGATACTTTTGACAACCCTACATTGGTGTATGAAGGTGTTTAGGTGGTTTCCTTGACGTAAAATGCTTTGAGAGATTGAAAAGCATTATATAAAATGAAGTATTTGTTGTTTGGTGTGTGTGTGTGATCCTGAACCACGACTGTCTCTCTCTTCTGTCATGTAGGATTTGTGAGGACTACATTGCCAGAACAGTACAGGGCTGTGACTCTCTTCGGACCCAGGTGCCTCTGCTCCCAGCCAAACTGCAGAGTGCCGTCCACACTCGCATGTGCTTCTACAGGCCTCCAAAAAGCACCAGTGACTGCCATGGATTTACACTCACACAAGCTGCTTTTAAAGGGGATGTATTGTTTTTTAAAATTCACATGACATTTTAAAACCACTCATTTCGTTAAAACATATTTAACAGCATTTTATTTAAAACTCCTATATTACACAAAGTGACTCTTTTGAGCTTTTAGCCGTGTTATAATGTTGTCACCTCATAAAAAATATACCTGGAGTTAAGTTTTGCTTCATCCACACATGTCTGAGTAATCCTGCATTATTGGGCATCTACATCTCCAAAGTTCAAAATGCTCTTTTCCACCTTGTGTCATTAAGTGGTAGTTTTAAAGTTAACAGCTAATTTTTGCCTCAATTGAACTGTTTTATTCTACAATACACTAGAATAATCTTGTTGTAGACTTTTAAAAATGTACAATTGAGATTACCGGTAGAAAGCATCTAATATCTACTGCTGCACTGAGGAGTGATGCAGTTTCAATGAAGCTAAAACAGTAGCTGTAACTTCAAAGTTTGGCAAATCTATGGCCAAAATTATCAAAAGTGTAAAAAATTCTAGTTTAAAAACACAGTGGAGCTCTTCCAGTATTACACATCACAACAGAGAAAAAACATTGAAAACATGTGAATGAAACAAAACAAAACTCCAGGTGAGTTTGTGATGATGATACAATATTATAAGATAGATGAAAAAAAATGTGTGGAACCCTTTAAGAATTAATGAAAAAGATCCAGATCTTCCAAGCAGAACTCTCTCCGGGTCGAGTCTGCCATTTTTACCAGTCTGCTTTTGTGCACAGAGACAGAGGAGGTGACAGACGCTTCAAGCACCTCAACATGTGACCATCACAGGGACTTAAACATGTTTCATGAGATCAAAGTATGACTTTGGTCTGGGTTAACATTATGATCAAAGTATTACTTTGGTCGGGGTTAACATTATGATTGCTCAGTAACAGTTTGGAGTTACCTCTACATATGTCACACCTGCTTCCCACAGGAAGTAAAATGATAAACCAAAATGTAAAAACTAGAAAAAACAAGACAATTTTGTATTAAAATCTTAAATGTGATTATCTCAGTAGTTTAACCTGTCAACGACATGTGTAAATACTGTATCTCATCTCGTATGATACAGTTTAATGTTTTGATGACCTTTTTATCTGCTGTGTCAATACTTTTTTGAAAATGTAAACATAGAGTGTGGTTTCTGTACATGATTATAAATACTGAAAGTACTGTACCTACATTTGTTTACATTGTATTTTGTAAATTGTGTTAAGAAATGTACTTAAAACTTATTACATACTTAAAATGTATTTAGGGAAGCTACTACTCTCCTACAACTTGGTGTAATATTTGGCCTGTATTTGGAAGCAACATTTCAAAACAACGTTTTCAAGAACATTAAATAAAACACAAAATCTGGTATTTTCAAAGGACAGACACAAAAATGAGCCAAACTGAATCAGTTCTGATGGCGCTGCTAGAAACACAAATGTTCAAATCATTTTCATACTACATTGTCAACATAAAGCTTTTGCTTCGCAATTGTAGACATACTCAGTTGGGAACCAAACCAGAACTATCACTCAAGTAAAAGTACTGCTACACTATACATTGTGTTACTCAAGCAGAGATGCAGTTTAGTGTCTGAAAAACTAAATCTTACATTACTAATGTCTTGATATTGTCCAGTATAATGTAAAGCAGTGATGTGATGAAAGGAGAGAATAAAGCATTTGATAAAGTAAAATCCCTGGTGGTGAAGAGGAGATGGAGAGGCTGAGGAGGCTGGTGGTTTTGCTGTTGCCCTGGGAGACGGGGCTGAAGGAGGGATGCTGAATGAACAAAAAGTAAAAAACAGTAACAGACAAAAAGTGTAGAATACATAATAGGTTTACTATTACTATGTGAATATATGTACTTTATATACAGGTACAACTGTATAAAAATACTGATAAATGCATAGACTCTGCGATGAACAGGTGAAGTCATCAGACTCGTTCATTTGTTCTGTATTCACGGTAAAAACTTCACATGATTTTGAATATCTGTATGTCCTGTAGGAAACATCATGTATTGGAAAATGGTGACCTCTTATTGTATTTTACTACTATTGTTTAATGGTGAACTAAGTCTTATAATGTATTAGTAATGAAATGTGTATTTTAAGTGTATTCACTTCCCGGGACTGCAGATGGAAACTGCAAAAAAAAAAAAAAAACTGCATGAAAAGTAGCAGCAGCTAAATCTGGTACAAATTATCTTTTCTTTTGTAAGATTAATGAGTTTGCACATGGTCTTTGACAAATAAATAAAAGAGAAGAAAGTTTTATTGTTACAGTTATTTACAAATGTATATGTTTCTTTTGTTCTATAGTCTACACAGGGCTGTATTTAAAAGCAGTCGTATCACGGTTTGTACACGCGTGGGTGGAGCAGCAGGGGGCAGCACAGAGCCCTCGTCCTGTATGTGCCACAGCTGCTCTCATGTCAGTGCATTCCTGTGTGAGCGGACGTCCAGAGGAGCTGTGGTCATGAGCAGAAACACAGAGCACAGCTATGCAGAGAATAGTGCACAGATGTCCTCCATTTACAGCCGTAGGTACAGTAGCCCCGTTTTAAAAAGTACTGAGTGACAGGGTTTCACACCGTTCATGGTGGACAGTGACAGATTACATGCATTAGGACACGTTGGACAGAGTCGCTGGAGCAGGTCTGACACAAGACCTGAGCCTGAGCAGAGTCAGAGGTCAGAGGTCCGCTGAACTCCCTCTCAATGCGCTCCATCAGCTCTCCTCCTCTGAGGCCGTTGTACTGAACAGTATGGCCAACAGGAGCGCGCCCGGGACCCCCCTGAGGAGGAAAAACAGATGATACAGAATCACTTACTCAATCAAACCCCAGCATCTGCAGCCACATCATGAACCAGTGCTAGTGCAGCCTCTGCAGCTCAGGGAGTAAATTCTGGAGGTTCTTTCACTTGAGCCTGAACTTTACTGAGAATGAGATAAACTTGTGTGTCTCTATCTGCAGGTTAAGGACTCTGCGACACAGGTTCATTGTGATCATTTTAAACCAGCAAAGTGCTACATACAGTTCTCTTAAAATGTAATTTTCAATTGACAACTAAAATAATCTTCAGTGACAGCCCGCTCCATAGATCTGGGCTGAGGCCTGCAGGTAAGAAATCTGTAACCCTGCTGTTAGTGAATGCTGCTGGCGGTCGACCTGGTTCATGTCTCTGTAATTACAACCTCACAAGAAACAAGAACTACACAAAGTTTCAACTTATGTTTAGGTTCAAAGAACATTTGAATATTTTGGCCTCTTATCTTAATGAGCATGTAGTGGTCAGTTATTAATGTGCAGTTATTATTGCTAACAGTGTTTCACCTGTGTGTGTGTGGAGGACAGCAGCCTGTGCAGAGGAGGGCGGAGAGGAGAGCCTTCTGTGGGAGGCATCTGAGCGGAGAGAGCTGAGAGCAGGACCACTGAAGATAGACTAGAAAAAAGATCAGTTTCTCCTTTATTTTTTCCCTAAAAATCCTTTTAATCAGTACCAAAACATCTTCTTAAGATAATTACTTTTAAGAGGCAAACATCGTATTTGTTTGTTCTAGTCTGATTTTATTAGAACCTACAGAACTTTGTTTTGCATAAATCAAGTAAAAGTATTTACATGCGTAAAAGTAATACCTAATCTACTTAAAGTAAAAATGTACTTTAAGGAAAAAGTGAAAGTATTTCACTTTGATTTTGAGAAATGTGTTGTTGATGTTTGGTCAACAGTACAATACCAACTCATTGGGACTTGTTCTGTTTAGTTATGAAGACCTACAGACATTTGGTTTATGCAAAATCTGGTACTCAAAAGCTTTACTTGGATGTTACCATACCATGCTAAAAAATAATCCCTACAATGTAGTTAATAAGATAAAAGGACTCAATGACTATAGCGTTTACTGATACAACTGCTAATGCGGATTACTATTTCGCATTACAAACAGTGGATTCTGATCCCATTTATTTATGTTATATTTGGTGTTTGATTATCCACATAAGCAAGCATCATGAACCCCATGTCTCCTTAAGTTTCCAATTTCATGCTGAAATCCCAGTTGGGTTAAACCTAAACTGGTACAGCTCTGATTCCTTGAATGGTCCACTACTATCATTAGCGATGCAGCCTGTGTTCAGAGCGCGTGCTTGTGAATTCCCTGAGAGGTTCTGGAGCTTTGACATGATGGCCCTGTTCATAAACTGAGAATGTGATAACGTGGGATGTGTCTCTATCTGCCGGTTAAGGCTCTGGAGGTTTCAGCTGTGATTGTAGTACCTTTAAAAACCCTAACTGTAGCAGCTCATAGGAGTTCCTTTAAGTAATAAACGATCCTTATAAAAATTCTACCCTGTTGTTCAAGCGCGTGCTTGTCCTCTCCCGTCCTGTCCCCCTCCACAGTGGCTCCGGGGGCTCCTCCCTCCGTGTCCTCGTCTGTGACCCAGGGTCTCACCGCGGCGTCTGTACTCCTCGTCTCCGTCCTCGCGCTGTTGTCTCCGGCTGCGTGCTCCGTGTCCGCGTTCCCCTCGGGGACAGGTCCTGTGGCGCACGGGTACGCACGGCTCGCCAGCAGCCCGTGGATGGACAGCGGCCCTGAACAGCGCGCCGTGTTTGGATGAGGAGGCGCTTTGGAGAGGTTCGCCGCCTTTACGCATTCCGGAGATACTTTTTTGCTTCGACTGCCAACTTGTTCCCCATAGTAAACACCAAATTTGCATAACTATTTAATTGATGCCACATGATTATTAAAAGTGAGATTTACATAAAACATGACATTTTGACTCAAGTAAGAGTAACGTTATTTAAAAATTTTACTCCTGTACAAGTCGTAGGTCCAAGAAATGATCAAGTAAGAGTAAAAAAAAAAAAGTACTTGGGAACAGTACTACTCAAATAAGAATAAATTTAAACGGTCAAAACATTAATAACGCACAAAATCTGGAAAGGCTAGACACAAAAATAAGACAAACTAGATAATATCTGAAGAAAAACCGGTCCATACCGTGTCCAAAGTGCGTTAAACGTGCGTAAAACGGCGTAAACGTGCGTAAAAGTGCGCTCCATACAAAACGGTCCAGTGCAGACAGTCGGTCAGTAAACCTGGATAAACTTGAGTGAGTTTTTGCAGCCGGGAAAATAAACGGCAGATGGAGGTGAGCACACGCACAGTACATACCCAGGTTCTGACGATGAGCTCCGCCTGAGAAGAGTGGGCCTAATGCAAGTGCGCCGACCGTGCACCTCAAACGTGGCGCCAGACTCCAGCTGCAGTAAACCCTTTCACTTTTCAACCTTTGTGCACGCTATCCAAACATGAGATTATATTTTGCTAAGTATGAAAACAACACCTGTGACCTTACTCCAATTTCATGTAGCGTTATATATAAAAAGCAAGTGTGGAAAGCAAGTATACAAATATTTTTGGGTAATTGCCCTTTTTGAGTAGATTTTTAAACCTGTACTTGTACTTTTAATTGAGTATAATTGTTAGCCATGAAATTGTATTACATTTAAAATCATATGAGTTAGTGCGTCTGTACGAGTCCCATCTCGGTCCAATCCACATCTCGGTTTTCATGGTCGTCTCTGCTCCTTTCTAAACCGCCAACAGACTGACAGCACTGTATCCTGCTCTGATTGGACAGAGTTCAGAGAATGTGCAGACTGTGGTGTGAAATGATGGTGTTTGAACAATTTCTATAAAACAGTGATCTATTTATGCTGCTAAAAACTCTTTAAAAGTAACTAGTTCTCTGATAGTATTTTTCACATGTACTTTTGGGCATGTCCCCACCGGAGAAGCCCCCAGGACACGCTGGAGGACTATGTCTGTTGGCTGGCCTGGGAACGCTTATTTATTTAATTACTCCATGTCCTTTGCACCTTTAATAATGGCCCACTTATTCTGTCCAAGCTCTTGTCCTCACATAACCTTGGCTTTACACAGACATTCGCCCATCGCAATCATGATCATTAGTGCGATTTAGGGGTCCAACTGCCGGGATCTGCTCATGGGTTGAATGGTGCCACCCGGGTTACAGAGCCCCACACTGCTATGGGCCTCAGGGTAAGGTCATGTTTGTAGCCTGAGCTCTACTGGTTTAAAATGGTACTACGGTCACAACTCAAACTGGTATGTTTTGAAACTTGGGTAACTGATTCGTAGCTTAAATTCTAATTATCGCTCACAAACCCTTCGGCATCCTTATTGGCATCAACATTTGACCCATTCTTCAATGCCGCTGGGGCACCTGAGGAGGAGCAGTGGGACCCATCTCCAGATCTTGAGCTACTCTTGGTCTGGATCACCCTAGCTGGAGGATTTGACCTGCTGTGCATGTTTTGCGTTGATGGGGAAAACCGGAGTGCCTGAAGGAGACCTACCCAGACACAGTTAGTGATTGTGATTGTGGCTAAACGTCTCCACAGATCTGACCTGCTCGTCTTCAGGGAGACAGATAACATGGAACATTCGATGCAAAGACATACTTCGCCTCAGAGACAGCAGGTCGGCCTAAAGTTCCACAGTGCGCCTTTAACTGCCGGGATTGGGGTGGTGTTGAGATGGTGTGAGCGTGCTGAGCTGTGGAGAGGTTGACAGCTGCAGTTTTGGGGTTTTCTTAAGAGCCCGATTTCTTCCACTGTGCGCCACAAAGCCCTGTTGTGTAATGGGAGCATTGTTTTGGCTGCTCTTTCCACTTGAAAAAAGTTCCAAGTAAGAATTCTGTTCATGTGTCCTCAGAAGGCCACACGGGGACCAGCCTCTGCGGCGAGAGGAGGAGGGGCCTGATGAGGAGGAGGGGCCTGAGGAGGGGGAGGAGCTGAGGGCAGGCGGGGCAGAGCCAGGATCGCATATTTGTGGTAAGTCCAAGAACTCTCTCCTCAGACACATTCGTGCACAGGGGGAAAATAACCCAAAACATTTAGACAAGTGCGTTTTGCAGAATATTAAAATCTAAATCTTACATAACGAAATGAAGAGACTGCGTACACGAAGGGCGTCTGGTGTGCCAAAAAAACAAAACTGTGCAGCTGATTCAATGTTACAAAATGGTAATTAGTCAAACATTCAGGAAAGAAATATTTTTGGAAACAGCTAAATCTAGAGTAATTCAGAAAAGTCAGAAAATTCCTTCTTTTTTGTAAGCATTACTCAAACTGAGGAAGGCATCTGACATAAAAAACTATGCAGCTGGTGCTATAACTGAATATGGTCAAAAGAAAAATAGTAAAATGAATCATATATTTTAGACATGGCAAAATTGTGATGAAAACAACACTTATATTAAAATACCTAACCTTAATTAAAAATTGTTATGAAAATGAGCACTGAGGAGGGCATCTGGCATAAAACGTATTACTGTAGTAATAAGTAAGTGGTGCTGTAACTGAATGGTCCAAAAGAAAATAAGTATATTAATAACATATTTTTACACAAATTAAATAAAAAATGCCCAAACTTAAAAAAAAATATAGTAAAAATGTACAATGAAGAATAATAAAGTCAAAACAGAAATAAATAAAGTAATAATCTATTTTAAATGGTTTAAATCTAGATAGAAACCAAAAACAACCCATTTCTAAAAAGTAAATTCAAATTTGTTTTTAAAAATTATAAAAATCACTTTGTAATTTGTTCAATAGAGTGAAAAAAATAAAATAAAATCTTTTGAAACATGGCCGGCCTCTCTCTAGACGTGTGAGAAACCCGGTCAGTACTTGAATGTCGGCCTATACGTCCGCAGATGGTGACAGGAGATCACCATGACGACGGTCTGTGCAGCCGGTGGACTCAATTGTAGTAAAACCCCAGAACACATCCTTCTTCTTCACGTTATCACTCTGTACCCTCGTCCACAACTCATGGAATCTAACCCTCCTGACCTCTGACCTCTGCTCTGGTGTGAGAGTTTGGGGTATTTACAGAAACAGCTGGTCTGGTCACTGTGTGGACACTAGAGGGAGCCACTGCATAAGAAAAGCTTTTTTGAATTCTGCTTAACACCATCACTAAAGCAGTTTTACTGAGGTCATTTTTAGATAAATCTCAATAATACAGTCAATTTAAATTATATAAATAACTAAGTGGCTCGTCAGCGCCCCCTGCAAAGTCATAATTATCTTGATTAAATTTGATAAACACGTGATACTGGACAGAAAAGCCAATGAAAGACCATGCCATATCTACAAGCCCACATTTGCATAGCCATGCCTCAAGTTTGTGAAAAAAAACCACACAAAATATGCTAGTATCAAAAATCTAGCCCTTGTACTTTAAAAACTCGTCCTAGTTTTTTTTTTTTTTTAATCAGACAGACTCCAAACAGAGGCAGCATCAACCCCGACATATTCTGGGATCAAAAGTGGTTAAAAAATGTCTGTAAGTCTCAGGTGGTTATGAACAAGCTCTTAACAAAGCGGACATTTTGAAAGCATAAAAAATACCTGTACACTTTTGCAAAATTGTTAGATCTGGACCGACCCAATGTAGCGTTTTGTGCATTTTTGACAGTCTGGACATAATGAGATGTGAATTAAACTTCCATCTTAAATAAAGTCTCTCGTGTTCTGTGACCCTGCTCCTAAACATAATCACTTCAAATGACTGCAGACCCTCCTGACCCCACGTTCTAAGCATTAACCAAGGCACACGGGTTCTGGAATTTCATCTTCCTGTCACGCAACATCTTGAGACCTGATTCTCTATCAAAACGTATGCTATTTTAATTGTTAATCGCTATGGCAACGGTCCTGATTCTCATCGTTCTGAAACCCATGGAGAGGTTGAGTTCACTTTGTGGAGTAGACCATTGTCCATCAGTCTCCTCCGTGTCTCCTGTACAGTACAGAATGTGTTCAGACAAATTTACATAAATGTTGGATCTCGTTGTGACTCTGAAGTGCTGTATGTTTGAAAGTTTTCTCCCCCGACAAAAACCACAATGTCGATGAAACATTTTGCACTGACAAATTTCATCGCGGAAGGGGGATATAATATATGAGAAGGAGAGAGCAATGTGAGAATGTTAATGCCTGTCTGAGAAAAGTGTATAAAGTGTGTGGTGAGGGGTTTTTACAGCTTTTAAACATTTATAATAATTGTAAAAATAAAGCTGATACTTCGCGGATTTCGTCTATTGCTGGTCATTTTTAGAACGTACCCCCCACGATAAACGAGGGACCACTGTACATATAAATGGACATAGCTAACCTGCTAACCACCGTCTTCCAAATAGGAAGTGCTCATGGGCGCACTTCCAGCTCCACCCACTTACACTGAAAAACTCTCGCCCCTCTCTCTGTAACTGTTGCTGTCGGTGGCTTGTCAGTTTGGTCTGAAAATGTTCGTATTAACCCAGTTTACATGATCCTGCTTGATGGTATTTTTTATTTCACTATTGTGTCCGTAATCCAAGATAGAACATTAATAACAGACAAATCAGGCGCCCCAAGGTTGCTCCCTCTAGCGTTAGCAACAGGTTTGATTGACAGCGTTGCTAGCGCTCACTCCCTACTAAACCAGTGTTGTGGGTGGGAACAGCCTCGCTTGACTCTTTTGATTTGCTCGTTGCGATGAAACTCGTATCGATTAGACTCAATTGACTGGAGCTGATCGCTAAGGGTGACCACTTTCTGACGCTATTGTGAAAATATGTTTTAATTTACTTATTTATACTCACAGAGAGACATTGAACTTCGTGCCAGTTTTTGCTTTAGGCCCAGTAATTACAGAGATACACAGCTAATTCCACCATAAACCTCTGACCTGTCTCCAACTAAATTTTTTAATATCACGCTAACGTAGCTTATTTGTAATTTTTTTTCCAGGAAGGGCATCAGGTTCACACCCTTCCTTTCACGTTTGTGGTTTACTCCAGAAAGCAGATGGTTTACTGTTAAGAAGACCCATAAAGCATCAATCCTGGATAACCATCAGCACAAGTCCAGGTAATCAACCACAAACAATTACCCTCCTTCTCCATCTCCATCACTCCATCTGGACTGACCAGACAGAGGCTAAATCGATGTGCTAGCATCTTTGTTTACCGCCGCGCTGCTTAGCTAGCTTTTCCCGCTGAGAGGTTTTTGCTGTCTGGAAGCTAAGGTTTAATTACACTGGAGTTAAAACTGTAGCAGAATTTGGGCAAACAAGAAGTCCATCGTTTTGGAACTAAAATGCACTGGAGCAATGCAATTTGATGTTTTTTACCGGAAGAAACAAAACTGACAAGCGAGTCAAGCGTAAGGAATAGTTTATTTATACGTTTTACGCGCAGGCCAAGAAACCTGATTTTAAAATCCTTACCTCGTGCAGTTAATGCCTCTCCTAGTCTGTGGTTAATGCCGCCGAGGAGAGGCATTCACTGCACAAGGTAAGGTCTTTATATTGATGCGTTCGGATCATAGACTGTATAAAGAAGTGGACTAAGTGAGTGTGACGTCGACTGAAGCTCTTTAAGGCCGTTACAGGGGGGCGAATTTTAGACCAGAGTTCAATATTAGGAAATTCCAACTACGAGAATCATAGCAACCAAAGAGCCAATCCGGACCGAGGCTGTTGAAGGTAACGCCTCTTCTTCTTCCGTTGGTTTAGCAGGGCAACGCTGTCAATCAAACCTGTTGGTACCTAGTAGAAGCGACCTCAGGGGAAAGAGGTGCCTGATGTTCATATGGTGAATTACGAACACAATAGCGAATAAAAACACCAGGATCATGCACTTAGAAAGCATTGATACAAACATTTTAAGATCAAAATGACGACCCTGACAGCATCAATCACAGAGAGTGGCGTAACTTTTTTTCAATAGAAGCTGAATTGGAGTCATAGTTGATGGAGCTGGAAGCGTGCTCATGATCACTTCCTATTTGGAACATGGCGGCTAGCAGGTTAACTATGTCCATTTATATATACAGCCTGTGGTTTGGATGTGTACTCACTCGTTTTTAGAGCAGCAACAATGACAAACTACAGCCCCTCCCACCGTGGATTAGCACATGCTTCAAGTGGAAAGCAATAACATCTCCATGGAGACAGCAGGTGGTGGACATGAAGTACAGTATGTAACTTTCTGGAGGTGGCACGTCACCTGCATGATTCCATGGAATAGAAAGTTAAAACCATACTTTGGAACATTCTCCCTGGAGATAGATGCCTTTTATGCCACACTGCGGAAGATTATAGCGAAAGAAGTGCTACTCTAGGACAAATAAGAGTCGCGTTTGTGGAGATGCAAGCCCACTCACAGTAAGGACGCATGTTTTTATGTTTGGAAAAAAACCAAATGCTTTATTTCAGTCAATTTTTTGGCTTAAAAAGTGACAAACTGTGGGGCTTTAAGTATGTGTTATGAACACTACCATTACCAATATGTGTCTTTCAGTAAACCTTCTGTTCGGTCCACTGGCCTTTTCCTGGACATACTGTATTTTCCTCCTCGCTCTTTTGAACACAACATCTGGCAACATCCAACACACTTTTACTATTCTTTTTTTCTTCTGACAAACTTGTGCAAAAACCAGGAAACACTTTTTTAAAAGCTAAAAGAACGTGCGGACACAAAAAAAACACAGTGTTGAAGGTCCTATATTACACAAAATGGACTCTTGTGAGCTTTAAGCCATGTTAGAACGTTATTACCTCATGAAAAACATTTAAATTACGTTTAAAAATCAGGTGTTTAACTCTAAACTTTGCGCAGCCCTGAAGATGTTTCTGTTCATTAAATATGAAAGTTGATTGGCAGCAGATGCTATGGGGAGAGTGGATATGCGTGTTGCTGTGTGGCACTGAGCAGTGGGGTTACATGTGACCAGTGAAGAACAGTGTGGACTTAAATGTCACTTTGAATGAAACTAGAGCTGTTAGTAAACAAATATTATGCATTATTTAAGCTTTAGAACACCTTAGCCTTTTTTTTCTCCTTATTAACTAAAACATTGTGTAGGTATGGATCGGAAAGCAGTGTGTTCCCTGCTGTAGCTCAGGTGGTAGAGTGGTTGACCTCTTATCCAAAGGTGTGTGGTTTGAATCCTGCTCTCGACAAAAAAAAACATAATTGGTAGATCGGGCATTTTATCAATTATACATTATCATTAAATTTGTTCTACGTTATGATGTCACCTGTTGTAGTCCAGGTAGCGCTGCTCTGTGTAGTTTTAAAAAAGGTACAACAATCACATTTGAGCCTGGGCTGCCCGAGTCTTACCTTAGATAGAGCGAAAGTGAGGCTGTTGAAGGTAACGCCCCCTCCTGCCCCACACCACTGGTTTAGCAGGGAGCGGGCGTTTAACTGTGCTGCCAATCAAACCTGTTGTTAACGCTAGCGGGGAGCGATCTTGGGAAAGAAGGGCTTGATTTGTCTGTTCTTCATGTTCATATCTTGATTTACAGACAGAATAGTGAAATAAAACCCAGGGATCATGTCGAGTGGTTAATACAAACATTTAAAACCAAAACAACGAGCCTGACAGCAGAAGGGAGAGACAACAGTCAGTGGAGCTGGAAGTGCACATACTCTCTTTCTATTTGGAACGTGGCAGGTTAGCCCGTGTCCATTTCTATATATCGTCTATAATCTACTTCCAGAATTCACTCACTGAGCTGCAGAGGCTGCACTAGCACTGATTCATGATTGGCTGCAGGTGCTGGGGTTTAGGCAGTGACCATCAGATCAGAGAGAGGTATTTAGGTTGAAACCAACTGGATTTCAGCTTTGAAACTGGCAACTCATGTGAAGCTCATTCGCTTTCTGGTTGGATAATTATCTTGAGAATCAAAACATCAAATTATGATCTAAACAAGTTTGTCCATCAAGTCCAAAGTTTTTGAAATTAAAAATAAATCAGGATTACAATTGTTATCAGTAAGATTTCGTCTCTGAGGACACAGATGGCAAGGCAAGTTTATTTGTATAAAACCATTTTGTACACAAATTAATTCAAAAGTGCTTTACAGAATAAGACATTAAAATCAACATAACATAATAATCACAAATAATCATCATAAAATTAACATTTAGAATTAACAAGAGAAGAGTGCAGAATAAAAACCTTTCAGTCCTCAGAGTGTGTCGATGGTTCATGTGGCACAAACATGTGGGAGATGTTCTTTGGTGCTGGGTCCATGGAGAGACTTGTTCACACAGAGCTGCTTTAAAGTCTCTGAGCCACAGGAGCCAGAGCAGAGACCTGAGCACAGGACACATGTGTGAAGTACTTCCTGTTCTAGTCAGGACCTGAGCAGCAGTGTTCTGGATGTACTGCAGCTGTCTAAGGCTCGTTTGGAGAGGCCAGTGAGGGCAGGACGTTACAGTAGTCTAACCTACAGGAGACAAATGCATGGATAAAGTCTGATTTTGACAATATACCTTTAATTTTTGAATTGTTTTTTAGATGGTAAAAGCTGCAGATGTTATTGATTTGATGTGACTGTTAAAGTTCAAGTCTGAGTCCATTATTACCCCTAAATTTCTAGCCTGACTTGAAGGTTTTTAGACAGAGAGACTGGAGTGACTGCTGACACTTTCTCTATGTTTCTGTGGACAAAGACTATGGACTTCAGTCTTGTCTGAGTTTAGCTGGAGAAAGTTGTTTTGCATCCACTCACTGATCTGTTGGATGCAGTGGCGAGTGATCCACTGGTCCATATTCCCACCTGCTGCAGTGAGACATAGATCTGAGTGTCATCTGCAGAGTTGTGGTAGGACACATTGTTGCTGTGTATTAACTGACTACTAGCGGCAGCATGTGGAGGTTGAACAACAAGGGTCCCAGGATTGACCCCTGGGGCACCCCACAGCTCAGGGACATTTTATCTGAGGGACATTTTCCAATTTCAACAAAGGACTTCCCTGTTTTCTAGATCAAACTTGAACCAGTTTAGTGCCGTACCAGAGATGCCCACCCAGTCCTCTAGTCTCTGTAAGAGAATGTCCATGATCCCTAGTGTCAAAAGCAGCACTCAGATGTATCAGGATCAAGACTGAGACTTTGCTTGTGTCAGTGTTAAGGTAGATGTCATTTGTCATCTTGGTAAGAGGCCATTTCAGTGATGTGGTGTGGGTCTCAAACCTGACAGGAAAGGAGATGTTTGAATAGATAGGGTCACGTTTTTTGTCATTTAAAATCATATTCTTACATACTGTTCCTTTGACGTTTTTCCTTTTAACTAATTAACTATGTCTGTCCTTTGTCATATTAGTTTTATCCTTTTTTGCATAATTACCTCAAAACCTGCATAAGTGTGAACAATAGAAAGAAATCTGATTACCCACATCAGATGGAGCTGTGTTAATGTGACAGTCTCCTCATATCTGATACAGACAGTGATAAAATGTTGATGTGCCTGTAACATCATCAGTCTCATTTTTTGTATAGGCCTAGTATAATTATTCTGCCCTCCTCCTTCACTGGAGTCTTATCTGTCACCTTCTCCGCTGAAACGAGACAAGTAAATCCGGCTTTGTTTTAAATAAATAATGTTGTGGCTGTGACATGTCTAAATCTTCAATGCGAAATTTTGAAGTCTCCTTTTTTCCTTAGAATTTCGAGGAGTAATTTTTCTCCTCCGAAAGTTGCTTGGTGTCAGCAAACAGTGACAGGTGCCGCAGAGCAGAGAGGGAGGAAGAACGAGCAGAGAACGTCTTCATCGACTCTCCGCACACCTCCAAACCAGGGCTACACATGCTCCTCTTCCAACCATAGTACAGGTAGTACAGCTCACATGTACAGGTACAGAAGGGCGTTTATATGTAAAACCAACAGTATGTAAGATTCTGATGTAAAAGTTCATAACTTGACCGAGCTGTGTCCCCACATATGAGAATCCAGTTGGTTTAAACCTAAAACGACTCTCTTGATCTGATTATCGCTACCTAAACCCGGTGGAACGTTACAAAGTAAAAGTAGGAAGTACTGTACTTAAAGATACATTTTAGGTATCTGTACTTTACTTGAGTACATTTTACAGTGGGTACTTTTTACTCTTATGAGATTTGAGAGCAGGTATCTGTACTTTCTAATCCACTGTATTTTTGAACACGATATTGTTTAACATATTCATAGTTTGAACAAAAATATACAATAAAAACTGCTGGAAAAAAATTATTAATTAAATCGTTTCTATTGAACAAAATTCTGCACAAATTTTGTATCAAAATCACTACATTTAAAGCTTCATTAGATCTCAAATGTGAGCGAAATACTTTACTTTTTACTCTTTAAGTACATTTTTAAACAGGATTTTTTTCATGTGATACTTTTACTTTTGCTTGAGTAGTTTTGTTTTTTTGCTCCAGTATCTACTTTTGCTTGAGTTCTTCTTCCACTACCTCCAACTAGACCCCAGCACCTGCAGTCAATCATGAATCAGTGCTAGTGCAGCCTCTGCAGCTCAGTGAGGGAATTCAGGAGGTTTTGGTCTTTCACATGAGGCCTGTCGATAAACTGAGAATGAAAAACTTGTATTTTCTCTAGCTGCGGTGAAGGCTCTGGACACACAGCTCATTTGTGATTTTATTACATTTTTTTCTTTTTAAACATTTTAAGTCCTGCAGGCTAAAATACAGTTAACCATGAAGTGAATGCTAAATAGTCCCGTCACAATAACACATTCTGAAGTATGATCTACAGCTGAAGAAAATACAGATGCACTTTTGCCACTGGACATGAAAACCCAAAATCAGGATTTCCTTCCAAAAAAATATCCTATCTGGTCAGTACAATATGGTTAATGACATGAGCTGCAAAAAAACACCAAACACTAATTAGTCAAGTTATTTATTCAACCCTCTACAGCTCAAATCTTCAGAAAAGTAGGAACACATTATAAACGTCCCCATTAGTACCAAGAAAAGTCCAATTACGTATTCTGACCCCGAAAACGATTGTTCCATCTGGTCATGTACTGAACGATAATTCAATCATAGTAATTATCGTGATCATCTTATTGAGGATCAAGGTGAGACGCAGCTCTAGACTTCAAATCCTTTTTGGTATCAGATTATTTTTATTTGCTTGTTTTAATTATATCACAAAGTCCAAACTCATCATATTAACCGTTTGCAGTGGGCCAAAGTTATTCCTCACTTACCTTATGCATTCTGACACTCTACTTAGTTTTTGAGCTCTTTTCACAACTATCAGATGCCAGAGCAGAGAGCAGAGTTTGTCGTCAGCTAACAACACTAGCATGCTGGTGTGCGATTTCTGATTTTTGGACAATAAATGTTACCAATAAATGGTCCCATTTTTTATATATATCGGCAGAAATGGGTTTCCTCCTCGGGCGGCTGGGCGCTTCTCCTTAGAGATAGGTGAGGAGCTCGGTTACAACAGGAGGAGCTCATCGTAGAGCCACTTCTCCTTCATGTCGAGAGCTGAAGTGGTTCGGGCATCTGTGCAGGATGCTTCCTGAACGCCCGCCCTAGGAAGGTGTTCCGGGCATGTCCCACCGAGGAGGGACTATGGCCGTGTCCCATTTCGTCACATGCACCGTTCCGATGTACTGTTCGTAGTGGCAGTTGAGTACCTGCCCGACTTAAATGCGCCTTTCCCACGACGCAGTTAAGGCACTTTGGTGAATTTTTGGTGAATTGAACCACGCCCTATGTCTCTCAGCTGGCTGGGAACGCCTTGGGGTCCCACCGAGGAGTCTGGAGGACGTGTCTGGGGTGAGGGGAAGTCTTGGAGTCCCCTGCTTAAACTGCTGCCCTGCGCCCTGCCGCCCCAGATAAGCGGAAGAAAATGGATGGATGGGCTTTCAAGCTACTCCAGGAGCCTTAAACCAAAGAACCACTCAGCCATTCACACACCAATGTACGCCGACACTGGGGAGGGAGGGTTAAGTGTCTTGCCCAAGACACAACAACAGCATACCAGCTCTACCAGTGATGTTTATGTTGAGAACCCCAACCTTCGAATCAGTGGACAAACGCTCTAACAATTGAGCTACTGTCGGGCCCCAAGAAGAGTTAAGACAGACAGCGCAGAGATGAAAGATTACACATAATCCTTCCCCGGGTATTTTTTGGTTGGTGGAGTAGACCGGTGCTTTGCTGACAGGCGACGGTGTTACCCTGTGTTTAGCTTGAAGCATGTCAGATTTATGACGCCGTTGAAAACTCGCCTGGATGGACGCGGGCGCACGGCAACCACCCTTTCCTCTGCAGATTTTGTGAAGACGTGCGCACTTCACTGTCACTCACACGGAGCTCGTAAAAAAATAAATAAAAATCCTCTTCTGGATGTACTAGCATGTGCTGATAGGTGCTGCTGATCAAGGTAAAGTACGGGTGCTTGGGAGGGCCGACATGAGAAGGTTTGGACTTATCAGCGGTTTCTTGGTTTCGTATAAAAGCCATCATCAAAAATACGTATGGACATTATATCGAAATCGGATAAAAAAAAACGATCTTGAACGTGGTAAGATCAGCAAAATCCTTCCATAATCTGTTTGTGAACATAAATACTGAACCGTTGACTATTATGAACCAGCCATGCTCATCAAAAACAGACCTGGAGTTTGTGTTTGTGTCATTCCTTCACATTTCCCAAAGCTAAAAAAATGCTCTGTTCCACCTTATGACGTCATGTTATGGTAGTTTTTCAAGTTAACAGCTCATTTTACCTTTAGTTCAGTTGAGATTGGCAGTTCCACGCTGAAAATTATCCAGATTATTCTACGTATAGGTGTTGTTAAAAATGGAGTTTAAAAAAACAGGACGTATTACTACATGACAGATCTAGGAAATACCACAAAGTATCAACAAATCAGAACAAGTGCCATTATTCAACCCTAAAGACGTGATTGTTGTCAGTTCAAAGGACTTTAAGCCATGACATTAAAGCCGCTGTACCTGATTTTTTAGTTTCATTTTAACAATTTGCAGGTGTGTCCAAAACTATTTCTCACTTACCTTTTTCATTCTGAGCATCCTAATTTATTCACCAAGATGGAGTTTATAAGCACTTTTCATAACTTTCAAGAGAGACACAGCGGAGTTTGCAGTGACCGTAACGCTGGACAACATGCCTTCCTGATTCTCGGAACAATAGAATGCTTTATTACAGGTAGGCCCAAAGTCACTGACACTTTAAATCTTCAGGTATGCTCCTATAATTCTGAAGTTAGACCTAAGTTATACTTTTCCGCACTATGTAAACTGAACCTGAACCGAGATTTTTGGCACAAATAACAAAACGTATAATTGTTCACTTACACGTGAACTTGCTCACTATTTAAACCAGGGGCAGTACAAATATGACCAAATCTTGTAAATAAAATATGTTGTTTTAAAGTGTCCACCATATTGGTTTTGCACTGGAATACCCTTATTTAGACATCAAGAGCTGCTTATACAATAGATTTGTACTGAGGCGAACATACATTTTTGCCTCAAATACAACCGGAAAAAAAATCAGTCCCTTTTAATATGCACATTTGTGGGAGCCAGTCCCCAACAAATATTACTACGGTTCAACATTTAGGGATCGTAAGTTTGGAGATTTCTTTCCAAAATAGTGAATTGCCCATAGAGGCCCCATCACTCCCTCTGACATTATGCTATATCCCATCTGGCTCTCATTTGCTAGAGGCATTTGCTTTTGGAGAATGTACGAAAGAATAGCACACCAACCTACGTTTCAGAATTTCTCGGTCGGATAGACTAAAGTCCTTCTGAAGTGATTGCTGGTGGAAGATACGCAAACATTTTTAGAGCAACGACAGAGGAGGAAGCTCCATAGCCGAGCCTCCCAACCTCAGGCTTGGAAAGTAAATATCAGGTGTGACTCCTACCCAAAATGCTGCTTATTGAGGTTATGACGGTGGAGGAGCCAGTCCTTTTTGTTCTGATAGTTGAGGATTTCTCTTCAGCATATATACGCAAGAAGTCCACACACCACCACAGCTGCACATCACATGCTCAAAACGACTACAGTTCAATTACATCCACATCATTTAGATTGCAAAAACTGTTTCTTTCCCAGGCCCCGAGGCCTAAACATGTGCCGCCGCCTCAATCAATGGGCCCGAGCTCAATGGCACCATGTCTTTAGATTAAGCCTTTAGTGGCTAGGTAATGCAACGTCTTGAAAATAAAGCGGTTAAAGATTGCTCCAACATGCTACAAATCACCCCAAAAATGACCTATAACAGGGCTGCTGAAAAGTCAATGTTTCAAAGTTTCTGCATTAACCCATCAATATGTTCCTCTTTATTGTGTTTGACACTGCCATATTCACCAAAAACAACATATTAAAATGTTTTATAATGCTAACGGGCACTCCCCCTTCAGCACCTATCCAACACAGTCAACTAATGAAACTACTGCAACATTGCATTAAGTTTTGTGAAGTTGCAGTGCATTGTTTTGTCTTATGTTTCTGTATATTTTATGGAGAACTGCGGCGTGGTCGAATTATATGGAGTAGGCTTATGGCCCGAGCATTGCACTAGAGTCCGTACTACTCCTCATCAGGATGGTTCCCATAGGGCCCCACAGATGCAGGATGGAGCGGTACAGGCCGGATGACAATAACCACTTGGCATGTTTTTGATGAGTGCCTTTTGCATCATACCCCGCTTTTTAACGGCCATAAAATCGGCTGCCATTTAGAACTCAGTATTCTTCTCTCTGTTCCACTTTGTCATGTCACGTTGTAATAAGGAAAAGCTCCACTGTATTTTAAATTCTAAAATCATTTGGAGGCTTTCAGCTCTGGAATTGCCCAATC